>CM068968.1:27325742-27356453 GCA_035128595.1 Eptatretus atami
ATAATTTGTACCTATCATTTCTACCTGTGACCATTTTCGCAGAACCTCCCCTCCACCTTGTTTCTTGCACACAGCATACATCCACTCTTCTGCGGCTCAAAGTTTCCACAATCTCACCAGCTCTACCATGCATAGTACCAACATGCAGACTAGCAACTCTAACACCTATCTTGTCATGCCGAGTGGGTGCTTTATGCATGACAGGTTTGCTCCCATTTGTAATTTGTACAGCCATATATTTCAAAGAAAAAGAAAGTGAGAGGGAACCTGAGTATAAAACCCACCCTCCATGGTAGATGCCGCAGCAACCCCAGACATCAGTTCACTTACATGACCTGATGCCATAAAACCAGCAGTCCAGTGGCCTCGTGGGTGACCCACCCCAGCCCACTTCAGGGACACCCATCCATGCGTGACGTGGCACTAAAGCAGACGGGGTATTGTTCGCCTGCTGATGGAGCAGCTTCCCAATATGCTACAACTGGGTTCGGGCTCCTGCACTATCAAGTAGTAAGTGCCAACCTGTTAAGACACACACCCTGTACCCTCTGGACAATGCAGCAACACTGCCCAGTGTCACCACAGCAGCTTAGTCTGATGGGGAAGCACAAAACTCAGGTCCCCATTTCGCCAAAAGGCATATTTGAAGCATGTTTTTGGACTTCGCCTCGGTGGACTGCCTTCCAAGGCTAAAGAGCTCCACCTCTCCAGTTAATATATATATATATATATATATCGATAGATAGATATAGATAGATATTTGTAAAATTTGAAGGAGGGATACTACATCAGGATATTTCAACAGGATTTTGCTGCTTTCTGAGCAAGCTGTTTGATCATGTTTCGAGAGTTAAATATCCAATTATATATTTATCAAATCAAGAGCTGACCTGAATTAAATTCCCCTTGTGTGTTGAGTATCGCATTGATTACCTTGTTTCGTTACGACCTTTCCTGGTTTGTATTCTCCATTGGTTGTCCAATCAATGGTACTTTTACAACTTACAACGTTCTCATTTCGAGCGTAAACTTTTCAACGAGCCTAAACAATTGAATAAGCAGCAATTTTCAATAACTCCACCATCTCGTTTTGTCCTCCCCTTCACTGACACCCAATCCTTAGGGGATACGATTCTGCATTTGGGGTCGACCGCTAACAAGCAAGGCCAGGCTTCATCCCGCTTGTTCGTGCTGCCCCCAGGCAGCTTGTTGATTTCCCCAGTGCTGCTCACTGATGCCGGAAACTACATCTGTGTTGCCAGGAACTACCGCGGAGAAGCATCGGCACGAGCACGTCTTGTTGTCTGGGGTGAGTTGGTCCAGTTAAAATCCTGGATGAATCATCCGAAATATATCTCACTCCTCGTTAATGAGGAAAATCTTTTGAAAGGTTGCATTTCAGGGTGATGACACAATTCATTTTCAGGATCATATTTATCCAAGATTTTTTTTCCTTATGTGTAATGGAGACAAAGATGACTTCATGCCTAGCATGGCGCAACTGCCATGTATGTTTTATTTGGTGTGTGAGCAACTGATTACCATGCAAGCAATTAATTTTGATTGTAAAATGTCAAATCTACTTCACCGAAAAAGAAAACATTTTCTCTCTTTCCTGAAGATGTTTTGGATTCCACCCTGCATTGGCATCGTGTTGACTTGACCATCCACCCAATCACTTCACACTAATTTGCAGAACACAGTGAGCATACGGTTGAGAGGCGATCCCACAAACATGCGTTACACCCTTGCATGTGCAGCAGTTGCTTTTGTAGGTGGTCATTATTTAAGACTCGACTCCAGAGCTATCAGTCAGTATTGGAGGTCATTTGAATTTGACGTCGAGAGAAAGCGGAGGGGAGATGGTGGTTAAATTGCCCAGACAAAAAAAAAAAATCTGTCTTACAGCTTGGTGAAGAGGGAGCATATACTTACCGTTGAACTGTCAAGTCTGAGATTGATTCCCCACCAGAGTATAAACTGTCAGATTTGTGCTTCACAGGCAGGGGATGGATGATAAGCTCGGTTCCCCATCTGATAACATGAGTCCGATGGGCTTTAAAGATACCATGGTGTCTTTTGACAAAGTGTTGGAGGGAAGTTCCAAATTCCTCCAAAAACTGTGCATAGCGAGTGATCTGGATTTCTCAGATACACCTTGATGCCAGATTTCTCTACCAGCCACCGAAAAGTGTAGTTGTTGTCTGGGCAGTAGCTCCCACACGATAAACAAATTCACACATCCAGGTGTCCGCTTGTCAAACATGAACGGCGATGTTCAGTTATGAAGAGCAAACATGAATAACAACAAACATGTGCATTTCTCATGAGATGTGATGAGTATCGATGGGAATCTCATCACGTCGTGCATGCATTGAGATGAACAAAAGGTGAGTGAAACAAATGCTGGGTAAATGAAGAAAAGAGAAGTTAATGGAGTCAGGAATGTAGGAGAAATGAAGAATAAATAAATAAATAAATAGATCAGAAGGAAAGGGAAGTGTGGAGGATCTATTGTTAGCAGATAAGTAGTGAAAGTCACTTTTTGCAACAAGTGCTTAAGATGCATTTACAAGTGTTTGGTGGTCTAAAACCACGGGCTTTATCCATACTCTATCCTCTAAATGCTGAGTGTCAATTGAAGAATCATCATGAGCTTATGACTGATCGGTCAGGGTCGGAATCCAAACCACCTTCCTCCCAGACTCAGAGCGGATGCTCAAACCACATCATTGGGTCCGGTCGACCGATTTGAACAGAAAATCGTCTTTTTCTAACAAGGAGATTTCAAATGATATTCACTCAGATGTTTATGTGCAGCATGCAAAACCACAAACTTATTATCTAAGGGAACACGATTTGGGAAACTTAAAGAAGTTGTGCTGAAATATGAAGGTTTTTATACATCACTTCTGATTATATACATCTTGACACATACTTTGAAGTTGGCTTGGTTTTTCATTTTGAAGAAAAAAAAAGGGAACGTTTAAAGAAATCTTTTGATTTTCACACATGTCAGTGGAGCAATGTGGATAAATGAGTAAAAGAATAATATATTTCTGTATTTCATCAGACTGAGAACTTTTGTGTGCAATATTATAACTGCAGTTTGTTACCTGGTTCAAAATGCACCCCCGTGAGCATTCAAACTTGGAAATTGACAGCTCCGTTAGGAAGACACTACCAGCTGGGTTCCCCTGCTGGCCCGCAAGCACGATAATGGAAAGGCAGTGCGACCTTGATTTAACCCAATTTAACATTTCTAGGCTAATGTAAGCACGCTTTACCAAGAAACATTCACACTGTCGTTAAGGAAATAATCAGGCATGAAGTTTCCTCGTGTGACAAACCACAGCAAGGACTCGCATCACTGAGGCACCGCGTGACAGAGGGGTGGTTCGTGGGCGCTCTGTGGAGCTCCGCTGTGAAGTGGCGCACGACCCCGCTGTGAGCGCATCGGTCAGCTGGATTAAAGATGGTGCGGAGCTCGGTGCGGCGGAGCGCGCGCGATTGTTGCGAGGAGGGCCTGGCAGCTTGCACATCTCTCATGCCACGCCGACCGACAGCGGAGCATACACCTGTCTCGTGACATCGTCTGCGGGAAATGACTCTCGCACGGCACGTATTGAAGTCAGGTGAGAAAGTTTGGCGATTTAATGAAAACAAACCTCAATGATCTCTGGAAGTTATCATGGCTTGTTTGTATCCAATTGTCCAAAATGAACTTGGTTGGCCTGTTCCATGCCCCCTTTGAGCACATGACTCGTGCTGGGATCCCAAGTTCAAATACCACATGACGGTGAAACATTGATGATGTCCACTGCTTAATGTCCTTGTAATTCATGTAAAAGTATACTTATTTATTCCAAAGTACACGTTCTGCATGTACTCTCTGCACAACCTCCCTGAAACTCGGATAACCACAAAAAAATAATTCCCAAATAAAAGTTGAATTCATCCTCACAGTGCACTTAGCAAATTCATCTTCAGCAATGAATCGTCAATTCCGCAGATAATACGTTGTTGAGTCACTGGCCTGATTTGAAGGCGTACGAGTTGTTTCTTCCGATGAAAGACACGGTGGATGGACAACAAAATGTATGGGCGGACAATGTTTGGTATCTCACAAGGCATTGGTGTCTTTGCAAAGCACTGATGGTGGTGCTCTGTTGCCACAGTTGCATTCATGTGGCTCAATTGTTATGGAGAAATGTCAGGCTCCAAAGTGTGTTGTAGAGGTCACGCTGCCCTCGAGAAAGCTCTCATGTGACGCGTGAGTGTTGCAATCATTATGCCTTCCTCGCTCAGCTTTACATTAGCAGCCATTTTCCATTTAAACAATGTGCAAGTTATCATTTGAGTGAATCGACAATGTTGTATGAATTGTTGTTTTACAATCTTTTTTTTTTTTTGCTCAGGGGTTGAGTTGGAAGTCACATTAAGTCTCCAGCTGCTAAAATTGTAAGTCCATGGAAATTGGAGTCTGACTTGTTCTCCGGAGACCAATTGCTCCGCTGTATCTCATTACGCAAGTCAATGCTGCCTCGAAAGATCGCTGGGAGCTGCCCCTCACTATACAAGGATGTGTAAAGGAGCTCGGTCCCAAGGAAAATATGTATCGCTCCATTGTGCCCTCATCACATCTATGCATCTCTTGAATCTTTTTATTGCTGTCTCCCCAGGTGAATTACACCATCAAGCGATATCTCGGTTCTAGTAATTCTCAGTGCAGCTCAAGGTGTTTCCGCATGACGGTCGTCCAGTGAACAAGTGACAATCTCTTTGTGCAAAGTTGAGAGGCAGTATGGGGAAATACGCCCACAGCCATTAACCTGTTACTTTGTAACCACCATTGTTAACATACAAATGGAATCTTTCCTTGTGGAGTCTTAGAACGATTCTTTAATCAGCTATGATCTATAGATTCCACAGATCGTAACTTTTGCTTGAAACATGTCTTCCATTTTCGTCACACTCTGGCTTTCGAAATCTGTCGGCAAAATATACGAGTCCGTGACATCCTCCCACGTGATGCGTTTTTTTTTTTCCGGATAAGATGGGATCTTTCATGTGCGTGATGAAGGGAGGACAGCCAGCTTAACGACTTCGTTGAATGGCAGCTTGCTTGAAGTTGCAGCACCTCTTCTTGACACTTCCCCAATGTGGCAGCCATTTGGCCAGATTTAGCTCCACGAAGGACGAAACTTCATGACCAGATGGCTCAGCTTCTCAATTAATCTGCATTGTTGTTTACGTGTCGCTTGTGAGTGCGTTGATGAAAGGAGGCTCGTGTTTTGAAGAAAACCTTTTTGGAGAAAAAGATATCAAAAGTCAAAAAGGCAAACTCTTTTGCCCAGGTTTTACCAATAATACAATTAGCATGCTGGAGATGCTGTGGCTTGTATTCGAGAAAAACGCCCAATTTGTTATGAAAGCAAACGCAGGAGGGAATAATTACTGGGTAGAACAAACGATTCTTGAAATATGCTTTCCCCCAAGAGAGCAATTTCCATTTTAAAACGTTCTAACAGGTCAGGGGTTAGCTTCCTGTTGCCACTGAAGTGGGATGTGGGATTGAAAAAATATATTTACAATATCGCAATGTACAGGACAGTTAATTTTTCTTTCATGGAAACAACCATAATCCCTTATTAGAGATCCGCTGTTGTCACATGTAGGTCTCATGACCACCTGTTCAGAACGTCTTTACCAAAGCAGTTGCTTACATTTATACACGATCTTTATTGCTCTTGCGGATCCCAAATCCATCTGTTCCTTTTAATTGTCCGTCTATTATCTATCGGTTTATTATCTCTGCCACCGAAGGTGGATGGAGGTTATGTGTTGTTGACGGAGGTTTATCAACCTGGTGTTGGCTTAGTAGTTAGGGGGTGGCTTGGGATCCTAGGGTCCTGAGTTCAAGCCCTTTTTCCCCCGCTGAATTAACACCAGGGGGTTGACTCAGCCTGTCATCCTTCTGAGGTCCACAAAATGAGTACCAGTGTAGCAGCCAAAAAGGCTGCACATGAAAGGGGAGGGGTATTGACGGATTTATTTTAAAATGTGGTATTGGTGTGGTGCGGGCTTGATGGGCTGAATGGCCTCCTCCTGTGCATAATTTCCTTGTAATGTGTTCACCCCTGTCTGTCTGTCTGTCTGAGCAGGATATCTCAAAAAGTGATGGACGGATTCGGACGAACTTTGGTGGACAGGTTTGGTGTGTGATAAGGACGAATTTATAAAATTTTGGTGAAGATCCAGATGTGGATACTATAATGAGCCTGTGCTTACGAAGAGAAACGTGTGGTTAAGCAGTCGGTTGCGTATGTACGTGTCTGCATTTTGTTATTCCCTTTTTTCTGCAACCGCTTGTCAGATTGACAGGAAATTTTCACCATCGGTGCGACTACTCAGGTAGAATGTTTGAATGATAATTATGACGTCATAGATGATGTGGTGTGGCAGCAAATGTTCGTTTTTTTTAACCTTCAAAAATCTTCTCCGAAACAGCCGAACAGAGAGGCGAAACTTTGCAGGTATGACCGCCTATCCACGAGGAATAAAAAATTCCTCACCGATGATGTCATAGGTCACATGATTTGGCAGCCATGTTGGATTTACCTTAAAATCTATAAAAAAAAAAATCCTCTTCTCCAGAACGTCTGGACAGATCGAGGAGAAACGTCACGCACATGTTCCCCAAGCCTTGTGGAAAGCAGGGTGTTCACGAGTAATTGATAGGTCACATGATTAGGCAGCCATATTGGTTTGAAGGAAAATATTTTTTAATATTTTCTCTTGAACTGCTGCATCACTCAACGTGAAACTTCAAAATTATGATCTAGTAGTGATGGGGAACATAGGTTTTAAATTTCAACCTGATCAGATGCACGGTCTGGTAGCCAGAATTTTTTTTTTGGGGGGGGGGGAATCTGCAGTTTATTTTTTTATTTTTATGTTTTTTTTTCAATGAGGTTCACTTGGCTGCACCTGAATGTGTTTGAGGGTAGTGGATAGCGCTGAAACCCAAGTCCGATCCAGGTTCCTCCTGATGACTTCATCTTTGCTTTTTATACGCCCGATATATATATTGGGCATATTATGTGATACCGGTCGTCCGTCCGTCCGACTCTGTCTGTCTGTCTGTCTGTCTGTCTGTCTGTCTGTCTGTCTGTCTGTCTGTCTCTGTCGTTCCGTCCGTTCCGTTCCTGTCCGCACTCTAACTCCCAAAGTTTTCAACTTTCACTTTTCATATTTGTACATAGGTACAGACTGTGGAGACGGTGGTCGCGACATACGTTCGTCATCTAAAGTGGTGCCATGGCAACCAGGATGCTGTTTTCCATGTAGTAGCACAATTCTGTATATACCTTCTTGTTCGGGCGTACATTGTGCTCACTTGCACTCGTGTTGTAATCGCTTCAGCCTTTGTTGTGCTCGGCTGGTGAAAAAGCGAAGAAGAAGACGTACATTTTAGTGTTTCAACAATCTCCCATTTATACTTTAGCGATGTATTCTGTCGTCTTTATCAGCCTTGGTAGTTAAGAAAACACTCAAGAACGGGAATAAAATCTGCTTTGTTGGGACTTATGGAGGTAGTCTATAGCAGACTTTTCAAAGTATAATTTGTACACATTTACCTAAGAAGTGGAGATAGATGCAATTAAAAAAATTTCCGCCAGAAGAGTTGCTCTGCACCAATTCCATCTCAAGACTGCATGGGGTAAGTATTCCATGAATACCATCTGGTTTTTTCAATGATTCTTCACCATTGAGAGATAGGGCGAAAAACGATATATAGCACATGATATTTCAAAGTTATGGACAGATTCGGACAAAACTTGCTGGAAAGGTTGAGTGTGTGACACGGACAAATTTATTTGATTTTGGTAAAAATCCTGATCCAGATCCAGCATATCGTTGTTTTTTTTTTCGTTTGTGTTTTTTTGGATACATAGTGGAGGCTAGTGGAAAGAGCTAGTAGAGTACACCCAATGCATCAGGACGCAACAGGACAAAAGGAGCAGCAGAGAGAGGAGGAAAACACCAACAGCAGAGCCAAGGCCAAAACAGAGGGAGGTGGACAAACAGAGGGAGTGGGGATGAATGGGGGGGGAAAGGATGCAAGGGGTGAAAAGATGGATACAGAAGGTAACTATCAGGACGGAAAACTGGAAATTTGGAAGGAGGAAGGTTCGGGTGGGGAGCTGTAAGAAAGGGTAGAAGGAGGGTAGAGGGTAGAAGGGTAGAAGTATAAGGAGGGTAGAAAAGATCATGGTTTTAGATTGGGGACGATCTGAGATAGTGGTGAACAGCCGTCTTGAAGACCTGGAGGGAAGAATGAGATTGAAAAGAGGATGTGGAAGTTCATTGCACAGGTTGGGGAAAATAAGAACAAATGAGTGCAGGTGAGCAGTTGGATACAAGGTGTGAACTGTTCAGCCTGGCTCTCCCGAGTGCCATTCTAGTTTTCATTTTGCTTTTTTAATCTCAGATTTGTAGAAATAAACAAATAAATAAATGAAGGTCCAACAAACGTAACTTCGAACGTGCTTATTTGCTGGATGGCGCTTACTCGATTGACGGTGTTTATTTACTCGACACCACATATTTGTAATGCGTAATGACCTTGAGTGTTAAAACTGTTCCTGTGGAGCGATATAACATTATCCAGTGGAGGACCTGAGCTGGAGTGAGTTTTGTTATTACCCCACACACATGAATCGAAAAGCGGGGTTAAGCAATTGTTTCACTTTGTCTGTCTGTCCGTCTGTCTTCAAACATCAGCTTGTGATCAAGGAACAACGTTATTTCCATTGAATGTTATATTCAGAATACGAATGGCAACATGAATCGGAAAACGAACCTGTACTTGAGCAGTACTTTGGCTCTGAATTTGTCCCGATTGCAGATACGCAGAGAGGAGTGAGATGATTTTTATTTTACTCTGTCTGCCTTTCTGTCAGTTAAACAAAATTGGCAAGAAAAAGAGCAATCATACCCTCGGCAGGACTTGGTTTGTGTAGTTTTGTGCAGTGTATTTTGTCTGTTGTTTGTGTAGTTTTGTGTGGTGTATTTTGTGTGGTGTTTGTGTACTGGTGTGTTACATAATTAATAAGAGACATGACTAGAACTGCCACTTTATAACTACTGGCAGTGATGACCGGGTACCAAGACGTCGCGCTTTGATGCAACCCCGCTTTGATTGGACACCTGACCCTGACCCATGACGTTTATTATTATTCAATTGAATTAAGAATGGGATTAAATTAAATTAAATTAAAATCAAATGGAAGACCAAATAGGTACAGTCCTGTATTGGAGTAATCGGGAGGAACCCGAACAAGAAAAAAATAAACGATGAAGTCATCAGGAGGAACCTGCATAGGATTCGCATTTCACCTGCTACTCCTCGACCCTCAAACTCATCCAGACACGGCGAAATGAGGATTATTAAAAATAATAACAAAGAACGCAGATCAAGAAATTAAACAACCCTGGCTGCCAGACGATGCATCCGATCAGGTTGAAATTTAAAACATATATTTCTCACCACCGCTAGATCATAATTGTGAAGTTTCACATCGATTGATGAAGCAGTTCAAGAGAAATAATTTTTTTTTTAAGATTTCTGTTCAATCCAATATGGCTGCCACACCACGTGACCTATGATGTCATAATTTTCATTACAACGTTCTACATGAGTAGTTGCTCCTGTGGTGAAATATTGTTGTCAATCTGATAAACGGTTGCAGAGAAAACCCACACGTTCTGTGAAGACAAACAAACAGACAGACAAACAAACAAACGGTTCCAAATGCTAAACCCTCTTTCTCTCGCGAGGGGAAAAATCATTCCAAAGAGGAAACTTACTGTTTTTGAGGACGTCATAAAGGACACAAACAACAGGCACGGATAACTCATGTAACGTGTTTAATAAGGTGGTGTAAACAACGCTGCATCAATGGGGGTAAACTTCCGAAAAATGGTTTTTTTTTCTACAGCCTTTGAAATATTTATTATATTTTAATTGAATTCCAGGATATACTTGAACATAGTGGAGCACGAATCACCTTCTTGGCACTTTCAAAAACTTTTTGTTTAGCAGTGCTTGGACAAAGTATTACAGCATTTTACGTCATCTCGACCAATCAAATTTACTGCTCACAGACCCAGCCCTTGTCCTGCTTTTCAAGACTGCATGAGGTATGGTGTTCTATGAACTCTCTAGTTTGATTTTGCACATGCTACAGTAAGTGAAAGCAATCAGTGATGGCGCCTGTCCTCAAGTGTGGGCCATCGCCATGATAAAAAGGAATGAGTCTTGACTGAATAAATCCGTAACCAACTTCTTTTATAACAGGAACCACCAAGTATTATAATTGGGATTGGTGGGAGCATAAAGTGACAACCAACTGAGACTTATCTTGAAAATGTATGCTGAGGTGTGACATTTCGGCTGGTACGCTTCCTCCGTCAGGTGCTTCTCCAAACAGCGAGGCCTTGTGGGACTGAAATATCTCCGTATGGGAACAAGCGCAGGGGTTGTGATTGGATCCTTATTGTTGGTCTCAGGGCCTCTGTCTTCACGGAAAGGTGTTCGTCGAATGTTCCTTAATGATACATCAACAGAAAGTTGCTTCGTTGCCTCTTTAAAAAGTTTTCAGCACTCGGATGAAAGATACTCCAGTAATTGATTTTGTCCAGTAAATATTTCCTGAAATGATCCTTACTCCGTTATTTGAGGAAATTATTACAGGCTGAACAGCCAGCTTTAAATCTTCTCTGCTTCCTTGCTTGACAACAACCAGACAGGCAGTTTTATTCAGATTTAATATAATCTGAATAAAGGGGTTGGTGGGGGTTAGGGGATAAAAAGAACAACAAATAAGTGAGCATTATACAAATACCCCTCTCGACAGAACGGTGTACAAACCATATAGTCACATCAGTAGAAACTAGAAGGGCACTCGGTGGAGCACATACCTCCACCACACAATTCCTGATCCACAAGAACATATCGGGCCCAATACATTTTTGAGATATCTTGCTATATATCGTTTTTGGCCCAATCTCTCAATGGTGAATAATCACTTTGAAAATTAAATAATTGTCGTATCCGGATTCGGATTCGGATCTTCACCAAAACGGAACTATTTCTTCCTTGTCACACACCCAACCTGTCCACCAAGTTTCGTCTGAATCCGTCCACAACTTTTTGAGATATTGTGCTATATATCCTTTTTAGCCCTGTCTCTCGATGGTGAAGAATCACTTGAAAAATGATCGTAGCCAGATCCGGGGTCCAGATATTCACCAAAATCTAATCATTTCATCCTGATCACACGTCCAACATGTCCACCAAATTTCATTTGAATCCGTCTGCAACTTTTTGATGTATCCTGCACAAAAACAAACAAACAGACAGGGGTGAAAACAAAACCTCTTTCACCTTTGGTGGTGGTGGTAATAAAAATGTTCAGTGTTCATTGTGGTTAAATCCACTCAGTGTTTTACCCTGTTCACATTCATAGATCATCGTTGGGCCTGTGGTTTGTTTGATGTTTATTTCATTTTTCTGACAAGATACACATTACAAACGATTTATTATTTTATTTTATTTTGGAAGCTCTGCCTGCAAAGTTGTAAATGTGGCCAAAATACTGTTCAACTTTTATTATTTTTTTTGGCCAAAATACTGCCATTTTAATATCCAGTTCAGATATAAACCATAAAACCCTCAAATTTCACCTAGTGGACCATAAAACCCTCAGATTTTACCTCGAGGACCGTGAGATCCTCACATATCACCTCACGGACCATAAAACCCTCAAATTTCACCTCGAGGACCATGAGATCCTCACATATCACCTCACGGACCATATAACCCTCAGATTTCACCTTGAGGACCATGAGATCCTCACATATCACCTCACGGACGATATAACCCTCAGATTTCACCTCGAGGACCATGAGATCCTCACATGTAACCTCACGGACCATAAAACCCTCAAATTTCACCTAGTGGACCATAAACCCTCAGATTTCACCTCGAGGACCGTGAGATCCTCACATATCACCTCACGGACCATAATCCCTCAAATTTCACCTCGAGGACCATGAGATCCTCGCATATCACCTCACGGAACCATTAAAACCTCAAATTTCAACTAGGGACCATAAAACCCTCAGATTTCACCTTGAGGATGATGAGATCCTCACATATCACCTCATGGACCAAAAAACCCTCAATTTCACCTATTGGACCATAAAACCCTCAGATTTCACGCCGAGGACCGTGAGATCCTCACATATCACCTCACGGACCATATAACCCTTAGATTTCACCTCGAGGACCATGACATCCTCACATATCACCTCACGGACCATAAAACCCTTAGATTTCACCTCGAGGACCATGAGATCCTCAAATATCACCTCACGGACCATAAAACCCTTAGATTTTTTTCCAACTTCAGTGCCAACTCACCCCCTCACCCCTCACTCTCACTCTCAAAGCAACCATCCCACTCTTCTCCCTCCAAGCCTCCCTCTCACCTCTCTCAAAAATTCCCCCCTCACCTTTCTCCCACCTTTCATCCCCTCACTCATCCTTCTCAAAGTTGCCCCCCCCTCTCATCCACCAAGCTGCCTCCCTCCACTGCCCTCTCACCTCATCTCTTCACTCCACCTCCTCAAATCCTCAACTGCCTTCTTC
Organism: Eptatretus atami; assembly: GCA_035128595.1. Taxonomy (NCBI): domain Eukaryota; kingdom Metazoa; phylum Chordata; class Myxini; order Myxiniformes; family Myxinidae; genus Eptatretus; species Eptatretus atami. The sequence continues at coordinate 27,338,461 of CM068968.1, forward strand.
TTGTCTCTTGTCCCCCTCTCCCCCAGCACCACAGAGCCTTTTCTCTCCTCATTTCGGCCCCTCCTCTAGCTATTCTGCAATCCCCCACATCTTCAACACCCTCCTTACCTCCCCCCCTCGTCCCTTGTCCTACCTCCCCCTCCCCCCCCCACCCCCTGCACCCAAAGCCTCCTCCCCTACCTCTTCATTAAAAGTGTGGACCTCAAATATCCGGGGCCTTCGCTCAAACCTTTCAGATCTTTCCTACAGGCTGCCACTGACAAACCAGACATAATCTGCCTAACAGAAACTTTCCTCTCCCATGACGTGTCTGACTCCCAAGTATCTCTCCCCGGTTACTCCCTCCTCCGGTTTGACAGACCTGAGCCTCGTCCTGTGGAGGTGTTGCTCTCTTCATCAAAGACTCTATTCCTCACTCTCCTTGCACTGCTCTCACTCCCCCACACCCCCAGGAATACCTCTGGCTACGGCTTCCCCTCCACTCCCACCTCATGTTATATGTGTACTGTACCGTCCACCGAACAGTGATGACTCCATCTACACCTCACTATCGAAAACATTGACAATCTTCTATCTTCTCTCCAAACTCTCTCTTCCTCTTATGTGGTGATTCAATGTCATCACGCCAGTTGGCTAGGTGTGGGTACCTCTCTCACCTGTCATGGTACCTCAGCAAAAGCTTTCTGTGACTCATTGGACTGACTCAATCGGTCAATTTCCCGACCCGGATCTCAACCAATGGTACTCAATCTCTTCTAGATTGATTTTGACAAATTTCCCTGACAATATCTGCTGCTCTTCCTCCGCTCCAATCGTTCTTCTGACCACGTCTTGTCAAAGTGGACATCTCTCTGGCTGTTATCAGAGAACCACCTCACGCCGTCGAGTCTGGCATTTCACGCAAGCCGACTGGCAGGGTCTCCAAGCAGCTATCAAACTTATAGACTGGTCTCCTATCACTACTTTCTCCAACATCAACTCATCCTGGGAATTCTTTCAAAGAAACTTGCTCTCCCTCATGCACAGATATATCCCTCTTCGTCTTCAGTTGTCCTACCCTTCCTCCCGCCCTTGGTTTACTGAAGCTTGTGGCGAGGCAGTTGTGCTGAAACAACTTGCCTTTGCCTCATGGAAAGCAACCCAACTGTGGGCAATCTCAGTTCCTTCCACAAAGCTCGGAAACAAGTGTGTATCTACCCTCAGGAGAGCCAGAAACAACATCTTTCTCATCTCAAGTCTGAACTCTCAAACCTCTCTCCCTCCTCAAAATCCTGGTGGCGTTTAATCAATCTGTTTCTGGTGTATGTTCCCCTCCATCCCTCCCTTACCTCAAATGGCTGCACTGCTGATACCGCACGTGATAAAGCTGAATGTCTAAACTCGTGTTTGCAGCTAAATCTTTTGTCCTAAACCCATCACTTTCTCAACCCACCTTACCCAGTCGCACCCAACTGTCCCTGGACTCTGTGTCCTTTTCTTCTAACAAGGTGGAGAGCTTGCTTTCAAACCTCGACTCAGATTCTGCACCGGTCCAGACGGCATCAGCCCACGTGTCCTCAAAGCCTGCTCTTCTGCCCTTGCTCACCCTCTCTCTGTTCTATTCACCCTCTCATTTGCTCAAGGTCATCTGCCATCTGCTTGGAAATCTGCTAACATCACTGCCCTGCATAAAAAGGTGCAAAAACAGATCCCTGTAACTACAGACCAATCAGCCTTCTCCCATCATCAGCAAGGTTATGGAATCCATCATCGCTTCAGACATGAAATCCTTCCTCTTCTCCAATGGCTTGATTTCCGATCATCAATTTGGTTTCAGACCAGGTCACTCTACCCTGGATATGCTGCTTCTGCTCTCCCATCAATGGATGGAGGTCCTCAATGCCAGACAGGAAATCCGAGCCGTATCCTGGACATATCACGTGCTTTTGACACAGTCTGGCACCCTGCACTACTCACCAAACTCTCTTCCCATGGTATCCAAGGCCAATCTCCACTCATGGCTCGCAGACTTCCTCTCCTGTCGCAGTCAACGTGTGGCCCTAAATGGAGTTCTTTCATCCCCTCTTCCTGTGCAGGCTGGAGTTCCTCAAGGTAGCGTTCTGGCCCTGTTCTTTTCTGTTTTCATCAATGATCTCTCCGACTCTCTGGAAAATCCTCTATATCTCTTTGCCGATGACTCCACCCTCTGCCGTACCATCTGTCATCCCTCAGACCGGCAAGCAACAGCTTCTTCGCTCACTGCAGATCTGATAAAATCACAAACTGGTCCAACACATGGAACATGTCTTTCAATCCAGACAATCTCACACTCTCACTATGTCTCTTCGAAAGGACCGTTTAGAAAACCCCATCCACTTTCTCAAAACAATCCTCTGGAAGAAGTCTTTTCTTTCAAGCTTCTGGGTCTCACTATCTGCCATGACTTTCCTGGGAAAGTCACATTTCCAACCTCGCCTCAAAAGCCAGTCGCCGACTGGGAATCCTCCGTCGTGCAAAGTCCTTCCTCGGCCCTCTTGAGCTCCTGACCACTTACAAAGCTTTTGTCCGTAGCCTGATGGAGTACTGCTCTCCCCTCTGGGCTGGTGCTCCTGCCTCCACCTTTCTCGGCTTCACGCTGTCGAAACCAGGGCATTTAGGATCATCGGCATCTCCCGCAATGAAGCTGAGTCTTTGGGCCTCTCACTCAATCCCCGCAGGTTGGTCGGTGGTTTTTCTGTCTTCTACCGTCTCCTCTCCAGCCTTGCCCCCCTGCTCTCTCTGCCATTTGTCCCCACCAGATTTGCACAGGGCGCTCAAGGTCCGCCAACAACCCCTTCTGGTAAAACTACCAAAATCACGAACCACTGCTCACCTTCACTCCTTCATTCCTCTTTTTTCCGCCTTTGGAATAAACTCCTCACTCTATTCTTTCCCATTCTCCCTCCAGGCTTTCAAAACAGCTGTTCACCACCACTCTTATCATCCCCCATCCAAATCCTCGATCTTTCTACCCCCGATAATCCACCCAAGCCCACTTCTTCAATTCCCTGCTTCCTTCCTGAAAGTCCCTGTAATGTCCATCTCTCTTCCCATGTTCCCGTCCCATCCCCTCCCTCCTCCTTCCACAGATCACCTAATGTGTCTGTTCCCCACTGTTTTGTCCCTTCCACTCCCGCCCCTCTTGTCTCATGCCCCTTGCTGTGCGTGTGTTGTTAGCTCTCATACGAGCCTCGACATGGTATACAAAAAACAAAAAAACAAAAAAAAAAAAAGATTTCATCTCGAGGACCAGGAGATCCTCACATATCACCTCACAGACCATAAACCCTCAGATTTCACCTCGAGGACCATGAGATCCTCACATATCACCTCAACGACCATAAAACCCTTAGATCTCACCTCGAGGACCATGAGATCCTCACATATCACCTCACAGACCATAAACCCTCAGATTTCACCTCGAGGCTGTGAGATCCTCAATATCACCTCACGGACCATATAACCCTCAGATTTCACCTCGTGGACCATGAAATCCTCACATATCACCTCACGGACCATAAAACCCTTAGATCTCACCTCGAGGACCATGAGATCCTCAAATATCACCTCACGGACCATAAAACCTTTGATTTCACCTCGAGGACCATGAGATCCTCACATATCACCTCACAGACCATAAACCCTTAGATCTACCTCGAGGACCATGAGATCCTCAAATATCACCTCACGTACCATAAAACCCTTAGATTTCACCTCGAGGACCAGGAGATCCTCACATATCACCTCACAGACCATAAACCTCAGATTTCACCTCGAGGACCATGAAATCCTCACATATCACCTCACAACCCTTAGATTCACCTCGAGGACCATGAGATCCTCAAATATCACTCACGGACCATAAAACCCTTAGATTCCACCTCGAGGACAAGGAGATCCTCACATATCACCTCACAGACCATAAACCCTCAGATTTCACCTCGAGGACCATGAGATCCTCAATATCACCTCACAGACCATAAAACCCTCAAATTTCACCTAGTGGACCATAAACCCTAGATTTCACCTCGAGGACCATGAATCCTCAATATCACTCACAGACCATAAACCCTTAGGTTTCACCTCGAGGACCATGAGATCCTCACATATCACCTCACAGACCATAAACCTCAGATTTCACCTGAGGACCATGAGATCCTCACATATCACCTCACGGACCATAAAACCCTCAGATTTTTTTTCACTTCATGGACTAAATTTCTTCAGCGGTTTTAACGGCCCTAACATAAATTCTCTGCTCAGGATCACTTTGATCGTAGTTTTGGAAAGACTGGTTTTGTTTAATATCCACAATTTGTGAATTGTTTTTGCAATTTTCAGTTCGTATTACAGTGTTTTGAGAAAATGGTAAACCTGAGTTTGAATCGACTTTCGAGCACTTCTCTTGTTTTCTTGATCTTTACATGGCTACCAAACCTTTACATGGCTACCTGCCAGGTTAAAGAGGATGCCACGGTGTGTAGGTACCCTGGCCAACATCTGCATCATGTCCATTATCAATGGGGGGGGCACCATATTTAGAAACATAGCTTGTGGTAAAAACCAAAGCTTATAACCGGCAGATACATTGCTCATTCATTCTCCATCGGATATGCATTTGATCGGTGGAGAGATTACCAGGTTGATTTTATCTCACTTTGATGAAAACTTCACAATGCCCTTTCCCACTTCCCACATTCAACTCAGATGCAAATTGTGTGCAAATTAAACCCAACCCTGCAGGGAGCTTCCGGGCCCACCACAAGCCCCAGGAGTTCGTGTGAGTGCAGCCGGTCGCCGTATGGCTGAAATGGGCTGGGCTCGTGGATATGACGGAAATAGTGCTCTCGTTCGCTACGTCCTTGAAACCTCTGTGGACGGTACGTTCAAAGGGTTGGAGCTTGTCATCATAACCTTTAACTTTGTATGAATATATTTTTTCTTTTTTCCCAATTTTTTTTTATTCTATTTCTTTCTCCCACATCACGTATTGACCTCCTGCCATGCGCTCATCCTCTGTTCGCTTTCACCAGTCTCACACTTCCTCCTACTTCATCTTTACATCTTCCCATTTGATTTGATCATCTTTTTTCATCTCTCTACTACACATGACTTCTTTTCCTTTGAATGTGTTTTTTATTTCTCTTAGAGATTGCATCCAGTGGTAAATCTTCTTGAGTTTTGACATTTTCATTCAAAAAAAGATAAACTATCCTGTTATAGTGTCAAATGAAGCCTCAAAATTTAAACATAATTTATGACGATTGTTGGTACTTATCCCAGCCATGTTTCGGACTCTGCCATGGACCATTGGTCCACAGTAAGGGGGTAGACACCTGAGCTCCAACTTTAGTGTGGACTTTTTCCAGCTAATTACAGCAGGAATTTGGAATTTGGCCGGGAAGCCGACATACTCTCCTACTTTTAATGAAGTACATCGTGGAACATTTAACATCAATGAGCAATCAATGCAAGCAGACGCGTCCCCAACTTAACGTCCATGCGTGGGACGGCATGCTTTGTCAGGCAACATCCTTCCTGTGCAAAACACCAATATGGCAGTTTATAGTGTGGTTGGGAATCAAGCCTCAACGAGACAGCAAAAAGGGCAACTGCGCTACCTCTGCACGATCCTGTCGGACTATACAGTGACATTTTGTTGGTGTTAAGGTTTTTTTCTGTACTGATAAAGGGCTACGTGCAAGGAAAGAACATTAGTACAGTAAGCAATGCAGAAATCAAAACGGCATATGGGATTTCAACCCTGGTGTTTCACTCTTCATCCTCACTCCGGTCGTTGTGCAACCCAGGTGCGTTCCTCGAATAAACCACTTCAAGAGCAAATAACTGCATTTATGCCTCATGCAGGGTTGTACGTCACAATCGCAGTTCACAATAGCCCATCCTGTCTTAATGGCATATATATTCAGGCATTATCTGCAGAACTACTCTGAAACCATACCATCGCAATGCATTATGTACATTATTGGATCATTTACTTCCTTTAACCGAGAAACCCACTTTCCTGGCCAAGATGAAAGGATGAAGTTTGTTCTCCGACAAGTTATATGTGGAACTTGAATTTTGTGTCGAAAATAATCCTGCAACTCCACCAGTTGAAGTAAATTTAGTGGATATGCTACGTAACTTGCAAAAATAAATTCCTCATTCAAACTGAACATGCTTAACCAATTCCAAAATTGACAAGTAATTTTAACAGCAAACACTGGGACAAGGGGAGAAAAGGTGCAGGGCAGTAAGATTTACTCAAAGCAGTAAAAAAAAAATTGAACAATACACAATGTATGTGGTGTAAGACGTCTGTGGTGTGGAACTGTACAGGCCTTCAGGATTCATTGAGACGAAAGGTCGTTCCGACACAACAGCAAGGCGATTGAGCCTGTCACGCCTGTTTCACACCCCTGACCTGACATTCAGATGTAATGTGTGGGATTAGCTGATGCTCACATTCAACCTTCTGTAGCTAATGGAGGATTAATCATATCAGCATACTGATGAAATGATATTGATCAAGGCGGTTGCACAGGAAATAGTTGGTGGCCGAGGTGTGGCACTGTCAGCGTTGGTCCAAATGTTTATTCCCCCTCTCCCCCCATGCTTTGAATGTGTTTTACTCCAATGGATCAGCCATCAATTTTGACAATCTCTTTATGTTTCCACCAGCATGCAGCATTTGGTGCACAATAGATTAAAGACTCCAATTAAAAAACGAAAAAATGTTTCCGCGCTTTACCATTTATTTCTCAGATTCAGCATGGCGCGTTCTGGTTCCAAATCTTGCTCCAGAGTCCACCACAGCCCTCAGTCCAGCACTGAAACCCGGACATTCCTACCGTTTCCGCCTGATCGCCATCAATGCTGTTGGACCCGGAGAGCCGAGCATCGAAACGGACAGGTGAATGGCCGATCTGCGTGCCGGCATTTACAGTAACGTAAAATCGTATTGAAGTATGATAAGCACATTCCCATTTCATTCATCACTGAGTGTGCCTACCCATAACTTCACCGATGGGCTGAATGAGAAGACAGCATTTTGTTCATCACAAACATATTGCATGTCTATCCGTGAATCTCAATAAGGATGTAAAATGAAGTGAAACACATGAAAAAATGGATCCTTTATTAATTATAGTTGTTGCTGCTGCTGTTGTGGTGGTTGTGGCTCGTTGTTGTTGCTTGTGTTCTCCTTCCATGTACTTTTTTATTCTTATTATTGCTTCAAGAAGTATTACAATACAGTATATAATTTTGTGCTCCTTCCATGTCCTTATAAAGGGTTCCTGCTGTCATCGAATAATAAATGTTACCTTTGGAACCGTTGCATTAAGCTCCAACTTCTGCTTCCTCTTCTTCAATCATGGAAAAAGGGCTTTTACAATAATTGGCATCTTTATGGTCAAATGAGCCTGGTGTTGGCTTAATGGTTAAGGTGGCTGGCTTAAGATCTTAGTGTCTTGAGTTTCAGCCCCTGTCGTTCTGTTAAATGACAGCAGGTGGGTTGACTCAGCCTATCATCCTTCTGAGGTCGGCATAATGAGTACCAGCTTATTGGAAAATGGGGGCACTGCATCAGCAGCACAGCCACACTCCCAGCAATGATGCAACCAACAGCCACAGGCTGCAAAGAAATGATGATTTCAGGTTAAACGGACAGAAATTTTTGTTCCAAGTAAATCTATTGTTTGGCTTTGCAACAGGATCCTTTTTATTATTATACGACAGCAGGAATCCTTTAGAGTGTAGAATGGATAGGAGTGTGACACAGGGACAGACAGATGGACGCTTCTGCTTTTCGTAAATAGATGAAAGAACATGAAATTTTATGAAAAACAAACTGCCAGGCATGCTTATCTATGATTGAATGAAGTAATCTGAACATGGCCTCTTATTGTTTCAGCTTGGAATATGGAGCTTGCAGTCAATGCAGCTGTCTTTTTTTGTTAGATCACAATGAAGGAGTCCATGAACATTCAGAGAGCTGTTTTTAAAATATAAAAAAATATATTCATTTTAGCCTTTTGGAATCTTTGACTCTCACCACATCATTCGCCTTGGTAATTTGAATTTCTCCATAAAATGGCTCTCGAAGAAGTTGAACATCGATGTTGAAGAGGAATTGTGGCACAGTTTCCAAAGGTTTATTTCTGCCATTTTGCATACACTACTTAATATGTGGATAGTTCCTGATGCCATTCATTCCATGCTCGGTGAAAATATTTTAAGGCCCCCCCCCCCCCCCCCCCCTGGGACATCGGATGATCCATTGGTCAGCCAGTAATCGAATTGAAAGGCACAAACTGCAAGACTTGATCCACTTATATTTTGATTGGACAACAAGCTCCAGGCAAAGTGGCTTTCATGACCAAATAAAAATTACAAAATTTCTCATGAGATCTCGTGAAAATCTCATCAAGGCCTTCATCAAAAATCTCAAAAGCAATCATGTGAGATTTTTGTAAGGGCTACAAGAGCTCCGTGGCCGAGTCCACAAAATTATTAAACGCTTCATTGTAAATCTCCTTTGAACAGCGATCCATCAGGTTTGTTGGCGGTACCAGGAAAGGCTTAACATAGCCCAACGACCTCACCTGTCAATCTTTTACAATTTTATCCCAAATAAGTGTTATCTCTTATTTATTTTCTATATGCAGGCAATAGATGTTGAACGACGTATTGATATTCAAACAACCATTCCATGAAACCATTTCTGTCTCCCTTATTCTTTCCAGTTTGGTTCTTCCAGAGGAACCTCCAGAGCGGTTCCCCCAGCACCTGACAGTTAGTGAACGGAGCAATCACAGCCTCTCACTATGTTGGCAGCCTCCAGAGGTAGACTATTGGAATGGACCTCTCAAGGGATACCTCATCCGGTGGGTCTTCCTCCACCTCTATAATCTAGTTTGCACCTTCATAATGTCTGGATCTCACATAATCATTTTCAGGGCTGGCAGGATGGCCTAGACACTCACCACTAAGCCGTGTAGCCTGGGTTTGAATCATGACCCAGCTATAAACTGTTATCCTGGTGTTTCACATACAGGGTGATTCGTCAATGTGTGTGCCGTCCCTCGGATGGATGTTAAACTGGACGTCCCGTCTGCCAGCATTAGTTGGTGTAAGGTAAAGATCGCACAATGGCCTTCGAGAAGAGAAGGTGATCTATCACTGGTACCCTGAACAAATTCCAAATTTCTGCTCTGGCTTCCTGAGTCGGAGTGGTGACCCAATCAGGATTGTAGCCGAGTAAATACTTCGGCAGCACCAACATTCTGCATAGGGCACATGATGATGTTGATGATCATTTTCATCATAACTCTTGCACCTGAACTTTTCCCACTGCGAGTTACCTCATCTCCACAATGCCTTGAAGGTACATGTATTGGTAAAATATTCATACCTTTGGGGGCAAAAAAATGAGAAAAATGTCATAAACGGATGCTTCCATTCATCTCATCAATGTCAAATGTGCTCATTCCCTCATCAACATACATCGGATGCTTGAATGCACAACCATTATACTCCCATTACCCAATTACAGAATTACAACATCTGTTGCACCACATTCTCACTCAAGTGAGTGGAAAAGTCGAGTTACTCGAAAGGAAGAAAAAAAACTTTTCAAATACAAAGGCAAAGTCAAATGTCTAACTGTCTTTCAAACGTCAGCAAATTGATGGGACACAAGACGGATGAGAAAATATTCCAATCCCCAAAAAATGTTCTTCAAGCAATCTCCCATCCTCCAAAATGGAATTTAAGTTTTCCAAACGGACAATACAGTGATGAGTTGAGGAAGAAACATTTTATAGCACTAAATACTTTACACAAAGCCATGACATGATTGCACAAATAATGAAATTGACTTACAAAAGCACCACAAGATATCGGGAATTTTTTGACGCAGAAGTGACCATTTTGACCCATCATGTCCATGTCACATCTCAATTTCATCACAAACTAGAACGGCACTCGGTAGAGCACATACCTCCGCCATGCTGAACAGTTTACGTTTTGTATCCCACTGAAAGGCAAAATTCATGGGACATTGAATCGTGTTCACATCTTCACCGATCTGAATCCGGACTTTAACCAAAATCGAATCGGCTTGTTCTTGTCACCGAACCAACTCATCCACAACTTTTGTCATAACTCATCCACAACTTTTTGAAATATCGTTCTGTATATCGTTTTTGGCCCCATCTCTCAATGGTGAAAAAAATCACTGTATAAAATTTTTTTATTCCACAACCAGATCCGCAACTGGATCTTCACCAAAATCGAATCAATTTGTCCTTGATACATACCCAACTTGTCCACCAAGTTTCATCTAAATCCGACCATAACTTTTTGAAATATCGTTCTTGTGTCGTTTTTGGCCCTTTCACTCAATGTTGAAGAATCACTTTAACAATTCTCGAATCCGGATCTTCACCAAAATCGAATCAGTTCGTCCATGTTACGCACCAAACCTGCGAACAAATTTCATCTGCATCCGTCTACAACCTTTTGAGATATCCTGCACACAAACAGACAGACAAACAACAAACAAATGAAAAATCGTGCTTAGCACGACACTTGGCGAATTAGTTGACCTTTCCGTGTGGTGGTCCAAGCTGTAATGTCATGGAATGTGTGGTGTTTATTTGTTCGTACATTAATAAAATGACGCGACGTCACAAATAACAATTATCAGGCGCGCGTTGTCATGGTAACGGCAGCAGATTGAAAATTTTCACAACTCATTTAAAGCCACCATGTGACATTCAACACTTATCATCGGTGCTTGTTGCCTTCATTCTGATCGTAGAAAATATTTGAAAATACCTAGGAACATTGCTTTTCAACCAGCTTTAGATCCGTTATCAGGTTTGAAATATGTTGTAAACAAAAAATATGTATTTTGTGTGTTTTTCATGTTTTGGGTGACCCGACTTGACCTTGGCAATTTCGATCAAACTTTGTACACATGTTAATATTACATGCATAAATAGACAGTATAAGTTTCAATATAATAAGTGCAAAACTGTTTGAGAAATAGCACTGTGTAATTCACAAAATCCCCATTGGTTTATAATGGGCGATAATATAAAGTGATGCAGAATCCAGATCCTGATCTTGAACATCACCAAAAGTCACAAATCTTTTTGCACTGTGGATTTCTATCAGCTGTTAAAATTTCATCCAAATCGTTAAGAATTGTGACCTGTAGAACGAATAGAATTTTTTTTAAATCACGTCAAAGCTAAAAACTTTGACGTCATACGCTTGGAAAACTGTCCATAATTTGTACAACATGCATTTTAAAACATTTAGATATTCCATTGAAGTTTTTTGGCGTCAACAGGAAGTCGCTACGACTTCCGGTTACTGAGTTATGTTCAAAAGCTTGTTTTCACCTTTTTTTTTGACGTAACGTCGTGGCATTAAGTGCGATTATGACGTGATTTGATCCCAGACTATTTCAGCAAGATTGGCTATCATGTGTTAAAATTGAGAACGATTGCTTCAGTAGTTTCGGCTGCACACGAGCTAAATATTTTTTAAAATGACGTCAATAGGCAAAACTTTGACGTCATACGCTTGCAAAAACTATGCGTAATTTGTAATAAGATGCATTTAGTAATATTTAGATATTTGAATGAAGTTTAATTTGGCGTCAACCGGAAGTCGCTGCGACTTCCGGTCACTGAGTTATGTCCAAAAATGTGTTTTCACGTTGTGTGACGTCACGTCGTGACGTTTAGTCCGATTAAGACGGGGTTTGGACGCAGACCGTCTCAAGTGGATTGCCTATCAGGTGTAAAAATTTAAGAACGACTGTTCCAGCCGTTTGGCTGTAGACGACCGGACAAACAAACAAACCAACAAACGGAACAGACCAACATACTTCACAAATCGAAGATTTCGCCAAGTAACAAGAAGAAGGCATCGTGCAGAGCACACACTTGCAAAATCCATAAAACAAATTTGACCTCAAAAATAATTGGTGGTTGAATTCAATGACAAAATATGCAACTCCTCTTCAAATTTCAAGTCAATCGGATGAAAATTGACAATTTTAGAAATTCGGCCCATGTTGTCCTTTTGGCCGAAGTTGATCTCGAAAATAATTGCTCGCTGAATTCAGTGACGTGACCTCAAATCTCTTCAAATTTCAAGTCATGAGAGAAAATTGAGGATTTTAGAAATACCTCCTTAGTTGTTGACCTTGGGCCTATGTTGACCTTTTGTTCTATGTTGACCTAAAAAAATAATTCACTGGCTGAATTCAGTGATCTGAAATATCAATCCTCTTCAAATTTCAAGTCAATCGTTGAAAATTGAGGATTTTAGAAATCTCACCTAAGTTGTTGACCTTTGGCCTATGTTGACCTATTGACCTTTAACCTGGAAAACATAGGCTTCTTCCTTATGACAAACTCTAGCATGTGCTGAAGTTTCGTGAAGATCGGTTTAAATTGTGACCTGAAGTGACAACAGACAACAAACAGACAGAATAACAAAAATTGACGAACCAATATACAGTACTTGAAAAATCTTCGATTTTGCAAGTAACAAACAGACAAACAGGGGTGAAAACATCCTCCTTCCACCTTCGGTGGCAGAGGTAATCATTATGGGAATCTTCCACAATGTCTGGAGCACAACACCTGTCGTGGGGGCAACAAATAAAAATACTAAATGGAGAACACAAAGTGGAGAGTGAAAAAATAGGACAAAAAACGGAGATGTGGTGGGAGATTTAAGAAAAATTAAAATGCCAAAGGAAATGAAGTGTTTGTAGAGGAGCGATCACCATTGCATGCCGATGAATGAGCTGAAGACAACCATGCACCGAGGGGGTTGAGTAACATTTTTGTCTTGAATATGTACATATCTCCTAAACATGTTCCACCTTGGTGTATTGTCATGAATCTGTCTTCATTGTACTTGTTTTGTTTGAATTCTTGCTTGCTGTTCTTTAATGTTGTTCATATTGTATTCTGCTCTTAGCCTTCATTTTTCTTTTGGTCGACTTTTTATGATTGTCATTCATATTTAGAATATATTTTCACGTTCTCCACCTGGCAGGATAGCTTGTAGGTGTGCACTCTCACCTTTGAGCTGTTTAGGCTGGATTCAGACCTCGGCCTGATTATAAACTATCACCTAGCCTGGGTTCGTAAACACCTTGGCCCTGCTATTAACTGGCATCCTGGTTTTTTTTACATGTTGGGCGATTCATTGATGTACACGTCTTCCGAATGAGGGGCATTAAGCCGGAGGTCACGTCTGGCAGCACCAGTCTTTGGTGGACGTTAAAGTTCCCAAGGTGTCTTTTGCAAAGAGTGGGTGTGTCACCACCAGCACCATGAAAAAATTAAAAATTCCTGTCACCTTCAGTCGAACATTGGGCCTCGCTGGAGGGTTCATGAAAAACTTGGCCTGAAAAACGCCTGTAGTAGTCGTAGTTGTTTCTCTCCGTATACAGGCATATGTATGATGGGTTGTAAATTGAGAAATATATGAGAGAAACAGAAAGCATGGCATGGCAGGGGATAGTAAATAAAAATAAGAGTTGGGAGGTTAGAGAATAAAGAAATGCGGAATGACGTCGCGATTAAACGAGCAACATGGTAGAGAATACAGGTGGCATTGTAAGGAGAAGGGAGTGGAGGAGCAGAATTCTGCCATGCTGCTTACGCAATTGTGCAGATGGCCCATTATGAAAATGGTCGTAGAATTGCGAAATGAAACTTTATAGCAATTTCTAATATGTTCTACCTTGGTGTATTGTCATGAATTATTTGATAGACTTCAGTGATTCACTGATTGAAGTTCCAAACAGCAGGTCATGGTCACATTCTTTCCTGAAAGTCAGGTGCGGTCGATCCCTGTTAAATATCTTACTTACACGTCTGCGTTTGAAAGCTTCAATTGCCGCAAGATATGCGTTTTTTTTTGTTTTTTTTTAAACCTTTCATTACCCTCATTTACCTAAGTGGCAAATACCTGTATTCCGCATTGAAAGTCTTAATTTTCCTTTTTACAGCACAAAATATCATACAACAGATTCATTATTTTTTATGAGCACTTCACCTTCCCTCAACTCAATCAAATTATGATGTGCAAATAGTCTAATTCAGTCAAATTGCCTCCTTGATCTTGCTCCACAATAACAGATGGCAACTCATTAGATCCGATGCATAAAGGCCCAAAATAAAATTTCACAACTCCTTAACCCTTACTGTGTCTTTTACAATTATGTGTTGACATCTACTTGAACCGAAGCCCGTCACTGAGGGAGTGTTATGAATTAAAGAACGAACAAGCAAATTAATAACCTAGTTAACAGCATTTTAACCACTTGCACAATCGGGCTTCCTGCGCCGCTGCCAAGTCCGGGCAACCGGTTCAGGAACGTTTAAAGCAGTCGTGCAAAGGCTAAAATTGATGAGAAGTGTGCGCGCGTGTGTGCGACTGTATATGTACATTGTACATATGTGGGCATGTTGAAAAGTAATGCCCCTCATTGTTTTTATCCAAAATAGGGAACGATCTTCGATTGAAAACAGACAGATACCAGACGAACATCAATCTTTATTCCACCATTACATGGTGCATATTAATTAATCAATGGAACCACCACTGTGGTCCACAAATTTCTTCCAACCCTCATGATAGAACTGTGCATCTTGCTGACTTTAACCAGCGCTTCACAGTGGCCTTGACATCATGATCGGAAGCAATATGTTCTCCACGAAGTTGTTCCTTAAGTTTGGGGAAGAGATGAAAATCTGACGGAGCCAAGTCAGTGCTAGTGTTCCTTTGTGATGGTACTCTCTCGATCGTCTCTCCCAGGATTATAATGGTGCACTCATCTGTCAACTCCAGTCAGTTATCCCAACTCCCACATCAGCCCTATTGGCCTGAAAAAGCTCGCTGGAAAGTGGGTGAAGCATCGCTTGAGATAGGGTCTGCTCTTTGCTTATTACTTAAATTAGCAGATATATCCAGTTATTGTGGGTTGGATGTGCCTTTCTTCTTTAAAAAAAAAAAAAATGTATGTATATTTATTTATTTATTTGTGCACCACATATGGTTTGGCAGGAAGGGGAAGCAGGGGTGAGGGTGTGGAAGGTGGAGCAGATGTGCAACAGCAACATTGAGGGACAGGGTGTTGTAAAGCCTGGTGTTGCCTTCACGGTATAGGCGACGGACTTAATATCTTGAGCTCTTGAGGGTCTTGAGTTTGAGCTCTTGTTTTTTACCATTGAATTAACACCAGGTGGGGTTGACTCAGTCTGTCATCCTTCTGAGGTGGGTGAAATGAGTACCAGCATCCTGATAATAGATGACACTGCATCAGTGGCGAAGCCGCGCCCCCAGGAAATGAGGCAACCAAAAGCTACAGGCTGCACACGATAGCTAGCTGAGTTTTTGGAAATGATAGGCGAGAACAGCAGACTTGTAGAATTAAGTTGGCCACAGCACACTTCTGCTAAAGAGGCGAAACAGCAAAAACAGCTAATTTGGAGTGAATCGATCACAGCACAAAGAAACCCACAACGTATGGAAAAACCTCTGTGGGCTGGCTCAAACATGGTTTCTTCTTTTTAGATTGGCATTTATGGTTCTGGTTCCAGCCACAGTTTTTTGTTTTTTAATACATGGTCTCGGCTCGTGGAAGACCTCGGTCAGAGAACAGATCAGGTCACAACATAACAAAGGGAACAGCAGGAGAAAAGGGAAACACCGATAGTAGGGCGGAGGGAGAAAGTAGACAGACAAACAAGGGATGCAGGTAACAATGAGGGTTCGGGAAGAATGCAATGGATGGACAAGTTGGTGACTTGAGATTGTGGTGAACAGCTGGATTGCAGACCGTGAGGGAAGAATGAGATCAAAAGAGTGTGGGAGGTGGTGCCACAGGTGGGAAAAGAGAGGAATAAATGAGTGGAGGTGAGCAGTGGTTCTGGATTTAGGCAGTTTCACTAGGAAAGGGTTGCTGGTGGACCGTGTGCATCCTGCAGATACTTTGGTGGGGGAGGGGGGAGGGGAGGGGGCAGAGCACGGAGAGAGCAGAGGTGCAAGACCAGAAATGAGGCGGAAGAAGACAGAGACTACCAACCTGTCGCGATGGGAAAGTGATAGGCCCATAGACTCAAATTCATCGTTTAAGATTCCAATGATCTTGAAAGCCTTGGTTTCCATGGCGTCGAGCTGTACAAGATGTGAGGCAGGAGAGCCATCCCAGAGGGGAGAGCAGTACTCCATCGAGCTATGGATGAAAGCCTTGTGGATGGATAGGAGATTAGGTGTGCCAATGAAGGACTGCATGACAGAGGATGCGCACCCAGTGTTTGGCTTCGGAGGCCAACTTTGAAATGTGGCTTTCCCAAGAGAGATCATGGCAGAGAGTGAGACCCAAGAGTTTGAGTGACTGACCCGCTTTGAGACGGTTGTTGAGAAAGTAGATGGGAGGGTTTGCAGAATGGTCCTTTCGGAAAGTTTGGGTTTTTCATTTTGTGGAACAGTTTGGGTTTTGTTGGTTGTTCTAGCAGTGGATAAAACCCTTTGTTATTGAAGATCTATGATGAAGTATGAAATTGGTCTTTGTGTTTTGTTTGTGTTGAGGCTTATCAGGCGAAGGAAGAACATCAGGAACATGCTGGAGGTTGGCCAGAGAGAGAGGGAGAGAGAGAGAGAGAGAGAGAGAGAGAGAGAGAGAGAGAGAGAGAGAGAGAGAGAGAGAGAGAGAGAGAGAGAGAGAGAGAGAGAGAGAGCAAAATTAGTTTAAGAGACCCAGACTCAGTGGTGTCATAGTTATAACGTCTTCTCTGAGTCTGGGAGGTCAGTGATTCAAACCCTGGCTGAGTCACAACAAAGACTTTAAAAAGGTATGTGCTGCTTCCTTGTTTGATGCTTAGCATTTAAAAAGGATTGAGCATGCACAACCACCCATAGGTTGGCAACAATTGCACAGGCCTGATGGGCCTCATGGCCTCCTCCCGCATTGAAGTTCCTTGCAAGGTAACGCTAATATACTACACGAGGATGGGTGAGGCATTCTCTAATAAACATGTGTGAGCCGTGCAATATAATGAAAGGCTGTCTATTACCATTACATGTTATCGGCATAGCCATGGTGCCTGCCAGATTCCAACAGGACCGACACGAGTAGACCGTGAGCCGACAGTGAGCTTGCCTGATTATAAACATGACTGCATGCTTAATGGTCAAGGTGACTGGCCAGTATGAATGACTGCTTCATCTACTAAATTACACAGGTTGTCAAATGAAGTTTGCCAAACGAAGAAGTAAGACAGGTTAATTTTACAGTTGCATCGTTTGTATTATTAACATGAGCAGTTTAACATGATGGCCAGTGAGATTGTCAACTTGTCTGTTTGGCTGGGATGCTTATTAGCTGACTGTGATGCCTACCAGGTTACCTACTAGGCAATGGGGCCTGCCATGTTATCATCAAGGCTGTAGGAACTTACAGTTTATTGGCAGAACCTATAGTGAACCAGGATAATGACACTGCTGCAATGCCTTTCGTGTTATTGGAAGAGTGGCTGTGACTGCATGCCGGGTTATTGGCAGGGCTGCTCACTAGACCAGTCAAATTACCCAAAGCTCAGCAGCCCTACTAGGCAGGCTTACCACGTGGATGGCAGTTGCAATTTAAACTCACGAAGGCTTCGAGATTCGAGTGTTTTTTTCAGTCTATTACAGCAAAAAAAAATGCAGGGCGTGAGCAGGCCATAACCTCAAGGTCCTTCTAATCTACCCATGTCACGGCTCGCTGTGACAGGCCCTTTGTCACTCCTGCCTCAAACTTGAAAAAGCAAGATGCACAGAGCCCACAAACAGGCCATCGGCCCTGGAAAATGAGCGATTTGATTGGATATTGATCTGAGCAGTTTTCTTTTACTTTCACCCAGATTTGTTTCCTTTCTCTCCTTTTT
>CM068968.1:27370617-27384500 GCA_035128595.1 Eptatretus atami
GGACCTTGGAGCAGTGGAAGAAGGTCGCCTGGTCCGATGAGTCCCATTTTCTTTTAGTTCATGTGGATGGCCGTGTACATGTGCGCCATTTACTTGGGGAAGTGATGGCACCAGGATGCACTGTGGGAAGACGACAAGCCGGTGGAGGAAGTGTGATGCTCTGGGAGAGAGATGATACCACTCACCACCCTCACCATTAAGCCACACGCAGGCCATATGGACCTACTGATGCGTTCTAGTTTGTAAAAGTCTATTGATGATTTGACCAACGATATTGTGGTTGTTCATTGAAACTAGTCAAAACATGGAATACATCACAGTTTGAAGAACAAGCAGAGCTGTCTTCCTCATATGAAGAAACAGTCTATTCCACATATGATTATTTATTCTTAATTACAGCCACAATTATCCCACCTTCTTGTGGGTCAGCCGGTGAAGTTGTCCCTAAGTCTTCAGCAACTCAGCTGGCAGACCTGACATAATGGGGTGTTCAGTTGTTTTAGTGCACTAAAATCATCTTCAAGGGACTACACCTTCAGTGTTATGGAGGTTCTAAACGCAATGGTTCGA
Source organism: Eptatretus atami (assembly GCA_035128595.1). Lineage (NCBI taxonomy): Eukaryota > Metazoa > Chordata > Myxini > Myxiniformes > Myxinidae > Eptatretus > Eptatretus atami. The sequence continues at coordinate 27,371,188 of CM068968.1, forward strand.
CGCGGACACTGATTGTTTGTTCATGGGAAGTGAATGGGATTCCAATCAGGAACCTGAAACTTTGAGCCACCTTTTCTCATAATCATACCTGCATCAACGTGGATAGCCCAGTCTACTTCTCAGGAGCTCAACTGTAATGCCTCACAAGTACCCTTGGTATATTTTAAACAAATAACTGAGAATACAAAGAGTGAGAGGTCGCCTCGATGGCAGATGCGCGCACATCTTCATGTGGTAAGTTTGACGTAACGGGGTCCTTTTTGACTCTGCTTATACACTTATCTATTTGCAGAATAGGAAATTGTTAATAGAGTAAGATTTGTTGAGTTATGTTTTACATTTACAAACTTAACCTAAAATCGGCAGTCTGATGCAGTGCCCAGCATGCACTTTTAAACCTTCGAATGTGGGTGCACATATACTGGTTTGCCACTGTATTTTCATTTCTGGGTATCAACTATGCTTACATAATCCTTCAGAAAGAGGACTGCCTATCAGTTGTTCACCCAGGTTCACATTACCCCGTTTGGGTTTTAGCTCTATTTTTTAGCAGAAATGGTGGTAGTGTTTGGCCGTGTTTGTCCATTTACACCTGTGCAATGCGGCACAGGTGTAATCGGACGAATGCAGATCGCTTTACCTGCGTCGAACGTTTCATTTTATTTAGCTCTTTTATTACAAAAATTGTATCGTCGGATGTTTCCCAAGCTTCCCTTCTCTCAGGCTCAATTAACCTTCCAAAACGCAGTGCATATATTAATTCTAACAATTGCAGAGCAGTTACGGACCATCATTCCTCTACATTGTGCAAGGATATGACGACAGAACGACATTGAGGGACCTTAAATCCCACCATCTGACAAACACCTTGCTGCACTGACTCTGTGAGCAATCAGAATGTGAGGACACATTGAAGCATCTCAGTGCCCAGTCCAAGGCACCGAACCGAACCAAAGTCACCACTGATTGTGTAACTCCGACTGAGGCCAGAGTCACAGAAGCTCAATCCACCCGAATCTTGTACTTGATCTGAAGGAGATTGCTTGTTACGAGTTGGCGAGCTGTGAAATTTGATGCAGCTAAACATAAAACTTCAAAAACGATAACAAAATTACACACTTCAGTTTACTCATTCAAATGGAAAATGTACAACATGAGTAAAACGAAATGACAATTCAATTTTAAACTTTATCACTCATTTTTATGGGAATATCAATCAATGTACACGATGATTAACGTGTACGCAAGCCCAGAAAATGAGCTGGAACGTTTGTTGTAATATCTACAAGGGTTAGTTAATATTTTGGACCATGCTGAAATAAGCTGGGTGGGTTGCATTGAATTTTGTTGAATATGCAATGCAAGATCAAGGCTCATGGAAGGATGAACTGATGGTAAAACGGAAGCGGACTGAGCAGTGGGACACTGGGCGACATTTGGATGAATTAAGGGAATTAATGACCAGGAAATGATTAGAAAGAGAGAGGGAGGAAAACAGCAGTGACCTGCAAAGAAGAAGCTTGTGTTAGGTAGGTTTAAAGTGGGTAGAAAAGATCACAGATAGGATGGGGGTGGAGTGAACATGAAATGTTAGTGCCACACTGCATGCCTTGAAGCCCCAGGGTGAATAGAGTGGGATTGAAATAAGGTTTCCGGAAGGCAGTTTTTCACAAACGAGAGAAAGGAGGAACAAAAGATTGGAAGTTGGTGTGTAGTCAGCTTGGATTGAAAGTTTTAACCAGGAGGGGAGGTGAACTGGATGAATGCGTTGCATCACACAAGAGCTGGGAAGAGATGGAGAAGAGAGAGAGAAAGAAAAGATGGAGCTAGAAGACGCAAAGGAAAGAGAGGTGGTTAAAAAAAAACAACAGCCATATTGGTAGATTGCAAGACACAAATTTACATAACGTACATAAATTTAATGCAATTTCTCATTAAAAGAAAATCAATTCCCGCTATAACAACCTGCAATTGGTTTGAGCAACTTTCCTTCCTGTTATCCTTGTAACAAACCTGAGGAGCTATGAACTACATCTTCAATTCCTTTCATATTTGAGATGTTTTTTACCGCGCAGGATACCCGACTAATATTGTTACGAACCCGGCAGCCATTGCACAGCAGACAAGACAGCAGACCGCAGTTCAGTTATTTTCGATAAGTATGTGTTTATAGTTAGGGTCCTGTCTGTCGAATGGGTTAATTTCATGTGTGCGCTGCGGGTTTTCTTTATAGTCAGTTTTTTTTACATTAAATCTCCCTTCGCTCCATCATCGCCATTATCAGTGTTCGGGCCACGGGCATAGGCGGGGTGAGGTTTGACTCCGCCCAGCGAGATGGTGTGTCGCAACAATGATGGGATTAGGAAGTACTAGAAGCCCCCGACCAATTCGGAGACGACGTTACCTGGTGGCCACCCAGCAGATGGGATGTTCACACCCCGACCATCCAGAGACGATTACTCAGGGTGGCCCCACCCAGCCGAGATGGGATGTTACACCCGACCAATCAGAGACGAGTTACCTCCAGGGCGGCCCCACCCGCAAGATGGGATTGTTACCCCGACCGAATCCAGAGACGAGTTACCTCAGGACGGCCCCCGCCCAGCCAGATGGATTGTTTCGCGCTACCGTCAATCAGGAGGCGAGTGGGAGGGAAGAAATCCCTCGGACCTCACGAAAAGAAAGAGGTAGAGTGGTCATCAAGAACAGAGTAGAGCATCCATCGTGGCCATTGCTTTTGGTCTGTCATTGCAAATCGTGGTCTGCGGCTTTTGTGGGGCTCCTCGGTGGTGTGGCGGTCGAGCAGCAGGATCGTGGGCTCATGGATTTCGGTCGTGGGTTCGAGTCCCATCATGTGGTTTGGAGTCGGTGTGACCGCAACGAGGCGGAAAGGTACCCGGCCAGGCTCTGTTCCCCCAGCTGAACTATCCTCCTAGGCTGGAGGACCAAAATAAAGACCGATGGGGTCCATTTTCTTTTGTGTGTGTGTGTGTGTGTGTGTGTGTGTGTGTGTGTGTGTGTGTGTGTGTGTGTGTTGATGTGTGTGTGTGTGTGTGTGTGTTGTGTGTGTGTGTGTGTGTGTGTGTTTGTGTCTTGGGCCCTGTCCTTAAGTAGAATTGCTAAGTGTTTTGCTGTATATAAATTGCATTTCTCATTTCGGTTTAACTCTGCTCTTGTGCTCCCCTGCCCATTATAAATAACCCCAAGTTCGATTGTACCAGCTCGTTGTTGTGCCTTCTATATTGACACCACACGGTTCGTGGCTTGAGAACCATAAGCGATTGGGCTGTAAGTTTCCATTTGGATCGACGGACTTTGGTAATTCCGCACGGGTTTACACCGGACCCGAGGTCGTTAGAGCGACCCGGTTCGACGGAGTTCCGTGAAGGTGTGACTTCCCCGGTAACTTAACGAAAAACGTGGGGGTTTTAACTTAAAAAGGTTATATTTGGAAAAAAAATTTGGGAAAACCCTAATTTAACCCCTACCCACGCCGTCAGAGAATTGGCGATCACGGCCCTGAGTGACCCCGTGACTTCGGAGTTGTCCGAAGGTTACGACTGCAATTCTTCGGGTGTTCGGTGAAAGACGGCTCTACTGCTCCACCTGGCGGCCGTTCCTCGCCGCCAGACCCCCGGCCCACAAATACATATATTAGTATATATATATATATATATTATATATATACATATATATATATAATACTATATAATATATATATATATATATAACACACACTGTAGTAGTATATTCTGTCCTGTCTGTCCATTGATAGAATTGGCTCCACCTTAGTAGCGCCCATCAATTGAATACCATTGGAATCCTCTTGCCCATCTACGCAAGGTGCAGGTACGCTCTGCTAGTATGATGTATGTATGTACTGTATTATGTATGCATATATGCAACATCTTAAAATCAAGAGAAAAAACAGGGCTGGAACTGATCTCCACCAAATTTTGCGTACAAGTTGGTTGTACCCAGGTCAGGTATGCACACAACTCCACCCCCTCCCCTGCGAGGGGGCAGGGGGTTTGATTTGCCTAATGCTTCCGAAGGGAGCGGATGTTCCATTACCATTAAAAGGGGCAAGGAAAACGTTGTGTTTCAGAACTCCCCTTCTTTCCTTCTTCCGATAGAAATAGATTGTATTTGTGAATCTACGGTGAACAGGATCATTTTTCAATCATTTTTACAATGATTACCCGTTGTGCACATTTCCATGGTCTCACTGGATGTAAAACCACTCGAACGTTTGAGATGGAAATTGCAATTTTTCTGTTTGTCTGCATCAACACAACATGCATTTACTTTGCGCATCTTTTCCATGCAATAAGGTAAGTTGCCTTGCTTTCCGCTCATTTGTGAAGGCCAGGGGAAGCACACCAGCACACGATGACATCACTTGATCTCGGCGAACCACAACCATCACTCGAGAGATGGAAAGATTCAATGCTGTTGTACACAATCACAAAACGTTAACATCATAATCGACATCCCACCATCATGATATCGAATGCCCTTTGAAAAAAAATTAAATAAAACTATTGAGAAACACCATCTTTCCCAGTTGCGTGGTTTCTGGGGGATAGTGAGGAAGGGGAGAGGACATTTGCGAAATCTAATAATAGCAGCTGCAGCGGCCGCATGCAAAACTATAGGCGAAGCCAATTAAACAATTGCTTGGATCACTCCAACAAATTTAAAATGCCATCGATCAATGTCTCCGACATCAGTTCCACTGAAGCATCAATGTACTTTTACGAAAACTGAACATCGTCATGGTTGTTGGATGGAAAGAACGACTGACATTCACGAATGTGAAACTATTACTGAGATTAAGTCGCAACAACCGCAGGACATTGTCCGTGATAAATTTACCATTGAAGAATGAGCGAGCGGCAGTTGGTGCCGAAAACTAGCCGGATGAACGAAGTCACATGAAATGTAATGAGCTCGGTCAAAAAATGTTTTTCTTCATTATGACTTGGAAGTCCAGTGTTGATGTTGATCTATGATGATGCACATTTTACTCCCAGTTATATAAAGGCTATCCTTCAGAACCAAACATTCTGAACAAGAATATCGATTTAAAGACAGAAACGAAGACCCTCCCTCCTCCCCCCCTCCCCTCAATTCAAATTGATCAATAATCTGAAAATGTAATCTTCGAATAAATAAATGTTATTTTCTGTCTGTTTGTCTGTCTGTCTGTCTGCTGTCGTCGGTGTAACACCAATCACACCAAAACTACTTGGCCAATTGCACCAAACTTGGCAAGTGGACAAATTCGACCTCGTGGTGAACATGGGTGACTTGGTTTCATGTGTAGTCTTGGGGGTTTGGGAGGGAAGGTCGACAGAAATTCTCTATCGTAAATGTATATTGTGTAGGCACCACCCAGTACGGTGGCAGAGGGTATTACAAGTTAGCTGATGGAGATACTTGCATTTTGCAATGTAACAATCTGAGTGGGAAGTCCAAAGCAACCTCCACTAATCAGGGAGGCAGGGCAAGCAGGGAATGGGGGGGGGGAGTCCGAGAGGGGGAAGTGGATGAGGGAGGGAAGGGCAGGTGAGGGACCCGGTGGTGCCGGCAATGCTGGGCATTCCCACCAGTCGATATTTTTAGAAGCCGTGTGTGGTGTGTGTCACCATTTTCTCAAGATGGCTGAATGGATCTTCGTCAAACTTTCAGAGTCATCGTGAGTGCCGAGGGGTGTTGTAGGCCAAAAATTGAAAAAAAGGCGATTTTGGATTTTTTTATCGTTCTATAGTGTCGTGCACAGACAGTATTTCTGGTATCTGCACGTGGTCATCCATGAGATGCTCTTGCATGTGTATAAAGACAGGGCCTCATTCATCCACCCAGCAAAAAGTGGGTATCTAACTATCAACTCGGAAACTCATTCTTGTGAAGCACTCATGTATGACACAGTGCGATTCACTCGACAGCCCGCGAGAGGACTTTAAATTTCATAGAAAGCAACTGAATCTCATGGACTCCATCCACCCATCTCTGTTCACACCTCATAACCTCATGCCCACTGCCTTCTTGGTTCTGTATCTTTTACGTCTGAAGAGGGAATTGGCCATCCGCTGTCATCCCAGGTCCTTCTTGATAAATCATAACTACTCACAGCCCACAAGGTCTTTGTCTGTCACTCAATGGAGTGTTTCAAGCAACTGCCTCACCGCGGATGCAGTGTACCATGGGCTGGAAGAAGAATAGGATAACAAGACTAAAAGGATTGAATTGTGCATAAGAAAGAGCAGGTTTTTGTGGAAAAATTCACAGACTGAGTTGATATCAGGGACGGGAGATATGGGAGACCAGTCCTGAGTGAGTTGGGTCAGCAGTGAAGAAGCTATCTGAGAATAGCTAGATATGTTGACTCTCATAAACACTTGATCGGAATGAACCAATTGGAGCAGTGGAGAGCAGAGACATTTGGTGGAAAGTTAGTCATCACCAAGTCCAAAAGGAGGACTTCCATTGGTAGAATCTGGTTGGAAAGTTCACAGGTTGAGTCAATCCCGTGGAGTCACAGAAGTCCTTTGATGAAGTGCCATGCTGTGAGAGAGGTACCAACACTCAGCATTGCATGGTGACAATTAAAATTACTACATACTAGAAGCACCCGCTCCCATACGGAGCCGTCAAGGAGTCATGTTATTATATTTATACCTATTTTACTCCAAGGGGTCCAGGATTACAACCCAAAATGGTTGCGATCGTTCAGCCGTTTTGCGGTACCTGGGAACGGACAGATGGTGATTATAGTAAGATGAGGAATAGAGTTGGATAAGTGGTTAAAAGTTTGTCCATGTTGTCTGAGAGAGATAAAGAAGATGGAGTTGTCACTGTTAGAGGATGGTACAATACACAGACAAACAATAGGGTGAGCGAGGGAAGTCACGGCAAAGGTACTCCTGGGGGTTGGGAGGTGTACGATCAGTACAGGACATTAGAAATTGAGTTTTTCATGTAAAGTGGGGGATGCAGGAAGGAGGTGGGACGAGAGGGAAAGCTTTGAGGAGGCGGACAAGGGGGAAAATTTGAGAGGGAGACAAGGGAGAGATTTGAGGAGGCGGGATGAGTGGAAGCTTTGATGGAAGGATAAGAGGGAAGCTTTGAGAGGTAGTTGAGGGGAAGCTTTGAGGAGGTTGGCATGAGGGAGAACTTTGTGAGTAAAGGTTGGGGTGAGGGGGATGCAGAAAAAGGGGCGTGAAATGAAGGATGCTAAATACGGGTGGTGGTTGAATAAAAGGGTGGGTTGGAAGGATGTGGCTTGTAGGAGATGTTTGGAGTAGGTTGACACCGTTTAAAGTACATAGAGGGGAAATTATTGTCTTTGAGCAGGCACCTCTGAAACTGAACTACTCAAGATTCCCATTCTGGACATACGGAGACAAATATCATGGATGGGTGGAAATAATTATTGTTGAAGGCACGGAGGAAAGTTTTTCGGTAGGTACGGGAGGAGGGTTGATCGAACAAGCGGTTGGGTGAGAGACAGGTTTGGAAAATATCCTTGTGGAGAAGAAAACACATGGAGTGCTGATGACAGAGAAATAAGGAAAGTGAAGCATTTTTATATGTATTTGAAAGCTTTTAAAGGACAAGGGAAGAAGTTTCCTTAAATGAAGAATCAGCTTGGAGATATTGAGAAAGGAAGAGATAAATATGAAGGACAGGAACTACAGCCAGAAGGAATTTCAGGCAGATTAAGCTCATGTCTTGGACTGAAAAATAAAGTTGTTTTTACCTCCGCCACCGAAGATGAAGGAGTTGTTTTCACCCCTTTCTGTTAGGTGGTCGCTGCTAGACTACCCTTATTCTCAGTTTTTCCTTCTGTCTGTATGTTTGTATGTTTGTTTGTTGTATGTAATGGACAGCTCTGGAGACCAGAGGAGTCAACCGATTTTTATGAAACTTGACAGTAGGTTCATACCAGGATCTAGTTGTATGCTTTTGAACACCGTTGCTATGGACACCACAGTTGCCTAGCACGGGACTTTGAAATTTTTGAAAAATCCTAAAAAAATTTATTTTTTCGAAAATCAAAAATCGGCTTCCGTGCTTTTATGCGCACTATAATCAACCTCTTTGTCAATATTTTCAGCCCAATCCGTCAAAAACTGTATGACTAGTATGCAATTATGTAGCGACCACCCGTCGCCTACCGGCTTGTTTGGTGGTCGCTAGAGTACCCTTATTCACTTTTTCCGTCTCTCTGTATGTTTGTATGTTTGTTTTGTATGTTTTGTTTGTATGTAATGACAGCTCTGGAGGCCAGAGGAGTCAACCGATTTGATGAAACTTGACTGGTAGGTTCATACCAGGATCTAGTTGTATGCTTTTGAGCACCGTTGCTATGGACGCCACCGTTGCTAGCAACGGGACTTTGAAATTTTTTGAAAAAATCCGGAAAATATTTATTTTTATTTTTTTTCGAAATAAAAAATCGGCTTCCGCGCTTTTATGCGCACTATAATCAACCTCTTTGTCAAAAATTTTCAGCCCGATCCGTCAAAATTGTATGACTAGTATGCAATTATGTAACGACCACCCATGTCGCCTACCGGCTTGTCCGTTTGTTTGTCTGTCTGTGTGCAGGATATCTCAAAAAGTTGTGGACGGATTCGGACGAAACCTGGTGGACACGTTGGGTGTGTGACAAGGACGAACTGATTCAATTTTGGCAAAGATCCGAATCCGGTTCCGGATCTGATAAATTTTTCAGTGAATCTTCACCATTGAGAGATCGGGCTGAACCAATATATATATATATATATATATATATATATTATATATATATATATAATATAGAGCACGATATCTCAAAAAGTTGTAGACGGATTCGAATGGAACTTGGTGGACAGTTTGGGTGTGGGACAAGGCCGAATTGATTCGATTTTTGGTGAAGATCGAATCTGGATCTGGATACGAGAATTATTTAATTTAAAGTGTTCTTCACCATTGAGAGAAAGGGCCAAAAACGATACGGTCCTGTTCAGCATTATATTTAAAAATGTATTGGTTCCGATATGTTCTCGTGGATCAGGCATTGCGTGGCGGAGGTATGTGCTCCACGAGTGCCCTTCTAGTTGTTATTATATTAATTTCAACTGATGCATTGGGGGAGATCAAGCAATATCATGTGTAATGAGTGTATTGATTTTAAAACTGAAGGCAGCATGGCAATTTGAAGCTATAAATTTGTGTGCTCGATGGAAACTACTGAATACTACTTAAGTCGGGTGATAATTCCATAAGCGATGTTTATCTTTGAAGAAGAAGAGGAAAAAAATGATAAGAAATTTTATTTTTGTAAATCGTGCCAAAAAATGTAAATGCGATGATATTACAACCTCGGCTCGGAGCAATAAAGGCAATATTGCATTGCAAACGGATTTCCTGTTATTGAAGGAGACGCTTTGTTTGACAAACAAGCTTTTAAGGGACAATTGAGCGACAGATATGGTACAACATTTTAAATTTGACAGCTTTCGGTGAAGCGCATACCTCCACCAGGCTGAACTGAACATCCACTCTGGATCCGGACAAAACCAGATCTGGATCCGGACAAAAATCCAATCGATTTGTCCTTGTCACACACCCAACCCTCCACCGAATTTCGTCGGAATCATCGACAAACTTTTGCGATATCCTGCTCACAGACAGACAAACAGATAGAGGTGAAAACACAACCTCCGGCCACCTTCGGTGACGGAGACAACAGAAGAAAGATTTCTTTGAATTTAATCTAATTTTATGTATGAAACTTCTGTTTTGGATTTTATAACTTCTGATAACACAATGATCAGCAGGATGCATTTTACATTGTTATTACACATCTGATATCTGTGTATCTTTTTGTTTAAGTGTACCCTATCAACCTTCGCAGAATCCTTGGTGAAAGCAAACATGACAACATAATTGCTGCTTCACAGACTAAAGAAAAATATATACACGAGAAGGGCACTCTTCGCCAGATATGCTCCTCCAACATTATTATGTCATGAAACGTTCTTCCTGGTGTTGGCTCAATGGTTAGGGTGGTGGGCTTGGGATTCTGGGATCCTAAGTTCAAATCCAATTCGGATGTCGAACTAAACCAGGTGGGGTTGACTGCCTGTCATCCTTCCGAGGTCGGCAAAATGAATGCCAGTTTGATTTGAATCCTGAACCCAGGTTCAAAATATTCAAAATATTTAATAATTCTGGCTGCCAGACCATGTGTCCCCAAAAGACCCAAAGACCCCAAAGACCCTAACACCATTTAGACCCTTACACCCTTCAGACAGATTAGACAGCTTTGACCCTTGACCATTTAGACCACCTGGATCTTCTTATATCACAAATTTCAAATAAATATAATATCACCAATATATCAAATACATTTGTCGGAAAGAAATGTCCGGTCACGTGCTGGTGCTCAAGGTCAAATGGAGGAGTGTTTTTTTTTTTTTGCAAAAGCAAAAACAAACGTCAAATCACATCATTTAAGGGGTGTTTTTTGTTTTTAATTACACGTGATCTGGTGTTGTATGTGTGTGGGTGAACACGTGTGTGCGCTTGTTGTTTTGGGCTTGTGTTTCCAGGGCACAAACACGGCTGGTTTTGTGTCCGGATTGGGCATGTTGAGGTGTTGGTTGTGTGATGTGAGTTGTTCGTTGTTTGTTGTTAACATGTGGACGTGGTGTTTGGGATTGGGTGTTTGTTGCTCACCTTATCCAGCCGTTTGCACCATCCCGTTTTCGCCATTTGCATGAGTGTTGTGTATTGTGGGGGTATGTCCACCGTCTCCCCATTTAGGCCACCCTCCTGCTTCTTCACATCCATGCTTCCAAATCAACCTGTATCATTTGTTAGATGTAGTGTCTAGACACGGTCCCATCAAAGTCAAATTTATGACCAGATTGCAGGCAATGACGTGCTATGGCCGACTGGGTCATTTTTACAAGCCTAATTGCTCCATCATGTTCATCTAGTCATTGTTTCAAATTCCTTCCAGTTTCACCAATGTAGAATTGGTCACCATGATGAATGGTGAACTACTCAAGATTTATCACCAGGTGGTATTGGGTAGTTTTGTTTTGAGATGACGTTGCGGATGGTGCGTAGAGGCTTGTAGGCTACGCTAATCCGTGCACCACGTACTAGCCTGCCAATCCTTTCTGAAAGGTCCGGGTAGTATGGCAGTACACAGTGCCCAAGTGTGTCTGGCTCCTTCCGTTCTGTCCTTTTTGGTTCTTCCAATGTGGGGAGTATCCCCATGTTGTACACTTTTTTTGAAAAGGACTCCTCTAACTAATCGGATTTCTTTAATTGCCTCCGCGTTGGAAGATGACACCGTCCATGCCCGAGCTGCTGATGTTCGTGCTGCACTGCGTTTGTGGGAGATTGGGTCACAGGAGTTAAAATCCAGTAATCTGCTGGTGAAGGTTGGTTTCCTGCAAACCGAAGTCTTTCGGGAGCCGTCAGGCTTACGGTGAACCTCCACATCCAAAATGCCAATTTGCTTTCTGTTTCAATTTCCATTGTGAAGTTAAAGCTGGGGATACCTGGCCAAGTTGTCCCAGATGGTGGTCTACAATGTTTGTACGCACAATGACGAAGGTGTCATCTACATATCTGTTCCAGTACCGTGGGAGCCAATTCTCATGAGACTCAAATTTCCTTCGTTCGAGTTCCTCCATCACCAAATTAACGACAACAGCAGAGACCGGTGAACCCATAGCTGTGCCAAATATTTGTCGGTAGTGTGTACCGTCACAGATGAAGGTCGTGCTGTTCAGACACATCTCCAGCAAGCTCGCAATATCTTCAGGTGTTAGTTTGCTGTTTTGACAAGCCATTTTCCAATCATTTGAATGTTTCAACTGGTCAAGAATGATGCTCACCGCAAGATCGACTGGGATGTTGGTGAAAAGGGAAAGCACGTCGAAAGATACCATCATCTCATCATCTTGGATTCTTACCTCTCTTATCCTTTGGACAAATTCACCACTATTTTTCACCGGTTTGTCAGAATTTTTTACAAGTCTGCCAATGGTACGTACTAGAAAGCCTGACAATCGGTAAGATGGTGCATTGACAAAGGACACGATGGGTCTCAGAGGACATTGTCTTTGTAGATCTTGGGAAGACCATACAGTCTGGGTGCTGAACCATTGCTGCAGTAAAGCCAATTGTAGTCCTGGTTGCCCAGCCTGCCTACTTATTTGAACATGGACAATCGTGTGTTAAGGACCGTTGTTGCTTTGTAGTTGCGTCATCAGGTAATTTTTGGTATGTTTTAGCATCCTCCAGGAGCAAGGTCTCAAGTAGCAATGACAATTAGCAATTAAAAGTCTCAGAAACAGGACTGATTTGATCTTTGCACCAGCAGACAAGGGTAGGGCAGTGGCAGTAATGGAGAAGGAATCATACCATGGTAAGGTCATAGCGCTACTGGAGGATGGTAAAACGTACCAAAAATTACATATATATATATATATATATATATATATATATATATATATTCTATATATATACACTGATGCGCCAAAAATTATGACTACTGACAGGTGAAGTGAATACATTGATTATCTGTTACAATGGCACCTGTCAAGGGGTGGGATATATTAGGCAGCAAGTGAATAGTCAGTTCTTGAAGTTGATGTGTTGGATGCAGGAGAAATGGGCAGGAGTAAAGACCTGAGCGACTTTGACAAGGGCCAAATTGTTATGGCCAGACGACTGGGTCAGAGCATCTCTGAAACGGCAAGGCTTGTGGGGTGCTCCGGTCAGCAGTGGTGAGTACCTACCGACAGTGGTCCGAGGAGGGACAAACCACAAACTGGCGACAGGGTGTTGGGTGCCCAAGGCTCATCGATGCGCGAGGTCAACGAAGGCTATCCCATCTGGTCCGAACCGACAGAAGGTCTACTGGGGCATAAGTCACAGAAAATGTTAATGGTGGTCACGGGAGGAATGTGTCACAATCCACAGTACATCGCACCCTGCTGCATTGGGCTGCGTAGCCACAGACTGGTCGGAGTGCCCATGATGACCCCTGTCCACCATCGAAAGCACCAACAATGGGCACGCGAGCATCGGAACTGGACCTTGGAGCAGTGGAAGAAGGTCGCCTGGTCCGATGAGTCCCATTTTCTTTTAGTTCATGTGGATGGCCGTGTACATGTGCGCCATTTACTTGGGGAAGTGATGGCACCAGGATGCACTGTGGGAAGACGACAAGCCGGTGGAGGAAGTGTGATGCTCTGGGCAATGTTCTGCTGGGAAACCCTGGGTCGGGCCATTCGTGT
>CM068968.1:27384525-27396352 GCA_035128595.1 Eptatretus atami
GTGGACGTCAATTTGACACCTGTCACCTACCTAAACATCGTTGCAGACCAGGTACACCCCCATGGCAATGGTATTCCCTGATGGCAGTGACCTCTTTCAGCAGGATGATGCGCCCTGCCACACTGCACACATTGGTCGGGAATGGTTTGAGGAACATGATGAAGTGTTCACGGTGTTGCGCTGTCCTCCAAATTCTCCAGATCTCAATCCGATTGAGCATCTGTGGGATGTGCTGGACCGACAAGTCCGATCCACGGCGGCTCCATCTCGCAACTTATAGGACTTGAAGGATCTGCTGCTCATGTTTTGGTGCCAGATACCACAGGACACCTTCAGGGGTCTTGTACAGTCTATGCCTCGGTGGGTCGGCACTGTTGTGGAGGCACACGGAGGACCACCAGCATATTAGGCAGGTGGTCATAATGTTTTGGCTCACCAGTGTATATGTGTGTCTGTGTTGGGCTGACAATACAGCCTAGACATGGAGGTATGCAAACTCGCCTCAAAGATGTCTAGCCTGGGTTTGAATCCCGACCCAAGCTACAAACTGTCATCCTGGTGTTTTGCAAGGCAGGTTGATTCATCAATGTGTTTGCCATCCCTCGGATGGGCGTTAAACAGGTGTCCCATCTGCCATTATTAGTTGGTGGACGTTATTGATCCCACAGTGTCCTTTGTGAAGATTACGCGATCTATCGCCAGCACCATTTGACCAAATTCAAAATTCTTGCCCTGACTTCCTATATCGGAGTGGCAATCCATGCAGGATTACGTTAGCCCAAGAAACTGCTTCAGAAGCACCAAAGCTCTGTATTGAGTATGGTTTACGATCTCATCTGATTTTATATTTTTGATTCAAAAAATGTTGTATTGTGCTTGCAAGTTACAAAATATGTGTCACAAACAGTCAAGCAGAGAAGTAGGGACATGTGGACAGGATATGGGAACAGAGAAGTTGACGATGTAAGTAGACAGTGAGAGCTGACAAACTGGGTAAATGTGAAAAAGACTGCAAGTGGACTTGAAAGGAGAGTCACCGTTAATAGTAATAGGGGATATCGCAAGATGGAGAGATCCAATTAGTGGAAGAAAGATTATTAATGGACAGATTCAAGGAGATAGTCCCACAATCGAGAGAATATGCGGACCGCAGAGTGGAGGTGAGCAGTTATCCAATATTTGGCGAGGGCAACATGGACCTGATGGTGCTCGAGTATAAATGGCTGAGAAGGAAAGTGGTGAAAATTGAGGTCTGGCAGCACCAACCCACACAGGAGAGCCATTCTCTGTGGCACTGCTGATTGAGGTGTTGTACGCAGTTCGGGGATGAGTGACCAAGGAATTACTTAGCTCTGCAGGGAATTTCAAATGGCTTAGCCCCTGTCCTGAGGTTCGGCCTTTGAATGTGATTGGCCAGGAAATATCATGAGATTGAAGCAGATTGTTTGTCCCACGTGCTCCAAAGACCTCCGCATAATGTTCGGTGTCGAAGTGAAACTTTGGAGGGTGAGTCACTCGAACAATCGTTGTATGTACAAAGACGTGGCTGCGGCCTGCCTGTTGTTGGTGTTTGCGACTTTCCTGCACAGAGTGGAGTCATCTGCAAAGTGATAAACAGGGTTCTCCAGAGAGGTCAACCCAGGACCAGGACAGGTCGCTGGACACCGCCTTGAGGAGACACCATGCGTTTTCCAATGCTACACGAATTGCTGTTGTTACAAAATCAACGAGTGTATCAAAGTATTCGAAACAAAACAAGCAAAACAACAAAAAGATAATCACTCTTTCAAAGTGATCTAGTTTTTCAAAAAATAAAAGTACGTTTGAGAATTTCGGTTCGATCATCCTAAATTCGCCAATCGCAGTACGAAACGTTATTTGTTTGATTTAATTTCCATTGCAGCAACTATATGGTGTTGTGACAGTTAAAGAGCTTTACACTGTTTTGTTTTTTATTCTCAAGGCTCACACGGAAGACTTACTCGTCACATTACAACTTTACAAACAACAAACACACAGAATACATCACAAACACAGAATACTAACAAAGGCAGGAAAACACACACGGAAAACTCACAGTGAAAGCTACTCCTGCATGAACGTTAGATCACTGACAAAAATTTTTAATAAACATAAATAAAGTTAAATAAATAAAAATTTTGTGACATGACAGCATGAGATGATCACTGACAATCATGTATTTGTGCATGAATGAAGAATGAATTTAATAAAAGAAAAAGAGCTACAAGACGATACGACTACAGAGGGATAATAGAATGATCACTTTTTATTCAGATTATTCCATGATTAAATGCCACATGGGCTCGCAGGATACCGAAAGGTACGCACACTCACCTCTAAGCCGTCTATCCTGGGTATGAATCCCGACCCAAGCTACAAACTGTCATCCTGGTGTTTCATAGGCAGGGCGATTCATCAATATGTGCGCCGTACCTTGGATGGACGTTAAACTGGGTGTCCCATCTACCAGTATTTGTTGGTGGATGTTAAAGATCCCACAGTGTCTTTCGCGAAGAGTAGGTAAGCTACCACCGGCACCATGGCCAAATTCCAATATTCCTGCCCTCACCAGCAGAGGGCATTGCATCAGTGGCACAGCCATGCTCTCAGCCAATGATGTTACCCTGCAACCTTGTGCTTCATATGAACGAAAAAGAACGACACCAAAAATAGTGAAATCATAATAAAGCAATATCAAGGAATGCAACGGAATGAGTGCTGTTCGTCGGATGGACGTTAAACGGATGTCCCATCTGCCAGCATTACTTGGTGGACTTTGAAGATCTCATGGTGTCCTTTGTGGAGAGGATGCGAGCAGACATTTATGATCATTATACGATTTTAATATTGTTTAACACCACTTGGGTTAAACGTTGATAACGTAGCAACATGATCAGAAGTCATGCTTAGAAGTGAGGCAATGCATCAAGAATGTAGGTGGTTGCGTCAACGGGTGCTGGTGGGCACCCTGCTCAGAAAGAAAGGTAGCGAGAGGCACGACCTTGAAGTGACAAGGGAAGGGAAATCCAAAAAACGATAAAAAGTGGAGGGAATGAATGGCAGTGGGTTGTGAGATGACAGCATGAGATGAAAACAAAATAGAGTCAGAAGTGCATGTCCTTCCCACATCAGCCGGTGGTTATAAAGATGACACTCGGACGAGATGATATTATACCAAAAGACGATTTATAAAACTGACAGGCCTGGAATGATGGGAAATTCTACTCTTATAAAGACTGGAGTCTGTCTGCGTAAGCGGAAAATAATGACGATTAATTTTCTCCACCAAATGTTGAGGGAGGTATACGTTAACCATCGTGGGAAAGAAGGCGAAGCGATATTTGAGGAACGAGGCCCTTTTTCAAAAACAAGAGAGGGCTTACGCCCAAAGAGTTTCTTAACCTTTTCCCCCACTGCGATAAGCATACCTCTCTCGACATTTGGTGGAGAAAGTCGATAGGCCGAGAGCAACTCCACATCGGGACAAAAAGCCCTTTGATCGAGCTCCAACCATAATGGCCAAGGCCTTTGATTTCACTGATTCCAAAAATTCCAGCCGAGAATCAGAAGCTTCAATTGAAATCGGAGAAAGCTTCTTCAGTTTTTTTTTTCAACTCGAATTGCAAATGGATGCTTCGTAATCAACTAAACACCAAAAAGGATTTGACCCGACGGGGAAAGAAAAAAAAAACTCAAGTGTCAACTTGCCCTTAAACCATTTTTCATTTACTTATCACTTTTTAATCTGACCTCCTGCTCCACATGCATCACATGCAAGCGTTGCTGAAACTGACTACAAATCGTGTTTTCTACCAATTTGAAGTGTTAGCTCTTCTGTGTAATTCCCCCCCCCCCCATTACAAATGCATCAAAATTGTGCACAAACCTGGTGTGTACATACATATATGTAAAGGTGTTTTGACGAGTTCAAGTCTCGTGGCAGGGAACTTTACATCACTCCTTTGTTGTTTTTTTAATCCAAAAATACAAAGCACAAGAAAAACAAGTGTAGATGTATGCATAGACACAAAACACACACTGGGAAAAACGCACAGATGGACAGAATGATTGATGCATATCCTCGGGCGTCGTTGTTCAGATGGATAACCCCGTTGGTAGTGTGTGTACCCGCGATGTCATGTCCTTGGCAGCTCGACAACAAGGTAAGACTCACGTGCTTACAGCATCGCTTCCCAAATGGGCGACGGTAGCCACATTGAGTGAAGTCGAGCCAAATCGGCCCCTCTGAAGTATACAGTACACAGTACACCAAGCCTCCACTCAAGGGGCTTGCACGCCAAAGTTGAAATCGAGTCGGTGAAGTCACTATGAAAACTTGGGCAAGGAATGTAAAATGCATGTTTTCAGCAGCAAAGTGATGTGGAGGAGTTTGTGTGAGAATGTGTCTTATGAGCCGAGTAGCTTCGGGGACCGGCTTCTTAATAGCATCCTAGCACCTGCTGGGATGCGCGGCTATGAATTTGGGTGATAATCCAGAATGGGAATAAAATGTGGTCACGTCGTTTCATTTTTCCCATTGTAACTCATCCTTTTGCTCGAAAATGTTTTCACGGCCATTATACTTATTAGATGTGTTGGAGGGGGGAAGGGAGTTTGGGGGGGTATTTTTAAAAAATCAGTTTGTGAAAATGATGGCAATAGGAGAGGCTAGGGGAAATGATGGAGACTGGGTGAGTTTGTGAGGGGTGATTAGAGAAAACGAGGCAGTTGGAAAAGATATTAGCAACAGGAAGTGAGGGCTGAGGGATATTTTGGATAAATGAAGAAAGGATCAAAATAGTACATTTTCACATCTCTATTATAATACCAAGCTTGCACACTAAAAACTCGGCTCGCCGTCACACGATCCCTATGAAATTGCTGTGGCACTTAGCGGACATGCCGACAATGTTTGGGAAGTCTTGGTCTTCCATAGTACCACTTGCAATTTGCACAATGCATATTTTTGTCATTCCCCGTGTACGGTCTGTCGTCTGCTACCAGCTATGTTGCACTGCTATCCCGTGCATGTGCACGGGTATCGCTCGTATGCCTTATTGTGCGATTACAAACTCATTCAGCATGACATCATTTTTGGAAATATTATTATGCGTCATGCTTTCTAACAAAGTTGAATCCAAATGAAAACCTACAATTCTGTTGCCACATCACAAACATGGTATAACGTGAAGGGGCTGTTAATATCTCTATCTCTATCATCTCTATCTCTCAAATTTAGCGATTCGGTTCAAATTGAACAAAGAATGCGAAATGTGGAAAAGGATCAAGGTGCTACATTTGAGATGTCTCGAGATGAAATGCTTGGTAACTTTACACCGTAAAGCAGAGATATTTACATCCACACAAAAGGAACAAAATTGCCCACAATTCTTCTTCGATCTCTCAAAGATTGCCGAGAAGCCAATGTGTGCCAACAGCGTGAGGATTAAAAGTTTTCTGTTTGCCAAAGCCACACTGACCGCATTGACCACCCTGCCATTAAGAATTCTCGTTCCATGAATTTCTTAAGAACATCTATAATCATCATGCTTCCAGAGCAGGAATCAGATTGAAGATAATTATTTAATAAATTGTGATGGCAAAGCAATCTCCTTTCTTTTCATTCTAGGTTCCGTGCTTCAGAAGATGTTGGTGATTTCCAGTACAAGAACATACCCAGCCCAGCAATGACGGCCATGACAATAGCAGAGTTGCATCCCTGGCAGACATACGAAGTTGCCATTGCGGCCTATAACAGTGCAGGTCTTGGGCCTTACTCCACACCACTTGTCCAGCGAACATTAGAAGGAGGTAGGTTTCTGTGATCACATAAAGCAATTCAAAAAAGAAGAAAAGTTTGTTTTTGTGTAACTATGACCTGTAGGGTGATGACATCGTTTCAGCTACTTTAACCATGTTGTGGGGACCGACACTGAATGTTGACCACATCAGCTTGGCATGGCATTATGATTATCTCCTTTAATGTCACAGTAAGTCATAATGACAATCCGATTGTGACATGGTAATTATTTTGAGACTACCTTGGGTTCCAGAAGCTTCGAATCCTTCTTACAGCTTTCCTCAGACAGATTTTAACCAACATATTATTGAGTGCCAGCCCAGCGTCCTCGCCACCGAGTCATCATTTCGTGAATTCGCTTCCAGAATCACTACTCACCTCCACTCATTTGTCCCTTTTTCCCCCTGCCTGTGGAACCAACTTCCACATTTGCTTCAATGTCATTCTTCCCACTAGATCTTCAAGACAGCTGTTCACCAGCATCTCAAATCATCCCCCATCCAAAACCATCATCCTTTGTACTCTCATTAACCAGCTTCACCCACAACTTTTTTTTCCAGCTTTTCCTTCCTGAGAGTACGCTACTCTATCCATCTTATCCACCCCCTGGATCTTCCCCTACCCTCATCCTTACCCGTCCATATCCTTTGTTATCCATCTCCTTTTATTTTCTACCTCGGCGCTGCTGTTAGTGTGTTGTCTCTCTCTCTCTCTCTCTCTCTCTCTCTCTCTCTCTCTCTCTCTCTCTCTCTCTCTCTCTCTCTCTCTCTCTCTCTCTCTCTCTCTCTCTCTCTCTCTCTCTCTCTCTCTCTCTCTCTTTTCCTTTTGTTCTGTTGTGTCCTGATCCATTCTGTGTTCTAGCTCTTCCACAAGCCTCGACTCGACACAAAAAGGTGTGGTCAGATTGTGGAAAGTAACACAAAGATTTTGTAGATTAAGATGTATTCTTGAAAGGAAGAAACTCAGGATCCGTGGGTATTCGTAAACTGCACTGCATTATATCAGCCTGCTCAAGTTCCATTCTTTCAGAACTTTTCTTTTGACACTGTTCCTGAAATCATCTTCCCAATAGTCCCACTCACGGCTCCAGCTCGAGTCCAGCTACGTTCTCTCAATTCCACCTCTGTCAGAGTCGCGTGGTCTCAGCCTGACTCACACAAGCTCCGTGGAACTCTTCTTGGCTATAAAGTGAGACCTTTTCAGCTTAGCCTCATCATTTTGCCTGTTATTTTCTCGTCTTTCACAATATGTGTTATTCACCAGCGTTGAAGCAGGCCTTCAGATGTGCAACATTAAGTGGATTTTCCGATTTTGTATTCTGTGAAACTTTGGTCCATCAGGTTGAGGTTTGGCGCCCTGGATTATCTAGCGAGTCTCTCAATGTGGATGTCCCTCCTGAACCACCTGGAGGTGGCCGTGTGGCTCAAGTAACCGGTCTGCTTGCATATACAGATTACACGGTCACTGTCCGCTGCACCACTTCAGCTGGGAATGGACCAAGGAGTGCACCTCGGCGTGTGAGGACACATGAGGACAGTAAGTATGTACTGTATGATGTCTGATACAAATTAATATCACATCTCTTCACCTCTAAAGAGACGCTCATTTTTTAATGTCATTGTTAAATTCACTTTGATTACTCAAGTTTAAAAATAATAGTTGTGTAATGTAGAAACTTCCCAGCTCAATGACCATGATCTTCTTCTTTTTTTATTTTCTTTTTTTTTAATTATCGTATCAAATAAAAGACTAAATACATACAGCATTAGAGTCAGGAGGATCCTGAATAGGTAACAATGGAGTCATCAGGAGGAACGTGGATAGGTAACGATGGAGTCATCAGGAGGAACCTGGATAGGTAACGATGGAGTCATCAGGAGGAACCTGGATAGATAACGATGGAGTCATCAGGAGGACGTGGATAGGTAACGATGGAGTCATCAGGAGGAACCTGGATAGATAACGATGGAGTCATCAGGAGGAAACCGTGGATAGATAACGATGGAGTCATCAGGAGGAACGTGGATAGGTAACATGGAGTCATCAGGAGGAACGTGGATAGGTAACGATGGAGTCATCAGGAGGAACGTGGATAGGTAACGATGGAAGTCATCAGGAGGAACCTGGATAGGATTCGGTTTCATCTGTTACAACTCTATCGTCAAACCCATCCAGGCGGAGGGGGGGGGGGACACCGTCTCATGGACAGGCCGTTGCTGCTCCTATGGTTGCAGATTTGGAAAGACCCCGGGGAGACACAATCGACACCAAAAAGAGCCCTGGAATTTAGATATTTCCAAAACAATAATTGTGTGGTTAGATTACCTTTCCCCTCGAATGAGAAAAAGGGAAGTGCATTGTCATTGTAGGTCGAACCTTCCCCATTGTTCTCTTCCTAAACCAACCATTCCGAACTCCAACCTCATTCCTTTCCTAATTCAACATCCAGTACTGGAACCTCCCTTTCCACAGCCACATTTCTCTACCCAGAAACCTTTAAAATGCACATTCCCAAGTTATCACTTCACCAGTGCTGCAATAACTGCAATTCTGGCATCCCAGTCCTCGCGACATCACAGAGGCAAACAGGTCCTGCCCCTGGGTGCTCGGGTGATGAATCTGCGTGGCTGGATCAAAGTGGTGCACCTCAGAGAGTCGGGTTGGCTGAATGTGGAGAGGGGACATGCTGTTCAACCGTTCGTGTGGTCTGTGGATTGTTTAACCGTTCGTGCGGTCTGTCTTGGGGCCGTTCTCCGGGCGAGTGCTGGGAGCGTTGGGCGAATGCCGAGAGACTTGGTCAGGTTGACCGAACGCTGAGGAGCACCAAGCAAGTGCTGAGAGGCACCTGGTAAGCGTTGGCAATCACCAGATGGCACGAGAGGTGCCAGGCAAGCACTCCAAGCAAAACATAAAGGTGCCAAGCGAATGCGGAGATGTGCCGAGAGGAGAGTTGGGATGAGTGGTTAAACTTTGGTCCATGTTGTCTACGAGAGAGATGTAGATGGAGTTTTCACTGTTTGGAGGAGGGTACAACATTCAGATGAACAAGCGGTAAAATGGGGTGGAAGATGAGAGAGGGCTGGAAGCGGGGGATGCCGAGAGGGGGTGACAAGGGTGAAGCGAAGAGGGGCAGGATGAGCGGAGAGCTGAGAGGCAGGACGAGGGGATTCTGAGAGGGGTAGGATGAAAGGAAAACCGAGAGGGGTGGAACTAGGGGGCAGCCAAGATGGGGAAGCATTTAGGGAGTGGGGTGGGGGGAATCTTTGAGAGGGTGGGGTGAGGGAGAAGCTTGGAGAGGATGGGGTGAGGGGGGAATGCAGAAAAGGGGGACATGAAGTGGAAGGATACTGAAGAGCTGGCCACGTAGAAGGGGAGTGGTTGGAAGGATGCAGACTTGTTGAAGATGTGGGGGAGGTACTGGCACAGAGGGGTTTTGACACTGTAAAATAATGTGAAAAGGATTTGGTTGTTGTGTGCAGACAACCTCTGCAAACTGTACTTTTCAAGATTCCCATATTTAGCATTCGGAGATAAAGATCATGGGATGGATAGAATTTTGGTTCGGGGCATGGAAAGAGGTCATGCTGTAGGAACCGGAGGATGGATGAAGGACCAAGCGCTTCGGTAAGAGACAGGTTTGCAAAATATGCCTTGTGAACAAGAAGAAGAGGAAGAATAGCTCGCGATGAATAACATGTGGGGTGCTGATGCCAGATAAATATGGGAAGTTTAGCATTTTAATATGTTTTCAAAAGCTTTTATAGGAAGAAGGAAGAAGCGTCTTTCTTCAGTTAAGATATTAAGAAAATTATAGAGGAAAAGGAGAGAGGCACAGGAAGTAGAAGTCGAAGGCAGAATAAGATCGTATTTTGGAGTGAAGTTTTTTGGGTTTTTTTAATCTTTTTTTTGAAGTGAGGGGGAATTTGATAACTTTAAAAAACAGAAAGGACTAAATTGTTGGGGGGAAAAAAGAGAGACGGAACAACAAAACCTGAAAACCGAGAAGATTAAGCTCCGGCTATCCGAGAAGGCCTAGGCTGCACCAAAAAACGAAATCGACAAATATCGACAACAAGGTACGGTTTATCATGGAAAATTTTGATGAAAATATAAACAGCACACAGGGGCGAAAATATAAGAAGAAAAACACGACGGATCCGGTTCGGAAAACCTAACTTTGATTGAGATGTAAGGAGCAGCTGTAGATCTGACTCATACGTAGAACAACCAATGTTTCCTTGATTTTAACCATAGTTTACAAAGTCAATTTGAATTTTCCAGCACCCGGGCCAGTGCAGAGTCTCCAACTGTTGGATTTCTCAAAGACATCACTACTGCTGAGTTGGGGTGAACCTAAGGAGTTAAATGGAGTACTGTTTGGTGAGTGAATGGAAAAATGTACTTCTTGTATTTATTTATTTATTTATTTATTTGTTTATTTATTATAGACAAACACTGATCTATCACTATTCTTCACAGATTTCTTTATTTTCTGCATTTTCATTTTTACTCATGTGAGATATATTTGTTTATGGACTCATGCCATTTTCCTCTTTTGCTGCTCTCTTCTCTTTGACTCATTAAAATCTCCCCTAAGTGTCTTTTTGCATCTCACACTTGGTCCTTTTTATTTTCTTGGTCACAGGATACCAGCTCTCCTGGCAGCAAGGAAACCGCACACACGTAATAGTAACGCACAACCTCGACAACTCCTTCCACAAGTACCGCATTACAGGACTGGAAGAACATGCCACATATCTGCTTCACATGGCCGCGCGGACATCTGCTGGATCTGGCCCTGTCCGTAGCCTCACCTTCACTGCAGGCCACATGCCAGGTGCCCAAGTTATCTCTAATTCCAAAGTTTGAGTCCTTGCTTAATGTCAATATTACAATGTAACATTGTCACATGGGTCACAAAGTAACACACAAGTAAAAATGTGAATACAATCTTGCATGTGGTCATATCTATATCCCAGTGCTCCTACTTCGTGTTGGTTACAATAGTTGCAGGAAAGCTGACTTCATTTCAGGACATCTCGCTATGCTCGCTATTTCAGGACAGTTGCAGAACAGCTCGCTACGCTCGCCTCTCTATATACGGAGATGCAGAGATTGATGTCACAGATTTACTGTGTTGGCATGATTTACACTAATCATAATACAAACGTTTCTTTTCTACTAATTTATTTGTAATATTGGTGATATTATATTTATTTGAAATTAATTTGTGATATAAGAAGGTCCAAGTGGTCTAAATAGTCAAGTGTCTAAGCTGTCTAATCTGTCTGAAGGGTGTAAGGTATCTAAATGGTGTTAGGATCTTAGGGGTCTTTTGGGTATTCAGGATCTAAAGGGTATTTTGGGGACACATGGTCTGGCAGCCAGAATTATTTAATATTTTGAATATTTTTAACCTGGGTTCAGAAATTTAAATCAAACTTGGTGCAAGTATGTATCCATCCATTGGGACCACACTCTGTGCAGAGCTTTGGTGCTGCCTAAGCAGTCTCCTTGGCTATTGGACACAATCCTGGATGGGTCGCCACTCCAACACAGTATACCAGCATGCTGGCATTCATTTTGCTGACCTCAGAAGGATGACAGGCAGAGTCAACCGCACCTGGTATTAATTCAACAGCTGAATGGGATTTGAACTTAGGAACCTGGGATCCCAAGCCCACCACCTTAACCATTAAGCGAACACCAGGAAGTAAGTATAATGATGTAATAATGTGGGTGGACGCATATCTGGTGAAGAGTGCCCTTCTCGTTTTTATATTTCTTGAGTCTGTGAAGCAGCAATTCTAAGGCACTTTCAAAAATTTACATGACTGACACCAAAACTCATCATAGTTCCAACAAATATTTGTTCATGGTTACTCATCACCGTCAAGCATACCAGTAAATAAAGTTGGCGGTAACCCATTAAAGCCACCCAAACCTTGTGTATATATATATATATATATGTATATATATATATATATATATATATATATATATATA
>CM068968.1:27410220-27420963 GCA_035128595.1 Eptatretus atami
CATCGGTCCATAAGACCTTCTTCCAGTTTTCAGTAGTCCACTGACGGTACTTCATGACCTAGGCAAGCCTCTTTTTCTTATTTTACCATCTTAGCAATGGCTTTCTTACTGCCACTCGACCTGTCAAACCTGCAGCTCGAAGTCTTCTCTTCACAGTTGAAACTGAGACTTCCTTACTTCAACCAGTGTTAAGCTGTGCTTGAAGCTGCTGTCCGTGAGCTGCCTATTACGCAAGCTGTTGACTCTCAGAAACTTGTCTTCTGATTGTGTTGTGGCTTTGGGTCTGCCAGACCTCTTCCTGTCAGAGTTTCCTCCAGTTTCCAAGTGCCTTTTGATGGTGTAGGAAACTGTACTCACTGACACCTTGGCTTCTTTGCAATTTCTCAAAAGGAAAGACCTACACTTTTAAAGGTTATAATGGTCTGTCTGTCTTCCTTTGTTAATTGTCTTTTTCTCGCCATTATGATAGCAATATACTACTTCCTGCAGTGCAATATTGTCTAAATAATGCTTCAGAGGGTGTTGCAACACAGTCTGTTCCAAGACTGCTTTTATAACAGACAGAGGGTTTGTAACTAATCAACAAAAGTTGGGACACCTGTAGGAATTGTTTGCATCAACTTTCAAGGCTTAATTTACTTCTGTTGCTGCAGAACAGCTGCAGTTGCTAACCCATTATTTGTTCCCTGAAAAAGGCCTTTTTAACAACTCTGAAATTTACATTTTTCAGTTTTTGGTAACCGAAACTTTTTTCTTTTTTTTTTTTACCTCTGGCAGTTTACCACTTAGCTTTTTACCATTTCAGGTTATTCACTGGACTTGAACTGCTTAAATTTCAGTAAAAACTGAAAAATGGGGGTGTTCTAAAACTTTTGACCGGTAGTAGTAGTCATACATTACAACTTTGACAAGTCAAGAATTGTCTGTCAATAATAAGGTTTATCCATTTCAATACTTTCTTTGTTCAAATGAATAGCACAAAAGTTCTCTGAAAACACCTCCACTCTTTTAAAATTTGGTTTATTAATGAATTTGGAAGGTTGTTTTAAAGCATCTGGATGCAAATATAGCATTATTTATTAATTTATAAAAGTTCTTCTCAAAATCATTTGTAACAAGTGTTCTCTTTTCTGTGTTAAAATCAAGATAGTTTTTTAACCAATGATCTTATTTAAATTTCAAAATCCTATGAATTTTCTTTCCTCCGAACTCAGCAGATAAAGATTGTCTTATATTTCTCTGATATAAAACATAATTTCCTTCATCATACAATGTGGTAAGCAGTTTCTCTGTTACTTTGCCTTTTTAAGAAACGATTGTTAACCGCTAATCCATTCCTTCTGAGGACTTTCTTTATCAGGTGCATATGGAAGGTCATTATATTTCTTATGGAGTTCTTCAGGATATTTTATATCAACCTCAAAATAATATCCTACATTAGCTTCATCCAATTATTTTTGAGAGGAAATAACAATGTTCTGTAAAACCTTTTCATAATTTTTCTCCTTAGCCCATCTAAGATTTCCATAAGGTAAAGATTGAGACATAGCCCATCCATACAAATTGTTAACATCATACTACATCAAGTAAGAACTATCTTTTTTAACATCATAGTTGGGAATATATTTGTTGTTAGCTTTAGCATATCTCTTTGAACAGACTTGTGATTTTCCTCCTCTTTTAGCTTTCTCTATCATGAAAAGCATATCTATATCACCGATTAATTCCAATGGTTGTTTTGTCATTTTTAACACAGCACTCCAAGCTAATCCTGGGGCTGTGTAATAGTGAGCGGGGTCTAATCCAGAGGAATTTTTATTTTGACATACTGTTCTAAAAGTCTCAAGTACATCAGCCAATAATAGAACATCAGTTTTAAGATACAAATCGTGATATTCCCCAAGGTTCTTTATATTAAACTTCTTCCAAACATTTTGTGCTTATGCATAATATTCATCAGTTATTTGATTTTTATTTAATTCATTATATAAACTTTCCTTTGAGGGAAGTTGTGTTTCTTTAAACTTCTCAAATGAGTTCGTTTAAGGAATATATTCCCTTTTGTGATAGGAGATCAATCTCTTCTTGATTTGAGAAATGTGATTGGAGAATTGGAAAGTTTTTAATATTTGATACCATGACAGATAATGGACGAGACATAAACTTGAATGTGTTAAGAAATCTGATATGAGTTATGGGAGATGTAGGGATTGTCTTTGTGAATGAGATGTAATTCTGGTTAGTGTTAGGATTGGCTGAAATGTCTCCACTGGTTTTACTCAATTCATTTATAAAAATATGTGTGTCAAAGTGAGTGTTGTGAAGAAATACTGGAATGAAGGAGGGAAGTTTAAAAATGAGATTACAACTCTGATGAACCAGACCTCTATATTTACCAGTGAGATGACAATGGTCTCTTACCTTTAGGCCTTTACTAATTTTCTCCTCACAAATATGACAGACAGCCTGTGGTTGCCTAAATTTCCTTTCTCTTCTTTCGTTAGATTCATTCGTTAGTTTATGGGTTTCTCCCATTACCTTTGATAATTGAATTCAGTATTTTTCCAGTCGTTTCACAAACTCTTCCGAGGCATCTTCTCCTCTACAAAGTTCAAACTTGCTGTATTCATCACCAACAGATGATTTGATATAATAACAGAAACCACAAGTAGTATGTTTTTGATATTTATTTGTGAATAATTGATTTGGATGAAGAGAAACAGTGTTTATTTTTTTCAACGATACTTTCAAAATCAGCGTGTATCACAAACGGATGTTTTATCGATTTGTTAAAATCTTTGTATGATATGTTTGAACCTGCTTTTGTAAGTTGATTATGGCTGATTTATGATTACTACAATATTTCAAATGTTGATTCAATCGTTCTTTTGTATGAAAGGAGTTGAGACATCTCTTACAAGGATATGTTTTACATTTTCTATTGTAGAGTTGTGATTTGGTTAATGTTGATAAATTTTTAATGTAAGCATAATGTGATTTTTCCTTTGAAGTAAAGTGGAGAAGGTCAATGTGTGTTTCATCATTTTTATAGTTGTTTGAAATTTTTAACATCTGAACTTTGTTTGTATCCATTAATCCATAGTCATTGATAAATAGATTATTCATTTTCTCAAATTTATGAATATCTCTCAATGACATTGGAAACTTTAAATCTTTAACATTTAATGTATTCTCATATTTCTTATGAGTTACTCTTTCAGCATTCCTTTTAGGAGGATGTAGGTGAGTAAGAACAGACCATAGAAAGCATTTATTATCATTGTTTTGAATATTAACAACTGCTTTTTAAAATTTTATCTCTTTTGGTAAATCAATGTATGAGGAAACATTGAGAGGATCTGATTTCAGGATGTGAATATCCAGAAAGATTCATTATTATTCAATAACGAATCCACTACCTTCCACGTTGCCATTAATATTTTGTTCATTTCTCATAAGTTCATCATGTACATCACAATTTAAGAAATATTTGAATGATGTGATGAAGTGAGGGTTTGTTCTCATGTGCGAAGTTTTTTTCACCACCTTCTCTTGTCATTTTTATTTTTAATCCAATATAAAACTTAAAAGTATTGATTTCACTCAATGTATTTTTAATTTAAATTTCAATTATTGGTTTAACTATAATATAATAATTGTCTCAATGGTTGATGTTGGTGTTGGGTCTTTAAAGTGAAATAATTTTATTTTTATATGTCCTTTAAATGCTTCATCAATATTTTCAACAGAGTATCCAAGTATCCCCTCTTCCTTCTTCTTGTTTTTTTGTGTTTGAAGGTGTCTATTATAATTTCCTTTAAGAATATCAATATTACGTGCATCACAATGCATATATTTTAAAGATATTCCTTCAACAGATCTTTTATGTTTTTGTGTTTGAAGGTGTCTATAATAAAAGAATAAATTTTGAATATTAATATTATATACGTTGCAGTATGTTGTGTTCACCATATTTATAAAGTAAAACTTTACTTTAACTAAAAATCAGTTTTTGGCACAGGTCCAAGTTAGTTCGTCTCTTTGAAGGAGACTGTTTAAGTAATAGAACCTTATTTTTCAAAAAAATTTTCATAATCTTTGTCTTTTGCAATTTCTGTGAATAAAATGAAATTTGATTGATGAAAATCTTGTGGTAATTTATAGGTGAACCCACCAACTTTTTTTTAACTTAATAAGTACAATGGATCAACACGCAAAAGACAAGTTTCACTCAATCTCTACATTTGTAAAAGAGTGAGAAATATGTCGAGGATGTAAAATTGAATAAAGATAAATATAACAACTATTGGATAAAAACAATTGTTACTGATGATATGAGTTCTTCAATTTCCTTCAGTGGAAGGGATTTTAGTATATCTAGAAGAACATCAATCATAATATAATGGGCATAAGCCTGGAACTTCTAACACACTTTTCTCTGAACATATTCTGTTTATAATTCCGAAATCTTCACATTATGTGTTCCATGTATTTACGCAGGTGATAGCGGATTCAAAAAATCGAATAAAGATATAATTTTTAAAGAGGAATCCATCCATCCATTGGGACCATACTCTGTGCCGAGCGTTGGTGCTGCCAAAGCAGTTTCCTTGGCTATTGAGCACAATCCTGGACGGGTTACCACTCCGACACAGGATACCAGTAAGCTGGCACTCATTTTGCCAACCTCGGAAGGATGACAGGCAGAGTCAACCCCACCTGGTATTAATTCAACAGCTGAGTGGGGTTTGAACTCAGGATCATTGGATCCCAAGCCCACCACCCTAACCATTAAGCCAACACCAGGCATAAGGAGGGAATCGATGACGTCATAATCAGCGGCAAACCGACGGCCGGGTCCCAGACAACGTGCTTTACTTAACTCAAGTCCATGAGTTCAGGACGTTTCTTCAACTCAGCATTTACGACTTTTATCCTGCCATGTTGTTAATCTGTTGATGGAGGTAATATAGAAATGATGAATATGTCAAATTGTTCGTGTTGCTCATCCGGCACTATGTGTCAAGGCCAACAATCTAAAGCGACCGGTCTCAAACGCTACGATGGGCACCCAGACACGCCACCAATATGAACTGAGCTGTTGAATGCGGCGCAAAACATCCAAAAAAACTACCGTAACCGAGTATTGTGATCCATCCTGTCCCCCATACCCGTCGTAGATGGGTATCTGCAAGTTAATGTAACTCTAACAAAAGTTTCTCCTCTCCTTCCAGCAATATATTCAAAACTAGCAAAAGCAATGAAACAAGAAAAGTATCAAAAAATAAAACCCTGATGGATGAGGTTTTAGAAAGGAAAGATAAGACCATCACCAATAAGCAAGGATAATTTTTTTTCAACAACCCTCAAGATGTAAATCTTGATGTTATAAAGGATGTTAATATATCAGGTGAAATGATATTTTGTTCAGTAGTAGTTAAGAACCATTTTAAAATTACCTTTAATATAAAATAAAATGTAGTAGTTGAATCTTAATGAAAAAAAATGTGGATATAGATGGTAGTTTTTTTCGACTAATTAAATATGTCATTTTTCAAGTGAAGATTTTGAAGACAGAGTATCTCTGTTGGAACAGAAGACAGTTATGATACTGAGAGTTTGTGTTTTCACGATGGTTAAATTTATGTTAATTGAAGTGTTTTATAGATGATCATGAAAGTACCGAAGTCATACAGAAGACAGTTATGATACAAGAGTTTGTGTTCAAAGATAGTTATGAAAGTAGTCAGTCTTTTGGTCTTTCGGGCTTTGGGGACTTTGGGTCTTCAGGGTCTTTGTGGTCTTCAGGGTCTTTTGGGTCTTCGTGACGTTGCGTCTTTGGTCTTCGGGTCTTTTGGGACTTTTGGGTCTTTGGGACTTTAGAACTTTTGGTCTTTGGATATTTTGGGTCTTTGAGGTCTTTTTTTTCTTTGCTGACTTTTGGTATTCGGGTCTTTTAGTCTTTGGGTATTTAGGTTTTGGGGTCGTCATGTTTTTGGTCTTTGGTGACTTTTGGGTATTGGTATTTTGACTTCTGGGTCTTTTGGACTTTTGGGTCTTTGGGACTTTTAGACTTTTGCGTTATTTGGGTCTTTAGGTCTCAGGGTCTCTTTGGGTTTTTAGGTATTTTGGGTCTTTTGGGACTTTGGCGTCTTTGGCTCTTCAGGGTCTTTTGGGGTCTTCATGTATTTTTGGTCTTTGGTGAATTTTGGGTCTTCTTTTGGGTCTTTGGGGACTTTTGGGTCTTTTTGAGTCTTCGGGGTCTTTTGGGTCTTCAGGGCCTTTTGGGATCTTTGGTGAGTTTTGGGTCTGTGGGGTCTTCGGGGCTTTTGGGTGTTCGGGGTCTTTTGGGGTCTTCAGGTCTTTTGGGTCTTTGGGGACTTTTGGGTCTTCAGTGTCTTTTGGGTGTTTGGGGTCTTCAGGTCTTTGGGGTCTTTTGGTGACTTTTGGGTCTTTGCGGACTTCAGGGTCCTTTGGGGACTTTTGGGTCCTTGGGGTCTTTTGGGCCCTCAAGGACTTTTGGGTTATCTGGGTCTTTTGGGTCCTCGGGGTCTTTTGGGTTCTTGGGGTCTTTTAGGTCCTTGGTAAAGTCTTTTAGGTATTTAGAGGTCTTAAAGGTCTTTTAGTGGGGCAACTTAGCTAAATATAGCATAACAATTGTGCATTTTGTGAGGAAAGCACCAAATTTGGCAGTCATAGTAGCCTATCATATTAGAACAGATTTGGGATATTGGGCATCTCAAATTCAGGCCGCTGATGGCTGTGCCAGCCATTTCACTGCCATCAAAATTTTGAGATGGCCCAATATACAAATCCTTGTCATATATGATAGCTACTAAGTGTGCCAAATTTGGTGCTTTCCTCACAAAATGCACAATTGTTATCTATAGTTGCCCCACTATTTGGGAATTAACGTTGACTACCATTGTAGGTCTTTTGGAACATGATTAATAAGCATATAGTCTCATAACAGACTGAATGAATGGCTTCATGGACGGCTTCACGGCTTCACCGCCTCACAATGCACCGACTCAACCGTGCTTTTCGTTTTACCCTTAGCCCGATTGGGCTGAAAAGGGGTATTGTCGTCACAAGGCGTTGTCCGGTGCGTCTGTCAATACTTTTGGTTTCCGTCAATTTTGAGGAGAACGCCTTGTCCGATTAAATCCATTTTGCAGGGTATGTTTGGGTTGAAGTAGGCAGGTTCCTTCGAAATGGGCGCGCTGCGATTTCAATCGTGGCCTCCATGGCAGCCATCTGAAATTGGTTTCCCGTCGATTTCGAGGAGACGCCTTGTCCGATTTAGATCCCATTTTTGCAGGGTGTGTTGGGGTTTGAGTAGAGGAAGGGCCCTCCTTTCGAAAATGGGCACGCTGCGATTTTCAGTCGTGCGCACGGCAGTCGTCTGAATTGGTTTTCGTCATTTCGAGAACGGCTTGGCTTGTCCCAATTAAATCCTTTTGCAGTGTGTGTGTTGGGGTTGAGTAGAGGAGGTTCCTTTTGAAAATGGGTGCGCGCGATTTTTACCCCCTCAGCCTGGAATTTGGGCTAAGGTGGGTATTGTCGTCACAGGCGTTGGTCGCGGTTTGTCTGTTTCACACACTTTTTGGTTTTCCGTCAATTTTTCGAGGAGAACGGCCTTGTCCGATAATCTCAATTGTTTGCAGGGTGTGTTGGTTTGTGTTTGCGTAGAGAAGTTTCTTTTCGAAAATGGGCCGCGCTGCGATTTTCAATGTGGCCTCATGGCAGCCATCTTGATATTGGTTTCCATCGATTTCGAGGAGAAACGCCTTGCCGATTAAATCCATTTTTGCAGGTGGTGTGGGTTGAGTAGAGGCAGGTTCCTTCGATAATGAGCCGTCAATTTGGATTCTCGGCAGGCCACCGAAGGGGGCCAAACACTGAAAACCTAAGAAATGGCTATTTCTCCTGATGACGATATGGCAGGGATCTTCGCCAAATTATTTATCACAGGTATATTATGAGATACATGATATATCACCCGGGTTTTTGATTTGGACCTACTTTTCAAGGTCACAGAGGTCAAAGGTATACATCGGTGTGTCGGCGTCGCGTCAACTTTTGGTGTCCGTCATTTCGAGGAGAACGCCTGTTCGATTAAATCCTATTTTGAGGGTGTGTTGGGGTTGAGTAGAGGAAGTTCCGCTTTTCGAAAATGGGCGGCGCTGCGATTTTCCAGTGTGCCGCCACGGCAGTCGTCTTGAAAATGGTTTTTCGTCAATTGTTCGAGAACGGGCTTGGGCTTGTCGATTAAATGATTTTAGGGTGTGTTGGAGTTGAGTAGAGGAAGTTCCTTTCGAAACTGGGCGCGCTGCGATTTTCACTAGCCGGCCACGGTAGCCAATCTTGAAGTCTGATTGAATTTTCGAATGACGTCCAACGTGTCTCAACTGACTGCATCATCGTGATATCACTGCTTCCTTTTACAATACATGGGCTGAGGGTTCGGCCCTTTTGCGGAGATCCTTAATATATTATATATATATTTTGCTAACAGGGAGTACGTGCTCTGAGATGTAGAGCAGTTACGGTGATGCAAGCGTTTCGTGGCTTTATTATTTTTTTTTTTTTTTTTTTTGGGGGGGGTGTACCTGGCAGCCGTACCTGAGCACCTGTGGTCTTAATCAGTGTCCTCGAGTGGCAACGATCCTTACTCCTGCAAGTCCGGTCTTGCCAGAAAGAGGAACTTCCATCACTCACTGGATTGTTGAAGCGCAGGTTTAGTACCGTTTTCATGCACTGCAAAAGTTTGCACATCGTCGTTGTTGTTGTTGTTGTTGTTGTTGTTGTTGTTTGTTTTTAAAGGATTTGTTGTTGTTGTCTACTTGTCAAACACATTCTTGAAAGTTCGTTGCAAGACTATTGGGGCTTTGGTCTAAAAATTGATTTAGTGGGCTGTGTTGGGGAATACTCCTTTTAAAACAAGTTGCTTTTATTTGGTACTGTACTCAGTATTTTCACATATGTACTCACTCACTGCTTTTCTCTTCATTCACAATATATAATCACATTCTGTCTTATAACCATAACCCACTTTTATCCTGTACTCCTCTCCTTGTTTGCTCTTAGTTTTTTGGTTCTGATTCTCTCGCAAGGCAAGCCGAAAGTCACCATTGTTCTGTGTTGCTTGTTTCTCTCAGCCCCGCTCCACTCCCACGAAAGCATAAATGCAGAAAAATGTAGCTAGTTTAGTGCAAAGTCATTGTAGATGTTTACCATCTCATGGCTTGGACTCCGGGTACTAGTTAAAATAAAGATTTTCCTGTTGCAACAGTACTTCTGGTTGTGGACAGTGAAATTAATTGTTGGCTTTGATTTGAGTACAGGGATTTACATCGGTCGGTTAAAACGTTAAGAACCAAAAATTGTCACAAGCTGTATGAATGGCAGGTCCAAGTGTTATGCCAGCTCTCTGAGTGGCTCCTGTTGCGTTGCCACTGGTACCCTTGTGATCAGATTTCCATCCATGACAGAAATTACATAGCCTTTTCAGTTTCCCCTCACGACCCCTTTCCTCTTGGAGCAGCCACTTACAAAGATATATGCCAACTCCTAAGTTAGGGAGATTGTTTTGCATCCGTTACGTAATCCTGTGCGGAATTAGAGTCTGCCAACCCTGTTCTGGGAACGGGCAGTGTTCTCTTGTGGGTTTCTGAAGTCGTTTTTCCCCAACACATGCAATGTTTACGTGATAACAAATCATACTTTGAAAACGCAAAACTGCAATCATGTTCAACCCAAATGTCAAATGATAACAGCAGGGAAACCATCAAATTTGTGTGATGGGAAGTTCCTTTTTGGGCATTCCATCACGGAGACAATAATCTTGTCATTACGAAAAAACGCAAACGCATCTTATTTCCAAACTGAATTGAATGCGCATCACGAGAAGATACACAATACTGCCAGCCATTCAAGGAGAATGGAGAACTGTTGATTAGGTGAGAATTTTTGTGGAATTCATGCATCACGTGGTGATTCGTGCAACTCATTGCTATTCCCAAGGTTTGTTCGATGACGGGCAGTCATTATGAATAATTATCTTAATGAATTGTTGACCAAAACTTGCTTCTTGCATACAAATGGCTCTTCTGATTCTTGATGTACCTACCATACTCTCTACAGAGGCAATCGGTGCTGGCCGAAGCAGTTTCTTGGCAAAGTTTTATTGCTGGGTGGTTTGCCATTCGCTTTCCAGCAGTAATGTTTTCCCTGATAATGTTCGACCAGTCGCCATGTTGCTGATGACTCTCACTTTACTGTAACATTCTGATGATTTACGGGGCAACATTACTCGTAATGAGGGGCTGGGAGTTTCCACTGGAACAATGATTTCGCGGAATGTGTTGAGTGGGGCATTGATTGGCTGGTAACCACTTCAATGCAAGAAAACTAAATTGTTTCCATGTCCATGCTCCAGAAACAGGTCTTTCCTTCTGGGCGCACATGGGGTCTCAACTTAACAGAGTCATCTGAGCTTCGCTTCTTGGTCTGGACATCAAACTCGAACCTCCGTTGGGAACAGTGCAATTTCTGGTATTTGCTAAGAGTGCTCCAAGCCGGAGTTGGTTTCTTATCGAGCGCATAGGTAGTTCCTCCTGATGCTGTTTGTTGAACTAGTTATAGACAACTATACGTTTCCCCTCATGGAGTACCTGTTGCCACACACATTTGGGTTGGAGTACTAGCTGCCACTTATCTTTACTGTGATAGGCTCCAAAC
>CM068968.1:27420988-27430988 GCA_035128595.1 Eptatretus atami
AGTGTGCCAAATTTGGTGCTTTCCTCACAAAATGCACAATTGTTATGCTAAGTTGCCCCACTATTTGGGAATTAACGTTGACACATTGTAGGTCTTTGGGACATGATTAATAAGCATATAGTCTTCACAGACTGACTGATGGCTTCATGGACGGCTTCACGGCTTCACCCGCCTCACAATGCACCGACTCACCGTGCTTTTCGTTTTACCCCTTAGCCGAATTGGGCTGAAAAGGGGTATTGTCGTCACAGGCGTTGTCCGGGCGTCTGTCAATCTTTTGGTTTCCGTCAATTTTGAGGAGAACGCCTTGTCCGATTAAATCCATTTTGCAGGTATGTTGGGTTGAGTAGGAGGTTCCTTTCGAAAATGGGCGCGCTGCGATTTTCAATGTGGCCTCCATGGCAGCCATCTTGAAATTGGTTTCCGTCGATTTCGAGGAGAACGCCTTGTCCGATTAATCCATTTTTGCAGGGTGTGTTGGGTTGAGTAGAGGAAGGCTCCTTTCGAAAATGGGCACGCTGCGATTTTCAGTGTGCGCACGGCAGTCGTCTTGAATTGGTTTTCGTCAATTTCGAGAACGGCTTGGCTTGTCCAATTAAATCCATTTTGCAGTGTGTGTGTTGGGGTTGAGTAGAGGAAGGTTCCTTTTGAAAATGGGTGCGCTGCGATTTTTACCCCTCAGCCTGAATTGGGCTAAGGGGTATTGTCGTCACAGGCGTTGTCCGGTTGTCTGTCAACTTTTTGTTTTCCGTCAATTTCGAGGAGAACGCCTTGTCCGATAAATCCATTTTTGCAGGGTGTGTTGGGTGTTGGTAGAGAAGTTTCTTTTCGAAAATGGCGCGCTGCGATTTTCAATGTGGCCTCATGGCAGCCATCTTGATATTGGTTTCCATCGATTTCGAGGAGAACGCCTTGTCCGATTAAATCCATTTTTGCAGGTGTGTGGGTTGAGTAGAGGAGGTTCCTTTCGATAATGAGCGCAATTTGATTCTCGGCTAGGCCACCAGGGGGCCAAAATGAAAACCTAAGAAATGGCTATTTCTCCTGATGACGAATGGCGGGATCTTCGCCAAATTATTTATCACAGGTATATTGATGAGGATACATGATATATCACCCGGGTTTTTGATTTGACCTACTTTTCAAGTCACAGAGGTCAAAGTCATACTTCGGTGTTCGGCGTCCGTCAACTTTTGGTGTCCGTCAATTTCGAGGAGAACGCCTGTCCGATTAAATCCATTTTGCAGGGTGTGTTGGGGTTGAGTAGAGGAAGTTCCTTTCGAAAATGGGCGGCGCTGCGATTTTCAGTGTGCCGCCACGGCAGTCGTCTTGAAAATGGTTTTCGTCAATTTCGAGAACGGCTTGCTTGTCGATTAAATGCATTTTCCAGGGTGTGTTGGAGTTGAGTAGAGGAAGGTTCCTTTCGAAATGGGCGCGCTGCGATTTTCACTAGCCGCCACGGTAGCCATCTTGAAGTCTGATTGATTTTCGATATGACGTCCAACGTGTCTCAACTGACTGCATCATCGTGATATCACTGCTTCCTTTTACAATGCATGGGCTGAGGGTTCGCCGCTTTTGCGGAGATTAATATATTATATATATATTTTGCTTAAACAGGGAGTACGTGCTCTGAGATGTAGAGCATTACGGTGATGGCAGCTTTCGTGCTTTATTATTTTTTTTTTTTTTTTTTTTGGGGGGGGTGTACCTGCAGCCGTACCTGGAGCACCTGTGGTCTTATCAGTGTCTCGAGTGGCAACGATCCTTACTCCTGCAAGTCCGGTCTGGGCCAGAAAGAGGAACTTCCATCACTCACTGGATTGTTGAAGCGCAGGTAGTACCGTTTTCATGCACTGCAAATAGTTTCACATCGTCGTTGTTGTTGTTGTTGTTGTTGTTGTTGTTGTTTTAAAGGATTGTTGTTGTTGTCTATTTGCAAACAACATTCTTGAAAGTTCGTTGCAAGACTATTGGTACTTTGGTCTAAAATTGATTTAGTGGGCTGTGTTGGGGAATATTCCTTTTAAAACAAGTTGCCTTTTATTTGGTACTGTACTCAGTATTTTCACATATGTACTCACTGCCTTTTCTCTTTCTATCAAAATATATAATCACATTCTGTCTTAAACCTATAACCCACTTATTATCCTGTACTCCTCTCCTTGTTTGCTCTTAGTTATTTTGTCTGATTCTCTCGCAAGGCCAGCCGAAAGTCACCATGTTCTGTGTTTGCTTGTTCTCTCAGCCCCCTCCACTCCCCACGAAAGCATAAATGCCAGAAAAATGTAAGCTTAGTTGAGTGCAAATCATTGTAGATGTTTACCATCTCAGTGGCTTGGACTCCGTGGTACTACGTTAAAATAAAGATTTTCTGTTCAACAGTACTTTGGTTGTGGACAGTGAAATTAATTGTGGCTTTGATTTGAGTAACAGGATTTACATCGAGTCGGTTAAAACGTTAAGAATCCAAAAATTGTACAACAGCTGTATGAATGGCAGTCCCCAAGTGTTATGCCAGCTCTCTGAGTTGGCTCATGTTGCTTGCCACTGGTACCTTGTGATCATGATTTCCATCATGACAGAATTACAAGCCTTCATTTCCCCCCTCCGATCCCCCTTTCCTATTGGACAGCACACTTACAAGATATGCAACTCCTAAGTTATGGGAATGATTGTTTTGCATCCGTTAACTAATCCTGTGATGGAATTACAGTCTGCCAACCTCTGTTCTGGACGGCATTGTTCTCTTGTGGGTTTCTGAGAGTCTTTTTCCCAATCAAAATGCAATGTTTTACGTGATAACAAATCATCTTTAAAACGCAAAACTGCATCATGTTCAACCAAATGTCAAATGATAACAGCAGGGAACCATCAAATTTGTGTGATGGGAATTTCCTTTTTGGGCAATTCCATCACGGATGACCAATAATCCTTGTATTACGAAAAACGCAAACGATCTTATTCCAAAATGAATTGAATGCGCCTCACAGAGAAGAATACACAATACTCCAGCCATTCAAGGAGATGGAGAACTGTTGATTAGGTGAGAATTTTTGTGGAATTCATGGCATCACGTGGTCGATTCGTGGGCAACTCATTGCATTCCCAAGGTTTGTTCGATGACGGGCAGTCCATACTATGAAAATAATTATCTTCATGATTGTGACCCAAAAGCTTGCTCCTTTGCATACAAATGGCTCTTCTGATTCTGATGTACCTACCATACTCTCTTACAGAGCATCGGTGCTGCCGAAGCAGTTTCTTGGCAAAGTTTATGCTGGGTGGTTTGCCATTGCCTTTCCAGCAGTAATGTTTCCTGATAATGTTCTGACTCAGCTCGCCATGTATGCTGATGACTCCTCACTTTACTGTACATCTGATGATTCACGCAACATTACTCGTAATGAGGCTGGAGTTTCACTGGACAATGATTTCGAGAATGTGTTGAAGTGGGGGCATGATTGGCTGGTAACCTTCAATGCAAAGAAAACTAAATTGTTGTCCATGTCCAGCTCCAGAAACAGGTCTTTCCCTTCTGCGCACATGGGGTCTTCAACCTTAACAGAGTCATCTGAGCTTCGGCTTCTTGGTCTGGACATCACCTCGAACCTCCGTTGGGACGAGTGCATTTCTGGTATTGCTAAGAGTGCTTCCAAGCGAGTTGGTTGTCTTTATCGAGCGCATAGGTAGTTACCTCCTGATGCTGTTTTGAACTAGTATAAGACAACTATACGTCCCCTCATGGAGTACTGTTGCCACATTTGGGTTGGAGTACTAGCCTGCCACTTATCTTTGCTTGATAGGCTCCAGAAACGCAAAGTTAACCTGGTTGGTGCACGGTTGGGTTCAACTCATCAACCGCTCTCTCACAATAGGTCAGTTACCACTCTTTTTGTTCTACAGATACTTTCATGGCAAATGTTCTGCTGGACTTTCTAACTTTGTTCCTTGCGTACGCGTGTTTGGGCACAAGACTCGGTTTGACATTTCTGCACACCCATGCACTACAGCTGATCCAAAGTGCAGCACGAAAGGCTGTGCAGATAGTTTTATCCCTCGTGCTGTCTCGCTTTGGAATTCACTACCTGTAACGTGTTTCCCATTATCCTACGATCGACCCAGCTTTCAGAGGAATGTCCATTCCTTCTTCTTACATATATGACGTTCCATTGCAATTCACCTAACTTCTGCTACTTCCCGTGTCTTCGATGTTTCCTTGTTATTAGCTCCGCCACCGAAGGTGAAGGAGGTTATGTTCCCCCCCCCATTTCTGTCTGTTTGTTTGTTTGTCTGTTTGGTTGTTTGATTGTGTGCAGGATATCTCAAAAAGTTGTGGACAGATCCGGATTAAATTTTGTGGACAGGTTCGGAGTGTGACAAGGACGAAATGATTAGATTTTGGTGAAAGATCCGGATCCGGATACAACTACTATAATTTTTAAAGTGATTCTTCACCATTGAGAGATAGTGCCAAAACGATGTACAGCACGATATCTCAAAAAGTTGCGGACGGATTCGAACGAAACTTGGTGAACATGTTGAGTGTGTGCCAAGAAAGAATTGATTCCATTTTGGTGAAGATCCGAATCCGGATCCGGATCTGATAACTTTTTTAAGTGATTCCTCACCATTGAGAGATAGGGCTAAAGCGATAATATAGCACGACATCTCAAAAAGTTGTCGACGGATTCAGATGAAACTTGGTGGATAGGTTGGGTGTGTGGCAAGGACAAATTAATTCGATTTTGATGAAGATCCAAATCTGGATCTGCATTCGAGAATTATTTAATTTTTTACCATTGAGAGGTAGGAATAGTGATTCTTTACCATTGAGAGATAAGCCTGGTGTTGGCTTAGTGGTTAGGGTGGTGGCTTGGGATCATAGGGTCCTGAGTTCAAGCCCCATTGGCCACTGAATTAAAATACACCAGGAGGTTGACTCAGCCTGTCATCCTTCTGAGGTCAGAAAAATGAGTACCAGTGTACTGGAAAGAGGGACACTGCATCAGCGGCATAGCTGCGTCCCAACCAATGATGCAACCAGCAGCCACAGGCTGCACTCGATAGAGCGAGACCATTGAGAGATAGGGCCAAAAACGATATCGTACTGTATAGCATATTTCAAAAATGTATTGGGCCCGAAATGTTCTCGTGGATGAGGCATTGCGTGGCGGAGGTATGCGCTCTACCAAGTGCCCTTCTAGTTTTTCTCTTTCTTTTGTTTTGTTTTGCTTTACCCTCATCTTGATCTAACCTTCCCTTTGCCCCTTACCTCGAGTGGCTTTATGCCTTGTTTGGGGCGATTTCCATTAAAAATAAATAAAGTAGTAGGGGCAGGAATTTGTAATTTGTTGACAGTGCTGATGATAGCTCACCTGCTCTTTACAAAGGACACCATGGGGTCTTTAATGTCCACCATCTAACACTGGCAAACAGGACACCCGTTTAACATCCATCCAAGGGACAACATACACATTGATGAATCACCCTGCCTGTGAAACACCAGGATGACAGTTGATAGCTTGCTTGGGATTCAAACTCAGGATAGACGACTTAGAGGTGAGTGTGTGTACCTCCAGGCCATCCTGCCAGCTTTTATTGTCATTAGCTTGGCTCTTTTCGTCCCTATATTGATGCTGTTTAAAATTAAGAGGTACTAACGTATTAAATAAGTCGACTTAGCATAACTTTTATTTTTTGGCATTTGAGAAATAAATATAAGTTCGATGAAAAAGTTATCGGACGAATGTAAAGAAGCTGAATGTCAAATTTGTACTCATTTCAGTCGCCACTCTTTTACTTCACACTTCAAATTGCTATGCTGCCTATTGTGTAGGGAGTACCGTTATTGCTTGATTAGTGGTATCCCCTATAGCACAAATGTTGACAGATGGGAACATGCAGGCATGCCCAGACCGAGCTCCTTTTATGTATTAGATTGACACAGGAGGAGGCCCATCAAAGTCTAAGCTATTATTACAAACTTAGGTTGTTTGTCCATGTTCTATCCTTTTTTAAATGCTGAGCATAAAGCAAGGAAGCAGCATGTACCATTTTTAGCTCGCCTGTTCGAAGAACAGAGAGCTATAGCGATACCCCGGGCGTGAGCGTGAGCGTGAAAATGTTAAAGTTTTTGGTGCAAGTTTTTTCCTTTCTAATGTTTTTATCTACCACACTGTTTTTTACTGATTACAATATACAAATACATATATTGGTTTAAAATTGTTTGGATCAGACTTCACTGAAATGCTTTATAAAAAAAATATATTAGACTAGTCTTTTCAAATGATAAATGTATAAACAGGCGAGCATTGGGTGGCTTTGACACCAACTCTCTGGTTAAAGTATTTAGAATGACACAGCCAGGGTCAGATTAACCACCAACCTCCCAGACTCAGGGCAGATGCTCTCACCAATACACCACCAAGTCATCAATGGACATCAGTGTTCAACAAGGACATTAGTAGACAAATACAATTTCATATAGTATATGGGATTCGAACCTATGTTTCTAGCACCACGAGTCAGTGACCCAGATGGGAACATGAACCAGGCCAACCCAAATTGTTCGCTTGTGATGTCGCTTTGTAAGATATTCAAGAATTTTGATCCATCTATGATAAAGGAGCAACAACATATGTCAGGATGTTGTGTGATTGAAAATGGAACATGGAGGTGGTGCAATTCCTCGCATGATGCCTCTCTTGTGATCCTTGATGGTATGTATAGGGCATGAGGTTAGAACATTTTGGAGTGGGGAAGGTGAGTTGTGGCAATACTTCCTTTATATAGTTCACAGTAAAGCCACAGATGACTGGTGTGTCGGGGGTGGATGTTGATTTAATATACCTGTCGTGGTGAGTCAATTGGGTATGCATTACTCTCCAGGCAAGTTGAACTTCCTAAGTGTTGTTTCAGATACGTCGACCCAGACGAGCAGTGAGTATTGCTATTCCATCACACACCTGGCCTGAGCTTTGTCGATTGCGGAGATGTTTTGATGGGCCATGCGGTGAGCCACCTGTTGCAAAGTGCCCAGCCTCTGTAATGCTCCAGTCACCATGGTATTGATGAGGCAGGTCAACTTGAACTTCTGGTTCATTGGGATGCTCAGTCTGGTGATGTTGGAGGAATCCGGAGATGGTGGTGTAAATGAGTCGGGGGCATCTGGCTGGGGGGATATCCCTTGTTACCTCAGCCAACGAAGGTGGGCAGAGGTTATGTTTTCACCCCTGTATGTCTGTTTGTCTGTGAGCAGGATATCTCAAAACGTTGTGGACGGTTTTGGACGAGACTTGCTGGACAGGTTGGGTGTGCGACAAGGACAAATTGCTTCGATTTTGGTGAAGATCCAAATCTGGATCTGGATACCATAATTGTTAAAAAAATTTTTAGCAATTCTTTACCATTGAGAGATGGGACCAAAAACGACATATAGCATGATATTTCAAAAAGTTTTGGACGAATTATGATAAAACTTGGTGGATGAGTTCGGTAGTTTGGTTTCGATCCAGATCCAGATCCAGCCCATCATTGGGAAACAAATTGTGAACTGTTCAGCTTAGCGGAGGTATGTGCTCTACGGAGTGCCATTGTAGTTACAGA
The DNA here is from genome assembly GCA_035128595.1 of Eptatretus atami. Taxonomy (NCBI): domain Eukaryota; kingdom Metazoa; phylum Chordata; class Myxini; order Myxiniformes; family Myxinidae; genus Eptatretus; species Eptatretus atami. The sequence continues at coordinate 27,428,597 of CM068968.1, forward strand.
TGGTATGTATCTGACACTTTTCAGGTACCAATGTGAGCCCAAGATACTTTTCAGCCAAAGCCTGAACGTTGTCCAGATAAAGAATATTTTATAATCTTCAAAATGTTTTTGCACTTTTCACACATTTTCCTGCATTATGGCCCATGTTTCATTCATTATGGGCTACCCAACAATGTGATCATACTATTTGGAATGATAACTGGTCGTGGGAGCGAATTAGAAAATAATATTATTGCTAATCACTCTTTTTACATATTTAAATTAAAGGAAATACGAAGGCAACAAATGACTTTTAAGGATGAAGTTTTAGATTTTGTTTGCACTTGGCATGCCTTCCCGTTGCTTCGTTGATGGGTTTAATCAGAAGGCAGCATGTTATACTTCACAGACGTATTGCAGGTCTACATATGAATCTCAATGAGGATGTAAAATGAAGTGAAACACGTGAAAAATGGATCTTTTATAAAACACAGTTGTTGTAATTGTCATGGAGGCTGTGGTGGTTGTTGTTGTTTTTGTTTGTCTGTTCCTTCCATTTAGTTATATGTTAAGCCTGGTGTTGGCTTCTTGGGTTGGGTGGTGGCTTGGGATCCTTGGGTCCTGAGTTCAAGCCCCATTGGCCGCTGAATTAATATACACCAGGAGGTTGACTCGGCCTGTCATCCTTCTGAGGTTGGCAAAATGAGTGCCAACTTACTGGTAACAGGGGGCATTGCATCAGCGGCATAGTTGAGCTCCCTGAAAATGATGCAACCAAGCAGGCCACAGGCTGTGTACAAATACATAGATAAATAAATATATTCATCAAGGCACTTGGCAAAACTGAAAAACAAAGTGCCAGTATTGTTAGCAACCTTACTTGGCTGACACTCGAATGCTGAGAAGTAAGGATTTTTTTTTAGTACTGACAGACGAGCAAGACAGGGAAGAAGTGAAAAAGAGGTACACAAGTAGAGATGCATTCAAAGTACACACCACCCCCATGCCAAATAAATAAATAACATCCTCCAGCGTGTGACATTGCCGGGGCACCTGCGGCGCCCTGCGATGCCGCTGTGCAGCACGTGGAGATGGAATTGGGAGGAGGCGGTGTACAATAGGGTTTTACACAAGGTGTTGGTGGGTCAGCAGGCTATGTCAAACACTGCATGGAGGACGGAGCAGAAGCCAACAGAAGCTGAAAAGACTGAAAAGACAAATGGGTGAAAAGGGAGATGCACACATACACACTTCCTTACTTAGATTCCTCATTAATCCGCAACTTTGTCACTACACCTCATATTCCACAAATCTACCATAAAACCTTGATGGCAGATTATACATTCCTGCACAGAAGCTTTTCTTCTTCTGGAGTCTCATCACAGTGGGCATAGCTGTGTCAGCTATGAAACACATTCGACATCAACGATGAGTTTTCCACCAAACATGGAGAAGACTTTGATGACTTGTATCAGTCAGAAGCCAACTTTTTTTGTTGTTGTAGACACTTTCGAAGCTCGCATATGAGCTAACACAAAGAACATATAACAAAGGGAGCAGGAGACAAGAGGGGTGTGAGAGGGAAGCACAAAACAGTGGGGAGCAGAGACATCCAAACGAGATCTGTGGAAGGAAGCGGGATGGGGCGGGGTACATGGGGTCAACAAGATGGATACAACAGGGACTTTCAGGTCCTTAGATGACAGGGACTTTCAGGAAGGAAAGCAGGGAATATGAAGGAGTGGGCATCGGGTGGATTAACAGGGGTAGAAAAGATCATGGTTTTGGATGGGGGAAGATAAGAGATGGTGATGAACAACTGTTTTGAAGACCTGGAGGGAAGAGTGGGATTGAAGAGAGGGTAAGAGTTAGTTCCACTAGCTGGAAAAAAAAAGAATATAGGAGCGAATGAGTGGAGGGGAGCAGAGACTGTACTTTGGGAATTTCACCGTAAGGAGGTTGTTGACAGACCTCCTGTGCCCCGCAAAAACATTGAAGTGGGTGGGTGTACACAGCACGGAAAGGGCAGAGGGACCAGAAAAGAGGTGCACTTTGTAAAAGGCAGTCCAACGATAAGTACTGTAATATTCAGGAAGAAAGTACCTTCATCACTTGGTCACGCGTCCTTGCATTGCAATGGCTGACCCGTGCTTTTTCTCCCCCCTAACCCCCAACCGCTTGGCCCCAGGATCTCCTCCTGCACGCAACCGACTACAAGTCGTTCAACACCTTTACTCAACGCTGATTGTAAAACAAAATTTCCTCAAATCCGCATTCACCTGACACCAATTAATTAAACTCTGCCACAAAGTATATAATAGCAATTAATCATCAAAGATAGAGAACAGCAAAATCGAGGGAACAATCAAAAATCAACATTATCTATCTCACTCATAATAATGCTAACTACGGC
>CM068968.1:27435988-27468911 GCA_035128595.1 Eptatretus atami
ACATCAAAACACACACACACACATAAAACACACCACACATCACCACACATATAACACACACATAACACACACCCCACATAAACACACACCACAACGTACACATAAACACACACATAAACACACACACACCACAACATACACACACATAACACACACACTACACAGCACATAAACACACACATAAATCACACACACACAACACGACAATAAACACAACACAGAAACACACACACACATAACACACACACCATCACACACACAAACACACCACACACCATAAACAACACACACACCACCATCACAACACACACACACACAACACATAAACACAAACACACACAACACCACATACCACACATCACACATCAACACACACACAATAAACACACCACATAAACACACACACACATAAACATACAGCACACACACAGTACACACACAACTAATAAACACACACACACCATCAACACACACACACATCACACACATAAACACACAATAAAACACATCATTCAAACACACACATAAACACACACCACACACACACACATAAAACACACACACACTAAAAACACACACACTACTAACACACACACACACACAATCACAACACATACAAACAATACACACATACAACACTATACAACACATCCACAACAAACACAACACACACCACCATCAAACACACACACGATAAACACCACACACACAAACATCAACACACACACACCACATAAACACACACTACACAGCACTAAACACACACACTATAAAACACAACCACACGCACATAAACACACACAATAACACACACACACCACTAACACACACATAAACACACACACACACACACACACAACATAACACACACACACATACACACACACACACACACATAAACACACACATACACACAAAACACACACACACATAAACACACACACATAACACACACACACATAACAACAACACACACATCAAGACCACACAAACACCAACACATAAACACATCACAACATATAACAACACACCATAACACAACACAACAACATAAACACACACACACAATAAACCAACACCATCACATAAACACACTACACACAAAACACACTACACAACAAACACACACAACAACACACCACACAAAACACCATACACAATAAACACACACACACACATAAACACACACACAACACACTACAACACATCAATCACCACACAATAAACACACACCACACACACACACACAGCATAAACCACAACACATAAACACACACACATCAAACACACCACAAACACACAAACACAACACACAAACACACACAACATAACAGCACACACACATAAAACACACACACACACTTAAACACACACCACATAAACACACACACACACCACACCAACACACAACACATAAACACATACACACATCAAAACACAACACACAGATAAACACACACACACACATCACACATAAACACACACACATAAACACAACACACATCACATAACACACCACATAAACACACGCACATAAACACACACCAACACGCCACATAAACACACAAACAACACCACACGCACATAAACACACACATAAACACCACACTACGCACATAACACACACATAAACACACACACACACACATACAACACACAGACACACCACCATAAACACCAACATAAACACACACACATAAACACACAACCACACATCACACATAAAACACACACACAATAAACACACACATCACACATAACACACACACAACACATCAAACACACACAACATAAACACACACACACACATAAACACACACATAAACACACACACACCACAAAACCACACCACTAAACACACACACATAAACACACACACACATAAACACAACACACACAAAAACACACAACACACACACTAACACAACACAAAACCACAAACACACAATAACACACACACACACATGACACACTGAACAAACACACACACATAAAAACCCACACAGTACACACATAACACAACACACATAAACACACACACACATAAACACACAACATAAACATCTACACACACATATATACACACACATACACACACACAAAAAACACCATAACCACACACAAAAACAACAACACACAACAACAACACACACATAACACCACACACATAAACACACAACTAAACATCACACATAAACACACACACACACAAATATACAACACACAAAACAAAAAACACCACACACATAAACACACACACACATAAACACACATACCACAAAACACACACACACATACACACACACACATAAACCACCATACACACACATAACACTACACACACATAACACACACACACACACATAAACACACACACACATAAACACACACACACACACACACACAACACACACACACACACCACACACACACACACGTACTGACTGACTGAATCAATGACACACACACTAATATTTATTTTTAGCTGATCTGGAATTTACATTCCAGATAAGGTATTGTCATCGCGCACTGTCTGTCCGTCTGTCCGTCCAGCCATCCGGCCGTCTCCTGTTTTTGACTTCTCCGGCCAAACAGGTGAGCTGATCTGTCTGAAATTTGGCAGAAACATTCCTCTCATGACTGGTAACAGGAATTGCAACGCTTGTTCCGGTCAGTGTGACCACTCCTTGGCTTTTTTCACAAGATCTTGGCTATTCGTTGTTCACCTTGGCGTCTTGGTTTTCTATAGGTTTTCTTGGCGTATAGGTTTTCTATTATCATCGCTTTTCCGAAACCTTGTGAATTCTTGGCTTTTTTCATTGGCTCACCTTGGCATTTATGAAAATGAGGAGTGGTCACACTGGTTCCGGTCACATGACTTTAAGTGGGTCAAAATGGCTGACGGTAAATTTCTTCAAAAATCTTCTTCTCCAGACCCACTCGTCAGATTGCTACCACATTTCGGATACAACATTAGGCCAGGGCAAGGATGTTAAATTGTGGATCTCATGCCGATCACGTGAGTGGAAGTGTGTCAAAATGGCCGACTTTGTGAATTTTTAAGAAAATCCCGTAAATTCTCTCAAAAATCATCCTCTCCAGACCCACCAGTTGTGTCAGGGTCAGGAATGGGAGCATGCACCGGAGCAGCGCGTCGCTGCGTCCACTTTCTGCCAGTACTCCAGGGGCCTCTGTCTAGCCATCCCCCAAGCAGATGCCTGGCCCATCCCCATTTCCTTGAGATGCCGATCAACCTGCTGCAATGACGAGGCATATGGTCAGCCCATTGGCCTCTTCCACTCACGAGGCTAACCTCGCTGAGAGAATCTGGTGAGCAGGATCAGTGTCAGGAGAACGAGCCACTTGTCCATACAGCCGCAGCTGAAGCTCACGGACTATGCAGGTAACGAATCTCATTTGAGTCTCTCTCAGCAACTGCTCGTTGGACACAAAGTCTGACCAGCGACAGCCAAGGATTCTCCGAAGAGACCTGGTACCTAAAGAATTAAGTCTCCATCTCAGATCCCTGGTCAGAGTCCAAGTCTCACATCCATAGAGCAAGACTGGAAGCACCGAGGCCCTGAAGACTCAGACTTTCATCCTCCCGCACAGGTACCGGCAGCGCCACACCCCATGATCCAGTGAATCCCTGACTCCCCAGGCCCGAACCAGACATCTGTTGACCTCCGGCTCACAGCCAGTAGAGACATGAATATCACTGCCATGGTAAGGGAATCTCTCGGTGACCTCAACATCTTCACCACAAACAGGTACAGACAGGATAGCAGCATCCAAGATGTCATTGAAAGCCTGGATCTTAGTTTTGACCCAGGAAACCCATAATCCCAGCCTCTCAGACTCCTCATTCAGCACCTCGAAGGCCCCCAAAAGGATATCTAGAGTCTCCAAAAGATGACTACATCATCTGCAAAATCAAAGTCAGAGATCTTGACATTCCTACATGACACACCACAGCTTGATCTCTCTGACATCCTCCCCAGAATCCAGTCCATACAAGTGCTGAAAAGTGTGGGGGCCAGTACACACCCCTCATGAACTCCAGTAAACAACTGGAAATAAGTCAGAGATGGTACCATCACATCTCACAGCACTCTCAGTACCAGAGTATAGTTCAGACATCAGATTGATCAGTTTTGGTGGCACCCCACAGAGACCAAGAATCCTCCAGAAGGCATCCCGATTCACTGAGTCAAATGCTTACAGAGATAAACATTGGCTGCAGGCAGCCCCTGCCGAAGCTCACGTCTGCGTTTGGTGAGGATCCAAAGAGCAAGGATACGGTCAATCATTGACCTCTTTTTTGTAAAGCCTGACTGCTCTGGACGCTGGTGGTCAAGGAGATGGTGGCAGACCCTGTCAAGAATTATCCAAGCAAAGACCTTACCCGGCACTGAGAGCAGCATCACCCCTTGGTAGTTGTTGCAGTCTTGGCGATCACCCTTCCCTTTCCAGAAAGGGACAACAAGGCCCCTCTTCATGTCAGTTGGGATGATGCCTGTGTTCCTGGCAGAGCACAGAACTGCATGCAATGACATGAGTACAGCATTTCCACCATCCTTGAGAAGTTCAGCATGGATGCCACAGATCCCACAAGCTTTACCCCATTTCAACCAGATCACTGCAGTCTGTGTTTCCACAAATGAAGGTGGACCACAGTTGATTGGAGGGTCAGCAATAGGGATAGTAACACCCCTGACTTCAAACTCGAAACCTGGTGGATCAGCCTGGTCCAGCCACTCAAAGTAACTGGCCCAGCGGGCCTTCACTTCAGACTCCTCTGTCAAGAGCCCAACACCCTCTGCTCTAACTTCAGTACACCGAGGGATGGGCTTGGAGGAACGCAATGCGCGAATTCCCCTGTAAGCAGGACGAGAATTACTTGACCACAGGTGATGCTCTACCCCCTCACAGATGTCTTGCACATAGTCCTCCTTGTCCATCCAACCTTCATGCACGTGCAGTTTTACGCCTCTGCTCCCTGAACAGCTCAGCTCTGCCATTCAGCCTGACCCTGCAACTCTGGTCAATGTGACTGCCGTCTGGTGGACGACACCTCAGCACCATCCCGACACACACTACCGCAATCTGACCCGGGAAGGTTACCCCGTGGTTTCCCTCCTGTCATCAAATATTTGGGGTCCCAAAGGTTTTGCCCCAATCCTGTCATCCGGTGAGCTGTCCTGCAAAGGGCAGCTGCACAGGAGGTACTCCCACAAAGTGGGTTTTCAGATTTTTGGTGCTTTTCTTATGTTTTGTGGAATGAAGGGTTTTATGGTGGTCGGAGTGCAAATCCTGCCACAAACCTCCTTATAAAAAGTTACCCAACTGCAGGAGGATATCCACAGACACAGTTGGGCACTAGATATGGATGGCCGTTGGCTCACAAGGAGCTCCTCCGCCCTTTGACAGGTTTTGTTTTTAATCCTGCTGGGTGTCCAGATCCAAACACCCTCCTCACCAAGAAACTTGGTGGGGGAGATGGTTTAGTCACCGCCAACCAGACCATGAAACAGGTTTGTACAGGTTTACAAGGTACTTCCAGCAAATCATACATATAATCTGACCTGACCTGACAAAAAGTCACCAGTCAGAATCTGACAAAATTTGGGTTACAACATTAGGGCAGGGTCCTGATGCTAAATTGCGGAGGCCATGCTGATTACACGACCGGAAGTGTGTCAAAATGGCGGTCCCACAAATTCCTTCCAAAATCTTCTTCTCCTGATCCACCAGTCAGAATGCTACCAAATTTGGGTTACGATATTTGGCCAGGGTTGGGATGTTAAATTGCCGAAGTTGTTCTGATTACATGACCATAAGTGTCAAAATGGCCGACAGTCTACTTTTGGGAAAATCGCATAAATTCCTTCAAAAATCTTCTTCTCCAGACCAACCTGTCAGAATGCTACCAAATTTGGATGACAACAGCAGGACAGGGTCCTGATGTTAAATTGCGGAGGCCATGCCGATCACATGGTCATGTGCCAAAATAGTGGTGCTTCAAATTCCTTCCAAAAATTTCTCCTGATCCACCAGTCAGAGTGCTACCAGATTTGGGGTATGACATTAGGCAAGGGTAGGGATGTTAAATTGGTTGTCATTCCGATCACATGACCAGAAGTGTGTCAAAATGGCGGTCACGCCAATTCCTTCCAAAATCTTATTCTCTCGAGTCTAGACCCACCAGTCAGAATGCAACCAAATCTGGGTTGCAACATTAGGCAAGGGGAGGGATGTTAATTATATTGCGGAAGTCAAGCGGATCACCTGACCAGAAGTGTGTCAAATTGGCCGACTTCGGAATCTTTTTGGAAAATCACATAAATGCCTTTAAAAATCTTCTTCTCAAGACCCACCATTCAGAATGCTACCAAATTTTGGTTACATCATTCGGCCAGGGCCCAGATAAGCTACAGGTCCAGTTGTCCTATTTTTACCTCCACCACTGAAGGTGAAGGAGGTTATACTTTCACTTCTTTCTGTCTGTTTGTCTGTCTGTTTGTCTGTCTGTCTGTTTGTCTGTCTGTCTGTTTGTTAATTGCCGGAATCCTTCGGATTTCGGCAATTATGTTGGTCGGTTGTGTTTGTCATTCTGTGTGTCTGTCTGTCTGTCTGTTTGTTTGTGTGTTTGTTTACCCTGTAGCAGCCACACTGTTTCAGCGATCATGACCAAACTGGGTACACACGTCGGCCATGGTCCAACTTAGACACTTGTCGTTCTTGGTGATTCTTGGTCAAAGGTCAAGGTCAAGGTCACCGAAAAACCGAAATTCTTATTTTCACAATAACGTCCGCAAAATTGTCGTATCGACTTCAAACCAAATCCAAAATGTGCATCTTCCAATACTGCATCCAACCATATGTCTCATTGGGGTGTCACACCAACACCCTTCTTAGCGGTCGGGGGTCGAATGTCAGGGGGAGGGGTCGGGTCAAAACTTTCAAATTGCAATAAAAACGCCATTTCAAGTCCGATTGACTTCCAAGTTATGATCATGACCAAACTAAGTGCTATAACTCATTAAACAGTAGCACTATCGACTTATAAGAAACAAATTTATTTCCAGGTTTTTGTTTTTTCAGAGATCATGGAGATATGACAAAGTTATTCCGGCAATTCCTTGCTCAACGAGCAATTTCAATTGTCTGTTTGTGTGCAGGATATCTCAAAAAGTTTTCGACGCATCCGGATGAAATTTTGTGGACAGGTTTGGTGTGTGACAAGGACGAACTACTTAGATTTTGGAGAAGATCCGGATCCGGATCCGACTCCTAGAATTTTTTAAGTGATTCTTCACCAGTGAGAGATCGGGCTGAAAACGATATATAGCACGATATCTCAAAATTTTTTGGACTGATTCAGACGAAACTTAGTGGACAGGTTGGGTGTGTCGCAAGGACGAATTGTTTCAATTTTGGTGAAGATCCGAATCCGGATCTGGATGCAAGAATTATTAAATTTTTTTTAATGATTCTTCACCATTGAGAGATGGGACCAAAAACGATGTAGCACTGTGTAGCATGATATTTCAAAAAAGTGTTGGGCCAGATATGTTCTCGTGGATCAGGCATTACGTGGTGGAGGTATGCGCTCTACCGAGTGCCCTTCGAGTTATAGATTGTAACTCTTGGCCTTCCAGAAAGAATGGCTGATCTGCATGTACCAAAATTTCTTGGACATGTCCTTGTAGGTTATGTGAAAGATATTATTGGAGGGAGATGCTCATGCGCGCGCGTGCACGCGTCATTTTCATTGTCATTTTCAAGCTTTGAGGACAAAAGGAGCTCACCCGCTTCACTAATTCTTCATTGTGATTTGTTACCTCCGTGGCTCCGCCATCGAAGATGGATGGAGGGAGGGTATGTTGTACACCCGTCTGCCTGTCTGTGAGCAGGATATCTCAAAAAGTTGTGGACGGATTCGGACAAAATTTGGTTGACAGGTTGGATGTGTGACAAGGACAAATTACTTAGATTTTGGTGACGATCTGTTTCCAAATCCGGACACGAGAATTTTGAACGTGATTCATCAACATCAACCAAAAACGACATATAGTACGATATTTCAAAAAGTTGTGGACGAGTTATGACAAAACTTGGTGAATGAGTTGGTTAGGCGACAAAAACAAGCTGATTCGATTTTGGTTCAGGTCCGGATCCAGATCTGGCCTATCAGTGGGATGCAAGATGTAAACTGTTCACCCTGGTGGAGGTATGTGCTCCACAAAGTGCCATTATCGTTTAAAATTGTCTTTCTGATGCTCCTTTCATAAATCATAGTGATGATCTGCTCGATCTGCATAAATCTGCTCGTTCTGTCATTTCCAGGGTGGCTAAACCATTGGTAATAAAGTTGAAATGATGCCCTGAGAATTTTAATATATAGAGCAGACAGTTTTCCAAAAAAAAAAGAAATCAATCTGCATCATTGGTCAATGGTTGAGAAAAATACGAATTATGCCTCAGGTATGATTACCTATAATAGATTCAAGATAGAGTCCAGAGAACGAACTATATGCCAACTGGAGTTAATGTGCACAGTTTTTGATCATTCACCATAATTAAGGGGAACACTTGGGATAATTTTGAACCATGTGACGTTTGGCTCCAGAAACGAAGGCTCGGGTAGGGCGAAATGATGGTGCTGAGGGTAGATGATGCAAGATAAGAATTGAGGCAATATAACACAGATTTTTATGAACCTATCTGTAGACAGAGAGCAAGCTGAAGGTTCTAACCCTCAGCTTCCCATTGAGAATTCTGAGAATCTTCAGAGCCTTAAAACTAATGGCATCCAGAAGGCATGCTAAGTGGGTCATTTGAGCCTCAGCCCAAAGTGGAGGAACTTATTCCATCAAGCTGCAAAGAAAAGCCTTTTAGGCTGTGAGGAGCTGAGGAGTGTCAAGGAAAGAGTTGGTTTGGCAGACGGTACCCAAGCAGCATCTGCTTTTGAATGCTAACTAAGCTGTGTTAGTCGCCATTGCAGGAAATGTTTTGGCTGATTGCAAGAATGAGCTGTTCCAGTGGATGCCCCTTGGTGAGCAGCTGGTCCATGAAGGATATATGAGTGTTCATGCGTACTTCTCTTTTAAGCAGGAAAGTGAGCACATGAGACTTTTTATTTTGGATTGCAGGTCACGTTCCCGAAGTACTTCCCACCTTGTGGTTACAACTGAGTGGCATCCAACTATTCCATGATCTTTCATTCCTGCACCACGTTTGATTAAATTTGTGCACAATGCTGGAAAAGGGAAATCGCATTCTTTAGGCAAAACGTACACACAATTTGTAAAAACAATAAACAAAGCTTTGTCCAAGGATGAGACCGTAATTTGTGCAGGATGCTCCCAGATATTGGGTTGTTTGTCCTTTGATGTGCAGTCCACAAGCACCAATCCTCCGGATTGGCTTGAACACACCTTGTTCGAAATTGATTCGATGAAAGTAAGATAATGTTTATGATGCATGCTATACAATGTCAGCATTCAGCGGCATGGTGCACTGTACATAAAATGATATGAACCCTGACCTTCTGTTTACATATCAGGGCATCGATTTGAGGACGTTTTTACTTTTGCCACCTAAGGTGGGCAGAGGTTATGTTTTTGTGTGTGTGTGTCCGTCTGTCTGTCTGTCTGTCTGTCTGTTTGTGAGCAGGATATTTCACAAACGTTGTGGACAGATTTGGACAAAACTTGGTGGACAGATTGGATCTGTGACAAGGACGAATTGATTCGACTTTGTTGAGGATCCGGATCATAATGTATGTTTAGTTCAATTATATTTAAGTGATTCGTCGGCATTGAGAGTTCGGGCCAAAAAACGATATATAGCAAGATATTTCAAAAAGTTGTGCTGGGTTATGACAAAACTTGGTGGATGAGTGGGTCGGTGAGTGACAAGAACAAGTCGTTTACATTTTGGTTCAGATCTGGATGCAGATCCGGCCTATCAGTGGGATACAAAACTTAAACTGTTCAGCCTGGCGGAGGTATGTGCTCAACCGAGTGTCGTTCTAGTTTTTGAATAGTTTTAATGATCCAATTTTTTTTCTCCTTCAGCGGCATTTTATGCATTGGGTTTTTTCCAAAAAAGAATTTTGAGAAAAGGAAGGAAAGGTTTGCTTTGAGAGGAGGAAAGCGAGCATAGGGATGTTGGGGGAAATGGTTTCAGAGGAGATAGGAGTATTCATTTTCTGTTGAACAGTTTCTAATGCACAGTAACTTTTAGAAACTACGATTTTGACGCATATTGATTGAAAGCCATTTAATTCCTCTTGCTCTTTTGTTATGTTTCTGGAATGCAGACAGGCCTGACAGATAAGGGAGGAAACTGGACGGTCCTGCGTGAAATAGATGCTGAGCCACAGAAACGCAGCCTTCTGGTTAATGAATTACAACCCTACACCTTTTACAGGTAAGATCTCAAGCAAGATAATGCTTGTTATGCATGTCAGTTTCACAGCTAAACTCACCAAAGTCCAAGCTTACAGCTCACCTGTAGCTTAAATCTTATAGCTTGGAGCTCTGATCCTTTATCCCCCTCACCCCAACCCTACCGTCCTCCATCTGCGGAACCACCTGCTCATGTCTGTCCAGTGCAGCTGCTCCCTTTATTCCTTCAAAATGGCTATTGAAAGGCACCTCACATCATATCATATGCCTATGTGTGATCTCTTCTACCCAATCTGATCACCTTGTTTTGTCCTGCCCCTCCGTTGGAGTGTCAACACTCTTTCCTCTGTTATTCAGCTTTTCTTTGAGCTTAATTGAAGTGTGTATTAAATTTGTTTATCATTGGTCAGACGCAGAGGGAGCCAAGGATGATGCAGCACAAAAAAAAGAAGACCTTGATCACTTGTTCTTGATAAGCTTACAAAACACCGTGATCTTCTGTACCTTTAAATCTAACCTTAGGCAAGGGATTGTGATCTCCAAGATATTGAATGCGAGGAAGATTCTAACGATCAATTACACAACTTTACACCACCAAAACAGCTTCTTGATGATGTTATCTGGAAGGGGGAGATCTATAGCTCGAATATGATAAGAATAGTGTGGACCGTGTTCGGGTAGCTTAGATTTACACCTCTATCGGGGATCTGTCAGAGGTAAATTGAATGGTAAAATATGCAACGAGAAGACAGTGGTTGTAAACAATAGAGCAGAACAGGGTAAGGTTGTGTCATGTGGAACCAACTGTACAGGTGAGGCCAAGTGGAAGACTTGAGTTCAAAAGGAGATGGGAAGTGCTACACGCTTTAAATGAGGGCATTATAGGGTGGTTTGCTACAGTTCACAGCTTTGCAGTGAGCTGCAGAGCCCTGGAAAGGGGCACAACATTATATGAGGGGGCATCCCATGGGGTGGTATGGCCCGGAAGATGATGCCACCCACAGGTAGTGGACAGCCAATTGCAGTTCCAGACGCATGCTGGAAAGGTGGTCCCGAAGGGCAGAAGAGCCACTTAGGTGCGTGCACGCGAGTTGTCAGATGGCAGTTGGACTTCTGCCTTGATCATCTCTCTGATTTGTCACTCCCCGAGTTTGACCTTGAGTGGAGACATGAATGCCACCTCCTCATTGTCATTCCTTCTCATCACCTAGGGGAGGGAAAGTGGGACAGGAAGTCAAGTGAGGGGCCCAAGGGAATCATTTGTTTTGGGACTTTGTTTTACTACGGGCATGCACAAACTGCAATACCCCAATTATAGGACCTCCTCATTGCCGAGCTGAGGCCACACCTGCAGGTAATTGTGATGCCATGGCCTTGCAAAGATGTATTGTTATTATAAGGATGATTGATTGATAAGATGTTTGGATGTGTATGGTTATTTGAGAGTGCTCCACTCGGTCACATGTGACTTGATATGTACTATGGAGGACAGATAGCCCATAAAATTGATGGGTATATTTCAAATTGTGTTTTGGGCTCAGCTGACAGCTGGGACAGGTGACATCCATCCACTGAGGGATGTTGTCAATTCGAGGATTTTGAATTGGTTAAGTGAAATTATCTTTAAGATCCGTAAGATAAAACAGCCCCTCGTAAAACCAAAAGATTGCACCGCTACAGGCAGCGGGCAGGCAATTGCGAGACCAGCATGCCGGAATGGTAGTCCCGCAGCCTGTTTGCTTCGTGTCTTTTGCCATCTCCTTTCCCCACCCTTAGGACACCAGAGAGCAGCAGATAAATTGAACAAATAACTTTTGTATATCGGAAATTCGTAAAAAAAATTTGTTGAACTTTTTGAAACAAAGGAATAGTATGGTAAGGAGTATAGGTAAGGTACCTAGAGCTCACCTCCCACAACGCTCTCTAATTTAGCGGATAAGAGAATTAGGTGTTTCTCTAAGTGTTAAAGTCAGAATGTTGATTTACCGATGGGGATCCTTCGCAAGAACCTAAGGTTACAGGGAGGGGGCAGTGTTATGTGGAAGTCAGAGGAGGAGGCGTGGGGGGGAGGTGACATCCACAGCTAGAATGTGGTAAGAATAGTCTGGACCATGTGTTTGAGTAGCTTTCATTTACCCCGGTATCAGGGATCTGTCCGCGGTAAGTTGCATGGTAAAACGTGCACCAAGGAAGCAGTGATTGTAAATAAAAGAGCAAAATAGGGGAAGATTATGTCATGTAAAACCTCATGTACAGGTGAGGACATGTGGAGGACTTCAGCGCAAAAGGAAGCACCATAGGCTTTAAATGAGAGCATCATAGACCGTTTGGCCAGAGAACTGCAGGCCACGGTGTTGCGATGAGCTCTGGAGTCCTGGAGAAAGGTTGAACACTTTAGGGAGCAGGATGGCCCCTCGTAAAACCAAAATATTTCACCGCCACAGACAGTGGACAGACAATTGTGGGACCCGCACGCTGGAATGGTGGTCCAAAAGGGCTTTAGAGCTGTGGACGAGTATGTGAGGGCCAGTTGGCAGATGGAAGTTGGAATTCTGCCTTGATCATGTCCTTGTGCGTTGTCACTCTTCTTCTCCTTGTGCTTCGTCACTCTTCTTGATCACGCAAATGCCACCTTCTCATTTCCATTCCTCCTCATCGCCATCCTCTTGTCTTCCACCCCGTGCTACACCTTCACCCTGTACCATATCAGCCTGCACAACCACGGGTTTTGTTACAGAAACACCAGATTGTGTCTGCCTCAAGTACCTGCCTACCCCCTTGTTAACAATTTGAATCTGATATTGTCGGCACCATTAAGCAGGGTTATTTCTCTTGGACACAAGTTTGAGTATTTTCCCCTCTTCCATATCTGTGTCTGACGACCGCTTGGTTCGTTCCGTCTATTATTTATCGGTGTCTTGTCCATCCTTATCCTCATATACATTTTAACAAACCCTGAATTATAAGAAGCATCTTCCCACTTTTGCATTCCTGCACGTAAGCAACTGCCAGTCTTAGCTTTATTTGAACGATCCTTGGGGGATCATAACTTGTTAAATAGTTAATTCTGAACGCAATAAATGGAAACGTCATTTTGGTCATTCTCAGATGATGATGATACAGTGGTATACTTGTGTTCAGAGAAATTCTTATAATGTAACGGACAATGGGAGAAGAGGCTGTTTATTTCATGATTATTTGTATTAATTCATTATATTTAAGATCATTCCGATGGAGATCCTTTTCTCTCCCTCCATTGAGATAATTTAAACAAAGACAAAGGGGGAAGAATACAGTATGTGGGAAATTGTTCTACGTCGTGCTACTTCGCTCGACTGCTTGGGTCATTTTGGGCTTCGCCCGCGTGTTCGGTATGCCTGAACTCAGCAGTACAACGTCAGCGAACCATTCACACAATGATAAAAAACAAAACAAAAAACAAAGGAAATATCTTCAACAACAATGACGAGAACCACCACACTGACACAGTGGCAAATGACCAAAAAGATCCACATCCATCACTCGCAAGCAGCAATAATGTAGTAAAACGTTTTTTTTTAATTATTATCTGTAGTATAGTATACTAAAAAGCATTACAACAATAATGTAGCACCAGTAATATTGCGTCAATATAAATAATATCTCAGTGTGACAGGGTGTTGAAGAGAGGTCGTGCACTTACCTTGAAGCTGTTTCTCTGGGTTTGATTCTCGACTCAATTACAAACTGTTTTATTGGTATTTCGCAGGCACAACGTTTCATCACAAGGTGTGCTGTCTCTCGGGTGGACGTTTAGCCAGGTGTCCCGTCCACTACAATTAGTTGGTAGACATTAAAGATCCCATTGTGTCTTCTGTGAAGAGTCGGTGAATACCGTATTTTTCGGTCTGTAAAAAGATGTGGAGTACAAGTCAAATTGGCTAATTTTCACATTTTTCTTTCCTTCATTCATGGATGGAGGTCCTCAATGCCGGATATGAAATCAGAGCCATATCCCTGACATATCACGGTGCTTTTGACATGGTCTGGCACGCTTCCCTGCTCACCAAACTGTCTTCCTTGGTATCCAAGGCCATCTCCACTCATGGCTCGCAGATTCCTCTCCTGTCGCAATCAACGTGTGGCCCTAAATGGAGTTCTTTCATCCCCCCTTCCTGTCCAGGCTGGAGTTCCTCAAGGTAGCGTTCTGGGCCCTGTTCTTTTTCTGGTTTTCATCAATGATCTCTCCGACTTTTTTTAGCAGGCCCTGCTCTTTTAGCAGCAGCTTCTTCGCTCACTGCAGATCTGGGTAAAATCACAAACTGGTCTAACACGTGGAAATGTCTTTCAATCCGGACAAATCTCACACTCTCACTATGTCTCTCCGAAAGGACCATTTGGAACCCTCCCCCCCCCCCCCCCATCCACTTTCCAACAATCCTCTGGAAGAAGTTCTTTCTTTCAAGCTTCTAGGTCTCACATCTGCCATGACCTTTCCTGGGAAAGCCACATTTCAACCTCGCCTCCAAAGCCAGTCACCGACTGGGAATCCTCTGTCGTGCAAAGTCTTCCTCGGCCACCTGAGCTCTTGACCACATACAAAGCTTTCGTCCGCAGCCTGATGGAGTACTGCTCTCCCCTCGGGGCTGGTGCTCCTGCCTCTCACCTTTCTCGGCTTCATGCTGTGGAAACCAAGGTATTTCGGATCATCGGCATCTCCGCGATGAGGCTGAGTCTTTGGGCCTCTCACTCTCTCCCCGCAGGCAGGTCGTGGTCTTTCTGTCTTATACCATCTCCTCTCCAGTCTTCCCCCCCCCCCTGCTGTGCTGCGATTTGTCCCCCCATATTTCCGCAGGGGCTCAAGGTACGCCAACAACCTCCTTCCGGTAAAACTAGCAAAATCACGAATCCCTGCTCACCTCCACTCTTTCATTCCTTCTTTTCCCCCCTTTGGAATAAACTCCCTCACTCTGTTCAATCCATTCTTCCTCCAGGCCTTCAAAACAGCTGTTCACCACTCCTCTTGTCATCCCCAACAAATCTCGATCTTTCTACCCCCATTAATCCACCCCAAACCCACCTCCTTCAAATTCCCTGCTTTCCTTCCTAACGTCCCTGTAATGTCCATCTTGTATATACCCCATGTTCCCCGTCCTATCCTCTCCCCTCCACAGATCACATAATGTCTCTGTTCCCAGTTTTGTCTTCCCCTTCCACCCCTCTTGTCTCATGCCCCCCTCACTGTGCGTTGTGTGTTAGCTCTCATACGAGCCTCGACAAGGTATACAAAAAAAAAGGTCGATTTGGAGTATAAGACGAAGTTAGATCAACTACAGTAGTCAGAAAAACTGTCAATCAGAACAATAGAGGTGTTAATATGCCTGGTTTGGCATAATGGTTCGGGTGGTGGGCTTAGGATCCTCAGGTCCTGAGTTCAAATCCACCTCGGCTGCTGAATTAATACCAGGTGGGCCTGCCTAACCTAACAGCCTGTCATCCTTCCGAGGTCGGAAAAATGAGTGCCAGCTTGCTGGTATCCTGTGTCGGAGTGGCGACCCATCCAGGATTGTACCCACCAGCCAAGGAGACTGCTTTGGCAGCACCAACTCTCTGCCCAGAATATGGTCCCCATGGATGGATGGAGGTGTTAATTCCTCCATTAAGCGCACAACACCTCATTGCCTACGGTACTTCTGTAGTTCATTTACCTCATCGAAAATGTTATCAAACCACCTGGTCATGAACATCAATGAGCTGCTTGTGCATATTATTTGAACTACTTTGTGGGACAACCTTTCTGATAGGATCAACCTGCCCAGAACAGTTGGGCTTTACACCAAAGAGGTCAACGATTCACCATATCCTTCCTCTTTGGGTCCTAACCGAATGCAAATGAGAGTTTCGGCAGGGGCTGCTCGCTCACAGCCTTTGTTGATCTCCGCAAAGCGTTCGATTAAGTGAATCGGGATTCCCTCTGGAGGACTCTTGGTCTTCATGGGGTGTCACCAAAACTGATCAATCTGATTTCTGAATGATACTCTGGTATTGAGAGTGCTGTGAGGTGTGGTGGTACCATCTCTGATTATTTTCAGTTGGAACTGGAGTTCTACGGGAGTGTGTACTGGCCCCCATACTTTTCAGCACTGGTATGGATTGTATTCTAGGGAGGATGTCGGAGAGATCAAGCTGCGGTGCATCATTTGGGAATGTCAACATTTCTGACCTTGATTTAGCAGATGATGCAGTCATCTTTGCGGAGACTGGATATCCTTTTGGGGGCCCTCGAGGTGCTGATTGAGGAGTCGTAGCCGCTGGGATTACGGGTTTCCTGGGTCAAAACTAAGATCCAGGCTTTCAATGACATCTTTGATGCTGTTATTTTGTCTGTACCTGTTTGTGGTGAGGATGTTGAGGACATGGAGAGATTCACTTACCTTGGCAGTGATATTCATGTCTCCGCTGGTTTTAAGCCAGCTGTCGATAGATGTCTGGGTTGGGCTTTGGGAGTCATGGATTCACTGTATCATGAGGTGTGGCATTGTCGGTACATATGCAGGAGCATGAAAGTCTGAGTCTTTAAGTCCTTGGTGCTTCCAATCTTCCTCTATGGATTTGAGACTTGGATTCTGACCAAGTATTTGAGACGGAGACTTCACTGCTTTGGTACCAGGTCTTTTCAGACAATCCTTGGCATCAGACTGGTCAGACTTTGTGTCCTACGAGTTGTTGCTGAGAGAGACTCAAATGAGATTTGTTACCTGTATAGTCCGTGAGCATCAGCTGCGTCTTTATGTACATGTGGCTCATTTTCCTGACGCTGATCCTGCTCACCAGATTCTCTCAGTGAGGGAGCCTCATGGGTGGAGGAGGCCAATGAGCTGTCCATGTGCCTCGCGGTTGCAGCAGGTTGATCGGCATCTCAAGGAGATGGGGATGGGTCAGGCATCTGCCAGGGGGGATGGACAGATGGAGGCCCCTGGAGTCCCAGGGGAAAGCAGGCACAGCGACACGCTGCTTCAGCGCATGCTCCCGTACCTGACCTGACCTTTCGGATAAATTAGCAATGCAAATAGTTTTTCACCATGTTTGTTATTATTATATAGAGGTACAGCATTTAAAACAAGCTGCAGAATCTTTTTTAGCACTGTTTCATTGCACATTACATTTGCCATTTCCAACGTATAGCCTACACCAAAAAGATGGTACTTACAAACACCCTGACAAAATTTTAATAATCCTGCTCGCTTCAATTGAACATCAGGCGTAGACAGCTGGTTTTTGGCCCAAAGACATGGGCCAAAAACTTTCCCTAGCTGACTACACAAGATGGAAATAGTTGGGGCCACTAAAGAAGAAGTGGTACTTGTATAAATAATATCGCTACCATCGTAACATTCCAGCAAAAAGGAAAAAATCGTCTCTGACAAAAAAAAAATCTCTCGTTATGTCATTGTCCTTTTCGATCTTCAGGTTCGGGTAATTAAATTTTTCAAATAATTTTTCGAACCATGATCGAACCAATTTTGTATTCGTTTCATATTTTTAGATCCTCGTGGAGGACGATCCTCGTGAAGTCTTACTCACGTTGTTGTTCTTCATCTTCTTCTTGTGGACTTTTTTGTTTCACAGCCTACAGTTTTCATCGAAACTTCCTGAAACTCGGCATATATAAGTAAAAATTCCCTGCGCAGACAGTAACGATCTCCGATTTTGAAAATTCCTCCTAGAAAAAAAGTTATGACGTCAAAATATCTCCGCTAGTGGAAATCGCCTAAAAAATTATCTCCGAAACTAGGCAAGCTTTTTGAATTCTGTTTGCGGGAATCGAACAGGGCATTAGCAGAGATGAATTACCGCACATATGATACATCACTATGACGTCATATCAATTTTTATGACGTCATTCCTATTTTTTGACATTTTTTGTTTCACAGCCCAGAGTTTTCATCGGATCTTCGTGAAACTTGCCATGTATATGCAGAAAGCCCACGCGCAGGCAGTAACCATCTCCGATTTTGGAAATTCTTCCGAGAAAAAAAGTTGACGTCATAATATCGCCGCTAATGGAAATCGCCTATACCGTTATCTCCGAAACTAGGCAAGCTGTTTGAATTTTGTTTGCGGGAATCAAGCCGGGCATTAGCACAGATAATTTATCGCAAACCTGATACATCACAATGACGTCATATTCGTTTTTATGACGTCATCATTAAGAGGACGAGGATCTTAGCTCATTTGAGCTTGTTATTTTTGCTCTGGTGTTTAATTGAAGGTCGCTTTCGTCGTTCACGTACAGCACGTGGCTGAAGATTTGCCATCATTTTTTGGGGGTGCGGTTGTGCTGCTGATGCAGTGCCCCCTGCAGGTCAAAGCAGGAATTTGTGATTTTTTTCAGCATGCCGGCGATAGCTCGCCTACCTTTCGTGAAGGACACAAGGCAATCAATTAACGTCCACCAACTAATGCTGGGAGATGGGACGCCTGGTTTAAAAGTCCATCCTTGGGACGGCACACTTTCTTTTGATGACCATCAGCACAACAGTTACTCCAGGTAATTATACATCCTTGAGGTGTACTTCATTGATGGTCTATATTAATATATATATATATATTTATATTTATATATATATATATATATATATATGCATATGGATGCCCTGCCTGCGAGGCAACAAGCCAATCGTTCATTTTGGGGTCAAGAATTGAACCAAGACTTGCCAGCTCAACGGCAAATGAACTTGTGAAAATATAACCAAGACCAACATGATTCTAGGAGGAATGGATCCCTCCCCACCGTTCCTGCCAGCGGTATCTTTTCCCCACCTTTTCATGTGGTATTTTTCTATTTGCATGGTATTTTAATGGTATAGATCGTGTAGCGCTACAGGATCAAACCTACAGCAATTTTTTGCCTCAAGGTGCACATGACTGCTGCATCCCTCAAAGCTACGGACCGACTTCTGTTCAATGTGGTGACAGCATGCTTCCAAATGAGGTTTCGTGTTTCCCTCGGCAATTTTGAATAATGTATTTTTTGAAAGTCTCGGCATGTTTGGGTTATTAATTTTTATGCAGTGCTTGCTTTCAAAGAGGTTCGCCAATGGTATGATTGCAGGATGTTACAAAAGATGGGTTTCTTTTGACGACCATCAGCACAACAGATGCTCCAGGTAATTATACATCCTTGAGGTGTACTTTATTGATGGTATGTATATATATATATATATATATAATATATTATTATATATATATATATATATATATGTATATACAGGGGGCTGCAAAAGTAGGTATACAGTAAGGGTTATACCAGTATTACCAGTATTATATTTATAAACAGTTTGAACATTTGAGGGATAATATGTTTATTATTGTATACTTGTATAATCAATAAAATACGTTTTGTTTTTCCATTACTGTATACCTACTTCTGCAGCCCCTGTAAAATATATATATATATATATATATATATATATATATATATATATATATAATATATATATACATATATATATTATATATAATAATTATATATATATATGCATCCTGGTAGAAAATGTTTGCATGGATTTTACAATAACTATAAGGTAGTAATTAACGAGGCATACCTTTTACATTTTGAATATATTTTTTATTTTTTACTTTGTACTAATGCGTTTAATAGTAGTTTTTGGTTGTTAAAATCAATCTCTTTAACAGTATATAAGAGGTTGATAATAATTATCCCACTGGCTTCATTTTCATCCACCGGTAGAAAACAAGCGAAAGCAGGCAAAGGTAATACGTCAACTTAAATAGAGTAGATCTCTCCAAACATTCACTCCTTTGTCACGAACACAAATTCTTTACGAGTGATGGTGGTATTGGTTTACGGTGCATAGTTAACATGTGCAAACTTGTGACATGATGAGCAATGAATTGTTTCGTGATGAATGACTCCAGATTCTAATTCTATGAGCCGTCATTTCAAATTTGAAGAAATTTTCGATGAATTGTCCTGAATTTTAATTCTATAACTGTTTGACCAGACATTTGATGACTTGCATGACCTGGTCATGAAGGAACTATTTATTGGTGTGTTCCCAAAATATTTATCTGTTCATATATGTGAGAGGGCAATGGAGAATCTTCGACTTAGCTTGCATTGCAGGCCAGCCATTGTTTAGTATGCCGATTCCAGGTTTCAGGGAGAGGAGAATGGACCCGTTGTGCTGAAGGGAACGGATAACTTTTATACATGTCAACGGTATGGTCAAAGAGCTGGGAATGTAAGAACCAAGTTAAGGGGAGGGTAAGCTCTGAGATGCATTGGTATGTATGCAATCGTATTGGGCATGTAGCAAGAGATTGTAGGTCATCTATTTAAGGTGCCAAGATGCAAGTGAACAGGCCTGCTGGAACAGTGGATGAAGAGTCCTCGAGAAAAGCGTCAACAGATGATTGTTGTAGCTGTGAAGTGAGTGCCAGCAGCCTGGTGAAAACTCATTTTCCCAAGATAGAGGTGTCAGATACCAAATTGAAATCCTGCAATGGAGAGGACCGTCTGTTTCTTACATGTGACAAGAAGCCTCCTGTGGTGAGCGTTGCCTGAATCCAACCCTGTTGTGTGACAGAGTGAACGGACCATTGAGGACCTGCTGGAGCTTAGTACCTGCAAGCCCAAGAAAGCAGTGGCAGATATAAGGTTTGGGCAGCATTTTATCTGTGCACAAAGTGAAGAATTGAGGTTCTGAGTCAACATGTTTACAGATTTTTCCAGGGACCACAAACATTCATTAGAGCACATACTGTACCTCTGACAGGCTGAATAATTTGTATTTTGTATCCCAATGATAGGTCTGATTTGAATCCGGACCTTAACCAAAATCTAATTAGCCTTTTCTTCATATATATATATATATATATATATATATATATATATATATATATATATATATATATATATATCACGAATAGAAGAAAAGATTTGTATCCCAGGCACCATACTTGAAGATAAAATCAGATCGATCACTGAGATGAAAGTTTGAAAAGCTCTTACGTTTCAAGCTCTCACTCAAGCCCATCATCAGAGATGAGGTCTCTGATGATGATGGGCTCGAGTAAGATTAAATTATCCCACTGGCTGTCCATGAATGTCGGGGAAAATCTCGCGAAAATGCAGGAAAATGCTGTGGAAATAGACTAAAATCCGCAAGTGTCTTCTCTGTTACAATGGAGAATGAAAGTTTTAAAAGCTCTTACGTTTCAAGCTTTCACTCGAGCCCAGCATCAGAGATCAGGTCTCTGATGATAGGCTCGAGTAAGATTTTATCTTCACATACATATGTTGCAGACTGTTGTTGGTTTAATCAACATCATACTGATCCTAGCTCCCGGGATCACCAGCGGTGGGACATTTTTAGACTGTCCACTGCAGAATACCACACGGCGTCGATGTTGGCTTGGCTCCTGGTAACTGATGTTGGCCTGCCACTGTTGCCCTTGCTCTGGTTGTGCACTGTACCCTTGTGCTCAAAATGTTTCACAATACCTTGAATGGCACAATTTGTGGGTCCATCACGTGTTCTGAGGTCGTGGCAAAGTCTATGCTGAAGTACCTCAAGATGATTGGAGCATCATCTAAGCAAGTCAAGAATACTGTGACACAATTACAGGAGGCAGCAGAGATAGCCTCATTGTGGATTTGGAGGCAGAGGCGAGTGCAGTGATTCCATTCACATATAAAGGCAGGTCTGTGGGGATCTATATCTAGTCAATGATATCTGGTGATGAGCATGTGAGCTGATGTCGCTTGGTGGTGCATGTGATGCACTGCTGGGGCCGCCCATGAGGAGCTGTAAACTGGAGTCGGCCCTGAAACAGTGATGATACATGGGTTCCAGCTGAGGAGAGCGACATTGAGCAGTGTCCTGACACTGTATGTCCCGTTCCGTATATATATATATATTAAAAAATTTTACATTTATATATGTATATCGTTATATTTACATATATATATATATATATATATATATATAATATATATATATATATATATTTACATTTATATATTTATATCGTTATATTTACATTTATATATTTATATCGTTATATTACATTTATATATTTATATCGTTATATTTACATTTATATATTTATATCGTTATATATATATGTATATATATATATGTATATATATATATAAATACATATATATATATATATTTATATATATGATATATATATAATTATCAACTGCGAATCGCAGTATATGTATATATATACACATTTATTTATTGTTATTTCTTGTTAAATGTGCATATATATATTATAATATATGTATATATATATATATATATATATATATATATATATATATAATTAGCAACTGTGAATACGCAGTATATGTAGATAATATTATATATATTATATATATATATATATATATATAATATATTATATATATTATAATACACATTTATTTATTGTTATTTCTTGTTAAATGTGTATATAATATAATATATATATATATATATAATATATATATATAATATCGTTATATTTACATTTATATATATATATAATTATCAACTGTGAATATGCAGTATATGTATATATATAATTAGCAACTGTGAATACGCAGTATATATATATATATATATCGTTATATTTACATTTTTATATATATATATATATATATATATAATTATCAACTGCGAATACGCCGTATATGTAATATATATATATACACATATTTATTTATTGTTATTGTATTTTGTTAAATATGTTATATATATATATATATAATAATATATATAATACACATATAACAATATATAACTAACAATATACACATTTAACAATATATATATATATATATAATATATATCCACCAAGTTTCGTCTGAATCATTCCATTCATTTTTAAGATATCGTGCGATAATAATTTTTAGCCATATCTCTGAATGTTGAAGAATCACCTTTGAAAAATTCCAGTTTCGGATTCCCAATCTAGATCTTTACCAAATTCGAATCAATTTGTTAATGTCACAAACCCAACCTGTCCACCAAGTTTCATCTGAATCCGTCCCCTCATTTTTAAGATATTGTGCGATATATCAATTTGGCCCTTTCTCTTCATGTTGAAGAATCACTTTAAAAATTCCAGTGTCCGGATCTGGATCCAGATCTTTACCAAATTCGAATCAATTCATCGTTATCACACAACCAATATATCTATCAAATGTTGTCCGAATCCATCCATAACTTTTAGAGATATCCTGGTCACAGCACACGCACACAACCAATTTTTTTTAAATTCTCGTATCCAGATCTGGATCTTCACCAAAATCGATTGATTTCGTCCTTATCACACACCTAATCTGTCCACCAAATTTCGTCCGAATCCATCCACAACATTTAGAGATATCCTGCTCACATCCTACACACAAATAAAGAAATTTAATATTCTAGTATCCGGATCCGAATCTTCACCAAAATCGATTAATTTCATCCTTGTCATACACCCAATCTGTCCACCACCAAATTTCGTCCGAATCCATCTGTAACCTTTTGACATATCCTGCTTACAGACAAACAGACAGAGGTGAAAACATAACCTCCATCCACCTTCCATAATCAGGTCATACACTTGATGAAGATAGAAAAGCGAAATTACTACATTTTTATCGTTGAATGTCTAAAACGTTCAAACCCACGAGCACGGTATCAAGAGATTTGATTAATGACTATTCGTAATAGATCTTTACATCACAATATTGCAGATCTCTCTATCGAGTGGAGCCCGTAGCTGCTGGTTGCATCATTGGTTGTGACGCGGCTATGCCGCTGATGCAGTGTCCCCTTTACCAGTACACTGGTACTCATTTTGCCAACCTCGGAAGGATGACAGGCTGAGTCAACCTCCTGGTGTATATTAATTCAGCGGCCAACGGGGCTTGAACTCAGGACCCTAGGATCCCAAGCCACCAGAGGATCCCAAGCCGCCACCCTAACCACTAAGCCAACACCAGGCTTTAATATTGCAGATGATCAGAATATTGATCAATCAGATCACAAAGCTATAGGAGGAGGAGGATGAGATTGGGACCATACTCTGTGCAGAGCATTGGTGCTGCTTTAGCAGTCTCCTTGGCTATTGGGCACAATCCTGGACGAGTCGCCACTCTGACAGTATACCAGCATGCTGGTACTCATTTTGCCGACCTCAGAAGGATGACAGGCCGAGTTAACCCCACCTGGTATTAATTCAACAGCTGAGCGGGATTTGAACTCAGGATCCAAGGATCCAAAGCCCATCACCCTCACCATTAAGCCAACACCAGGCATTACAAAGCTATAACTGATGCAATATGTTCCCACTTTGCATATGTTGGAAGTTATTTACAACCGCTGAACTTCTTCCTTCCTTCCAGCGTATTTACCATCTCTTCTGATTTGTTGGGTTCGACCTTTAGAAGTCTCTCGAGAACTTAGGGAAATCGGATCTCAAATAGCAAGCAGTCCCGGCAACATTTCCTCGTAGACAATAATCTTGTAACCATTTTCACATCTTTTGGCCACCCTGTGTTGGAACATGGGGCTCCTGTGTGGTCGAGCAGAATCACAAAGCAATGTAATGCAATCAAAATTGTGCGGAAAAGAGCTTGTGCAGTTATCCTTGGCCCGAACTATCACAGATACTTAAATGCTTTACACGATTGTGGTCTGGAGTCAGTCAAGAGCACAAGTGACCAACTCTGCCATTCTTTTGTGAGATTGCTTCCAAATTCCAAGCTTCACCATTTTCTACCCACAGACAGATCTCTCATCTAGTGGCTACCAATTTTGGAACTCAAAACAATTAACTGAATTAAGATTAAAAACGATAAGATTCAAGAATTGTCCAATGTCACATCTTATCCGCATAATGAATGGACTACAGTGACTGCTATTTATTTATTTATTTTTGTATTTTTATGTTTTATTTGTAAAATTAATGATTGTAAAGTTTACCTTCATTCAGCCTTTGGCTGTGATGATGGAAGTTGATTTGAAATTAACTTTTAATTATTGTTAATATTATTATAATTGTAAATTATTATTATTGACTGGATACTTGCAGAACTTAATTCCTAATTATCCGGCCACTGCCGTGCCAATTATGGATTTGATAAAGGAGGGTCTACCCAGTAAGGTTGTATGGGGGGATGCTAAGGAGAATGCCGACACAATCCTCAAGCAACTCATCAACAAACCCATTTTGAGACGACCGGACCCGAGTAAGCCATTTGTGCTCAGGACTGATGCGACTGACATTGATTGGTCTCGCGGTTGTTATTTTGCGGTGACATGAGGGCAAACTCTTCCCTGTGAGTTTCACAAGCAAGAAGCTATTGAAACGAGAGAAGAACTGCTCAACCATGGTTCAGGAAGGACTTGCTATTGTGTGGGCCATTAAAATACTTGTTCTCGAGCCCTGTGGGGCTGAATTTGTTTTCCAAACTTATCATCAGTCATTGGTTATGGATAAGGCAAGGTTTCTCAAAGATATAATTATGGAATAGACCTTGTTTCTGCAAAACTGTTTCCAATAGAACTGATTAAGAGGATGCCAAATGGTGGGCCCAAATTGCTTGAGCAAGGTTGTTTTACTGTGATTTCCAATTAGAAAACGTTATTTATTGAATTGCTGATGATTCCCTCGGATGTTTGCTGATGGCCTGGTAAGGAATTTGTGTAGGTTGGAATTTTTTTTTAATCTATTGAAGTGGAAGGTTAGGTCAATAATTATTTATGAGTGACAGGTGAGCAGTGTTCGATGCATGGTTAACCATCAATACTACGATGATTTAATGTGGAACAAAATGTTGTTTTTAACATAGGACAAAAACATTTTGTTGAGGCATGATGTTATTCTAAGAGACAAGTCGAGTAAAAGGGTGTCAAGTTTTAACAACGTAGTTGGTCTTTAAGCTTTGTGAAAAGATAGCCACTTCGAGAAATTTCTGGTTACTTCCGGATACTGAACTATCTTTGAACAAGCAATATCTAGTAGCTTCTGGTTATAGAACAGCCTAGTAATTACAGTTAGGTTACAGAGGGAAGGGCTTTTGCAAAAATTATTGGCTTGATTACACATAATTGGTAAGAGGGAGAGGAGGGGAGAAAAAAAATCAGTCATTAGTTGCTTTGTTGCGCACAATGCTATTCAGGAATGCCACATGTATAGCATGTCCTTTAATCTTTAAATAAATGTAAATATGGACTACACCCCCCCCCCTCCTCTGCTAGTGGAGATAGATCGATTAAAGCACCTTAGGGTTTTGTGACAATCCCCACCCCTTTCTCATGCGTAAGGAATCATTTCCCTACGTTCATCCAAAATGACTTTTCTCTTCCTGTCAGTCCTTCAAGATGGTGGCACATCGGAATCTAACATCATACTTCATACCTACCATGATATTTAACCTTGTGTATTTGTTTATCTATATCATCTACTTTCAGGAAAAGTGACGTGATGTCGGTGGTATTTTCTCGACCACTGCATCAACACAGAGTGAACAAGAACAACACTTGGTAGAGCGTATACCTTCACCACTTAATGCCTGATCCACGAGAACATATCGGGCCCAATACATTTTTGAAATATCATACTATACAGGACTGCATCGTTTTGGCACTGTCTCTTAAATGGTGAAGAATTGCTTTAAAAATTTAACAATTATGGTATCCAAATCCAGATTCACATCTTCACCAAAATCGAACCAATTCGTCCATGCGACACACCCAACGTGGCCACCAAGTTTCATCCAAATCCGTCCACAACTTTTTGAGATGTCGTGCTATATATCGGTTTCGCCCAATCTCTCAATGGTGAAGAATCACTTTAAAATTATCACATCCAGATCCGGTAACGGATCTTCACCAAAATTAAATCAATTCTTCCTTGTCACGTACCCAACCTGTCCACAAAATTTCATCTGGAACTTTTTGAGATATCCTGTGCACAGACAAATAGACAGTAAGGGGTGAAAACATAACCTCCTTCACCTTCGTTGGCAGAGTTAACTACACCTCATATGTTAACTTTTTATCCTGGCAATAAGCTTCCATACTTCACTCGCTGTATTAAAAATATTCTGCACAAATGTTGAACCTCAGAGAATGGAAAATATAGGCAGATTACACAAAACATTTTGGCTTCAGGTTGAGGAATGCAAATTTTATGGAAATTTAAGTACGGTCATGGAAATCCAAGTGGTGTTAAGAATAATCAACACGAAGTGGACATGGTATTGCATAAATAACTAGAGGGGGAGCACTCGGTAGAGTGCAAAACCTCCGCCGCCAATACTGCTGGGTCACTTAAGTGAACCTGATATCCTATTCATTGTAGGTCAAAACGGATCAGACTCTACTGGACCACGATTGAATAAACTAAACTAGATCGACGCGCACGTAGAAATGCCAAAAAAATAAAATCTAAATTATTTTGAAAAAAAAGTTGCAAAATTTGTTTTTTTTCTCTAACAAATTTTTTTGGGGGGGAGGGGGGGTTGGAAATCACTTAAAACATGTAGAAATGCAAAAAAAAAAATTCAAATATTTTTCAAATAAAATGAAATTTTTTGAAAAAAAGTTGCAAAATTTTCGAGTTTTTTTTTTTGGACCAAGTCAAAATCTAATGGCATGATCCTTGGACCAGACCTAATCCCCCACCAAGTTTCGTCGAAATCCGTCCAGGAGTTTTTCCGTAATACTGTTCAACAACAAACAAAACCAAACAAACAAACAGACAGGGGTGAAAACAGTAACCTCCATCCATCTTCGATGGCGGAGGTTAATAAAGAAACAATGAGAACAAATCAATGAGATGGGTTTGTACGGAATTAACATCATACTGAGCTGCCACTGTCGGGGCTTGATGCAGACATAACCTGTCTGCATCAAGTAAGAAGTGTGTGCAAAACTATGTTTGAGGTGTGGAACACTGAAATATTCCCAAGTTTTCTGTGTTGTGAAAGCTACAGTCCCTTATTCAATCCAGAACTTCCTGCTGAAACGTTTTATGCTACACCAGTGTTTCTCAACCTTTTTTGTCCAACGCCCCACTTTGATTTTCAAAATAATCGTACGCCCCACCATGATTGGAGACACTACAGTATATACTACATATGTATTCAAAAGGCAAAGCTATGAAAGCGATCATATATTGATTCATTAATTCTGAATCCTCATGCCCCACCAAAATATTGCCGTGCCCCACCTTAAGAAACACTGTGCTACACCATTGAAAGCACACCAGAGTTGTTTTTTAATTGATAGTTCTGCCAAATATTCTCATTGGCTGTTGTGACACTGCAAACTTTTCATAATGATGGAAATGACTTTAAGGTGAATCTTCTAATGAAAAGAGAGCGAACCTTTAGGGATTTCAGGTCGGTGAAATGCAAGCTGAGTGCCCGTGCACCAATGCTGTCTGATCGTGCTGCAACTCAGATCTCAAATGCTGACATGGACATTTTTACCCAGTCTAATTGAAAGCTAACAAGATATAGAGAACAACCAATTAGGAGGAATGTGGTCATGGAAGGTCATGAACGCAATAATTGAAGAAAAAGTCAGAATCTTGGCAATTTTTGTCGTATTTCATTGTAGCTATTGTTTATTGATCATGTTTGAGGAAATGATGTGAAAACAAAGCACAACCCAAAGGCAAAATTGAGTTGTCAAAATGATGACGTGCCAGAAAATAGAAAAGTCTATTTTTGTGCAATGCAAGACTATCGGAGACGCACTTGATTTAAGCCTTTAGAAGACCACTAAAGCCGGTACAGTTAAGAAATGTAGCTACTTGGCAGCAAGTGTCTGCACATGCCTTTGCCAGTGAGATTTGAAAGATGAGCAAGATAGCTGTGAATAACATGGAAAGAACTAATAAAGGACAGAAAGGATAGGCCTTTGAGGAATCAGTCTCAGGAAATGTCCAAAGGAAAGGAAATTGAAGCGGTCTGCATTGAAGAGAATAACTCGTGTACACCAGTCAGCATGGTAAAAGTGGAAGAATTTGTAATCTTGTGAGCTCTGAGAAGATGATAATCAAACTATTTCTTATATTGCTTATCATTTTTAAGTACAATATCGAAACGCTTTTCAAAAGAAAGAGGTAAGAACAGTAAAAACTAGAACGGCACTCGATAGAGCGCATACCTCCGCCAGGCTGAACAGTTTACGATTTGTCTCATATCCCACTGATCGGTCGGATCTGGATGTGGATCTGGACAAGAACCAAAATCTCATCAGCTTGTTCTTGTCACCTACCCAACCTATCCACCAAGTTTAGTCCGAATCCATCACTAACCTTTTGAGATATTATGCTATATATCGTTTTTAGCTTCATTTCTCAATGGTGAAGAATCAGAAAAAATTATTGCATCTGGATCCAGATCCGGATCTTCCCAAAATCGAATCAATTCTTCCTTGTCACACACCCAACCTGTCCACCAAGTTTCCTCCGAATCCCTCCATAACTTTTTTAGATATCCTGTATTTTTTTTGTAAACGGGCAGACAGGAGTGTAAACACGACCTCCGCCCACCATCGGTGGCGGAGGTAATTGTGAAAAAGCAAATTTAAGACTTTAAAAGATTTAAAAATTGCAATTGATGAGGCTGTATTTATTTTGAAAACTCAACAAATTGCACCGTTGAGGAGCAAATCTGAAGAATACTCGATCGCCAAAACTATTCATCCTTGTGCGTGGAATTACCAAGACATTCCCATTATGCCTTTTTCGACAGTGCCTGTTTTTTCCAGGAATGTAAAGAGTGGTTTGGTCAGAATGTAAGTTGGAACCAATCTTTTATGTATATGCTCTTCCAATCTTTGCTGTGGAAGAGCAGAAACACAGAACAGAAAAGAACAGCTGGAATACAGAGGAAAGTGAAGAAATGCATCTGCACAATAGAGGGACACTTGGAGGAAGAATAGGCATGGAGAAGATTGAGAAGAGTCAGGGGAAGGGTGGAGGACATTAGAGGCAGGGTATTCAAGGACATTAGAGTCAGGGTACAGGGGAGGGTTTTGGGAGAGTAGATGAAAGAACAAAGGGAAAACAGGGGATAATACGGTAATGGAACAAAAACAAAACAGAAAGGTGGGTGGCAAGGGGAGGAAACACCACCCCCAACAGCTTAGCTTGGTGAGGGTTAATGAGGGCATAAAAGTTGATTCGTATGGATGGACGGAGGGGTTACTTGAGGAGGTCACTTTGAAGCCCTGTGGAGAAGAACGAGATTGAACTGAGGAAGTTGGTTCTGCAGGCAAGAATGAGAAGGTTGAAGAGGAACAAAAAAGTTGAGGTTTGCTGAGAGCCTGGATTTTTGGAGTTTAATCAGAAGTGGGTTAATGGCAGAATGTATGTGCCCTGTTGAAACTTAGGGGTTGACAACCTGAGTGCAGAGAGAACAGAGTATGCAAAATTAGCAAGGAGGGCATTCGAAGATAGAGAGGCTACCAAACTGCCTACAATACAGGAGTAACAGGGCCAGAGATTCAGCTTCATCTTCTACTACTACTACTACTATTACTACAAAAACTACTACTACCATTACTACTACTCATTTCCTGTATTATGGAGTTGCTTGGCTGATGGCTTAGCTTCATTGTTGAAGGTTGCAATTATTTTGAGAACCTTGGTCTCCAAGGCATGAAGATGTGAAAGGTGGGAGGCAGGGGTGCCAGCCCAAAGGGTAGAGCAGTACTCCATTGAGCTGCAATCGAAGGCCTTGTATGTTATGTAGTTCATATTTTCAAAGGAAAGACTTGGCATGATGAAGAATGTCCATTTAGTGGCTAGCTTTGGAAACCAACTTGATATGTTGTTTACCTAAGAGACAGCATGGCTGATGGTGATGCCTAAAAGATTGAGACTGACCTTCTTCAAGTAGATTGTCAAGGAAGTGGATGGAATAGTTCACCAAATGATTGTTTTGGAGAGACAGAGTGAGATTTGTCAGAGTTTAAAGGCATATTCCAATTGTTGGGCCAGTTCCTCTTCCTCATTCTATCTTTGTCTACAAAGAGAGAAGAGGTTACTACCTGCCGATATGAATGATGAGGGATTCTATGTTATGAGGAAGAAGTCATCAGGGAAATGATTATGAGAGTTTATCAGAGAGGATCAGAAACATCATTCAAGAAGATGAGGAGCAGGACTGGGCCTAAGACTACCTTGGGATGCTCCAGCCTCAACACAAAGAGGGGATGAGAGGCTACTATATTGAGTATCATGTGCTGACTATAAAAGTGGAGGAAGTCAGATATCTATGAGAGGAGGTGGTTTTGACTGTGTAGCTTTGATGCAAAATTTCAAAGTATTTACATTTGTTTACTGCGAGTAAGTGAGGTTTCTGGAGGAATGGAGTGATGTGATTAAATCGACTTGAACTATGAGGCTGGCCGTCAAATTCTGAGTAAGTTGGCGGGGCTTGAGAAAAGAAGCAGACAAGTCTACTCATGGTGACTTGCAGTAATCCAAGCAAATGTTGTAAGAACATGAACCAGAGTATTTAAGCATAACCATATTGGGCAATATTATGCAGATGGAAGGAAACACTTACAGACATTCACGATATGCTGAATATAGATACATGTCGAAACATGTCTGTTTGACAGAGTCGCTGGGCCAAGGCCTCTGTGTTGGAGGTGATGCTTTGGTGTCGGACTATGTCCAATGGGGGTCGTGGGAGTGCGCATCACACTCCACATGTTTCGATTTAACCGCCGATCACATCACATGCCTTCTGGTTGAATGGTTTGCATTCGCGGGAACAATCGTCTGGGTGGCAGACAGATGGTTGCTCTTTTGTGGATTATGCAGTTTTACCATGTGAGACTTAATCTACAGCGATGCTCACCATAGGAGTCAGGAGGTGCGTCTGATATATAGATATACATATACAATATACATATACACGTACATGTATATACATATACACATATACACATATAATTAATATATAATATAATATATATATATGTATGTATACATATATATAGAAACGTATATATACATTATACTGATGCTTCTATACATATATATATGTCAAGGGGTGGGATATATTCGGCAGCAAATGAACAGTCAGTTCTTGAAGTTGATGTGTTGGATACAGGAGAAATGGGCAGGAGTAAAGACCTGAGCGACTTTGACAAGGCCAAATTGTTATGGCCAGACGACTGGGTCAGAGCAACTCTGAAACGGCAAGGCTTGTGGGGTGTTCCCGGTCAGCAGTGGTGAGTACCTACCGACAGTGGTCCGAGGAGGACAACCACAAACCGGCGACAGGGTGTTGGGCGCCCAAGGCTCATCGATGCGCGAGGGCAACAAAGGCTATCCTATCTGGTCCGAGCCGACAGAAGGTCGACTGTGGCACGGCACAAGTCAGAGAAAATTTTAATGGTGGTCTCGGGAGGAATGTGTTACAATCCACAGTGCATTGCACCCTGCTGCGTATGGGGCTGCGTATCCGCAGACCGGTCAGAGTGCCC
>CM068968.1:27468921-27509260 GCA_035128595.1 Eptatretus atami
TTCTGCTGGGAAACCCTGGGTCCGGCCATTCATGTGGACGTCAAATTGACACGTGTCACCTACCTAAACATCGTTGCAGGTCACCCTTCATGGCAATGGTATTCCCTGATGGCAGTGGCCTCTTTCAGAAGGATAATGCACCCTGCCACACTGCACACATTGTTCGGGAATGGTTTGAGGAACATGATGAAGTGTTCACGGTGTTGCCCTGGCCTCCAAATTTCCAGATCTCAATTCGATTGAGCATCTGTGGGATGTGCTGGACTGACAAGTCCGATCCATGGCGGCTCCACCTCACAACTTACAGGATTTGAAGGATCTGCTGCTAATGTTTTAGTGCCAGATACCACAGGACACCTTCAGGGGTCTTGTAGAGTCCATGCCTCGGCGGGTCGGCACTGTTTTGGCAGCACACAGAGGACCAACAGCAATTAGGCAGCTGGTCATAATGTTTGGGCTCATCAGTGTGTGTATATATATATATATATATTATATATATATATATATATATTATATATATATATATATACATGTATATATGATATTAGTTCCACCGTGACACTTACATTTGGGGACCATTGAAGCAGGGATCCGTTGTTAATCGTCAAATTTGAATTTTTATGCCTCTGCTGATGAACTCACCTGAGGCATGATGTTTTCTTATTGTCCCTCCATCCATACGTGCGTTTGTCCATGCTAATTTTCTCTGTTTTCTCTGCAACCGCTTGTCCGATTAACACAAAATTTTCACCATCGGTGCTACTACACATGAAGAATGTTTCTATGATAATCATGACGTCATAGTTCACATGGTTTGATAGCGATGATATTTTCAAGAATAAACCTTTAGAAATTGTCTTCTCCAGAACGGCTTGTAAGATCGAGGGAAAACTTCACCCATATGTTCCCTATGCCTTGTGGATACCAGGGTGTTTATGAATAATCAATATATCACATAGTCTGGCAGCCATGTTGGATTGAATGAAAATCCATGTAAAATGATGTAATAATGTGGGTGGAGGCACATCTGGTGGTGTCAAAGCGTGCCCTTCTCGTTTTTATGAATATGTGGCATTCAACTTGTTAAAACAAAATACATGAGTTACCAATGACCTGTATATCGGTCTTATCAGCAATGAGTTTGAGAAAGTTTCTGTGCAGCCATGTTTTAATTTTAGCAAAAACAGATTTCAGAGTCATAGAAGAGAGCAAGTTCAATGGGTAGGTAGATCTGAGTATCATCAGTGATTGCAATGAAATCTAATATTGAAATGTCAGATCATTGTACCAAGTGGAATGCAGATAAAAAAAAGAGAAAAGTGGACTAAGGGATAATTAATAGGTCCCTGAGGAACACCAACAAATATATTATGAAATGGGTCTGATGAATAGGAAACAGTGCTTACAGCACATGTACCATCTGTAAGATATGAGATTTAATCCATTCGATAATCGAATTTATGACCCTCATGACAGCACTCTCAGTGCCCTTTTGAAACCAGACTGAGAGGGTTCTATATGAGAATATTGGTGCAAATACTACAGAAGCAGATTCATAATAACACATTCCAAAATCGTTGACATAGAAGGAAACAGAGAAACAAATCTGCAATTTTGAACATTGTTTGTGTCCAGTTCGCGGTTTTTTTCAAGATGGGAATTGCTATGGTTTGTTTTAAATGAGGAACGACGTGGTTACAATCGAATGGAACAATTCATTACACTGGTCTGCGTCATTTCAGAGGTCTAGGTTTTCTCAACGGTTCTTAAATATGCTTTTTGCATGCTGAATTTAGAAATGTATCTCATTTCGCTCAATCAGGTCAAGTTTTTTAATGCTATCTCAATTTTATCGACTATTTTATCGATATGCTATCGACACCAAAGGTCAATGCTATCTCAATTTTAAGGGAA
Source organism: Eptatretus atami (assembly GCA_035128595.1). Classification (NCBI taxonomy): domain Eukaryota; kingdom Metazoa; phylum Chordata; class Myxini; order Myxiniformes; family Myxinidae; genus Eptatretus; species Eptatretus atami. Next base: position 27,470,836 of record CM068968.1, read on the forward strand.
AAACAATCAAAATTTTAGTTTTTTTAATTAGCATTTTTTTTATTCAAAATCAGACTTACATTGACAGAAAATGTACAAACTATACATATAATGATACACAAGTACCGTTAATGTGAAATTCAACATTAAAAGATGAAGGAAAACAGCGACTGCTGGAGCGACTGAAGTTGGGTGTTGCCAGAAACAACGATTTATCTATATTTTTCTGAAATTGAAATGAAAGTAATTGAGAAGGCACTTTCTTCCACATTAAGTGTACTTGTGTGTCATTATATGTATAGTTTGTACATTTTCTGTCAATGTAAATTGATTTTGAATTAAAAAATGCTAATTTAAAAAACAAAATTTTGTTATTTTTTTCCTTAAAATTGAGATAGCATAAAACTTGACCTGATTGAGCGAATTAGATACATTTCTGAATTCAGCATGCAAAAAACATTGAGAACCGTTGAGAAACCTAGACCTCTGAAAAAATATTATCACCATATCTTGCAATGCAGCAAGAACTGAACTAAACAAGATGGAATCAGATCCAGGAAGGAAGTTCTTTTTTGTCATTGTTTGACAATTGCCTGGATGGCATTCTTGCTGCCAAATAATAATTTATTCCAAAAGAAGGAAGTTGTAGGTGATGTGGAATAAATTGTAAGATCCAGAGCACGTTTCTTGTAACACGTCATAATTTATCCTGAAAGTTAGCGAGCATCAAATTGCTTGACTCGTGATGGAGAGAGTGAATAGAAAGAAGTCTTTTCCACTGCAGTACTGTCAGACCCCGCTATTGGCGCATTTGCTATTCGTGGATCCCACGTATTCGCGGTTTATAAAATTCGACCTGCTTTGACATTCGCAACCTTGTGCTTCATGTAGTTGTTATGATTCGTGTATTTGTAGTTTTTGCGGGCGTATTCGTGGTGTTTTTTGAGGGCATATTCGAGTTTTTTTTCACGTTTTCATGTTTCTTTTTGTGGTCGTATTCACGGTTTTTCATGGCATTTTTGATTTCCCCTCATGAAACACTAACCGCCAAGAGCCTATCCCCCTTTTTCCATTGAAACAATGCCCCACTATTCATGGATTCACTATTCACAGCATTTTCCAGGAACGTATCCCCCATGAATAGCAGGGTCCGACAGGATATCTAAATTTTGCACGATGACTTCATCAGTACAAAGTAGTTGTTACTTTTTCTTGTTACAGCATACAGGTTTGGGAATAGATGAGATGATACATTAATGAAAACAAATCTTCAATGTTGATCCACATCGATTTTATACTCAATCGCACTCTGTCATCCCCTCCTCCTGATATGCACACACTGTACACAACTCTTCTGCCCACACTACCCCACCTAACCTCTCCTCGACCACCCGACCAACCTCATACACTTCAAGTTCATCCACCTGTGTTGAATATATGAATGCCCCCTTTATAAGCAACAGTGTGTCAGGCTCAGCTTTTCAGGTAATATATTGAAACTTTAAATATGGATGTTAAATGATTATGAGAGACTTGGAATTCTACCTGGGTTGTGACACATGGAAACGTGTAAAAATAAGAAAAGAAAAGGTGTAATAGTATTGTTTTCAACCAGGTTTCGCTAGGAATAAAAAAATGTCAAATCAGTTTTCCTTGGCTGCCTTAGCGGTAAATTGGTCTTGTATAAAATCAAAAAAAGCCTGTGCAGGTTGACCCCATCTTGTAAAGTTTGCTCCTAAATTATGCATTAAAAGAAGAATTTGTCAGCCTGGAATTCTGTTGCACGGTCCTTTGTCTGACCTTATGTATTTATGTTGCCGCAGGCTGCGCGTACGACAAGGAACTGCTGTGGCGGTTAGTCAACCCAGTCCCGCCACCCGCTGGGTGCAAACCTTGCCTGCACCGCCCGACATCGCCCCGTGGAATATCACCGTACGGACTGCTGGGTCACAGAGTATTTGGGTTCGCTGGGCGGTAAGTACAGGTCCAGGTCCCGTGACTGGTTTTGATTTTGCCGATGAAACATGATTTGTTTCACCATCTTGAGGTATTGGGGTTGATTCTGAATTTCATGAAATGTTCAATTATTGCAAAAACAACAGCACCATCCTCATCTGTAATGGTCTTAAGATTTGATGGATAATATTCTTCTGGGACACCAACTTATTGTGTCTCATAAACGCCCAAAATTTCTACACATCTTCCTTCCTCCCCCTCACCTCTTGCTTTCCAACTTGCTTTTGATTTCCTTGACCTTCTGCTTTACCTCTACTAACCCATACCTTCTCTTAATTTTCTCAATTATTTTTTACTTTTTACACTTCAAAATGTTCCAAGAACAAGATGCTCACGAAGAACGAAATGTGATCCAACACAATACAAACATTCCTATTCTTTTTCAAAATATACAGTTAGTACATATGATCAATTTAAAAAATGTAGTTTTATTTATATACAAAAAATGTAGCCTTGTTTTACTTTTATCAGGGGTGGGGAGGAACTGGGACTTTTTTTGAAACCTTTTTTATTTTATTGTTTTTAAAAGGTGCTAATGTCATAAGATGGCTAATGAGCCAGAAACACATCTTTGGATCGTTTCCTTACTAAGACGTGGGCTGTCATTGATTGAGCTTACCTACTTCATGAAGAACATCGTGGGACATTTACAGTCCACCTACTAATGCAAACAGACAGGATACCCAGTTTAACGTCCATCCGAGAGACAGCGCTGCATTGATGAATCATCTCGCAAATGAAACACCAGGATGACAGTTTATAGCTGGGTTGAGATTCAAACATAGGCTATACAGTTCAGAGGTGAGTGTATAATTGATACATATATCATGTAATATGTATCCTACCATTAACTTGCAATTGATCACTGGCTTTGACACTGATACAATTTTTTTATTTTGGAACCTAGGCATCAAAAAGCTACATATATCCAACAACCAGTTTCAAATGGAGCATCTCGCTGCCATTAGAGCATTTAAATTGCATCAGACATGGCAATAAATGTGAATTGTTGCTCCCAGCTTGCAGGCTCGATGACAGAAAATGCCATTTGCATTTTTGCCGCCCCCATCCCTACCCCGTTTGAAATCCCGTGCGGGCACGGGCAACTTGTTTGTATATGATAACAACAAGAACTAACATTTTACAACCATTTTCCCCTTTCTTTCAGGGTGTTGGTCGAATGATGACATTGCGCCATATGGATATGTCCATTGCATAAGTTTCACACAAAACCGAATATTCCACATCTTTCCAGAAAGTTTCAATCCATGGCATTTCCATTCGCCCTCTCGGCTTTCTTCCTTCAACTATGACTCATTGCTTTCTTTACATCTTATCTTTCTGACCTTCGTTTCACATGACCATACCAACCAAGTCTTCTCTTCAGAAGTTATTCTTCACGAATACTGATTGTTCATCTCTTCCTGATTTCTGAGCTCAGAACGCTTTCTTTCGGTGATAATCCATTCATCCATCATATCATTCCCACCTTTGTTCTTTTCCATTATATTTACATCTTCGATCCGCATCGTGCTGTATTTGCTTCCATACGTCAATACCAGTCTGATTACAGGCTTTATAAACTCTAATTTTTACAGACATAATTTTTCTCTGCTTCATGATACTACCTAGTTTCCTCCACTTATTCCAGGCTGACTTTATTCTTGATCGCACAGCTAATTCTGCTCCTCTTAATGCCTCTATCATGTCTCCGCAGTAACAGAACCTTTTGACCTTTTCTAAATCAAATTGTGAGACAAGCATTTATTTTCGTTCATCTTTTTCTTGAAATGATTCATCCTTTTTTTAGTTTACATTTAAAAATACCAGCTTTTGTTTGCCAAATTTCCATTGATGCCACTGCACCTCTTCTGACACCATATGTAGCACTGCCTACATTGAATTGAATTCCATCCAAATCCTTTTCCATCCATTGAATAAGGCCATGTCCGTTCTCTTTCCTTCTTCATCGCCACTCACCTCTGTTTGATGAATGTTGATGTGTAAACCTTTCTTATCAATCCATTTTACTTCTTTTTCACTTTCAACAATCAATTCTAAGTCCTCAGCATACAATAGCTCACACGAGAATTGCAACCTCTCATTCTTCGTCAATTATTCCATCACTATTAAAAACAGTGGAGGACTTGTAACTATCCCTTGTGTAACCCTACCTTCACTTTAAACACATCGTTATATCGTGCACGTTACTGCACATTACTGCCGTGCTTTGTTTTATGAACGACTAGCCGTGTCTACCCATGGCTTCGCTGACCGGTTTAATCAAAAGACAGCATGTTGCACTTCACAAACATATCACATGTCTGTCTATGTCTCAATGAAGATGTAAAATGAAGTGAAACACACGAAAAAAAGGATATTTTTAGAACACGTAGTTGTTGTTCTTGCTGCTATCATGGTGACTGTGGTTGTGGTTGTTGTTGTTGTTTGTGTGCATTGGAACCACTGCATTTAACTCTCATTTCCACTTCTTGTTATTATTATTATTATTCTTCTTCAATATCAGAAAAAGATGGGCTTTCAAAATGGGCATCTTTATGTTTCAACGGACACAAATTTTTGTTCCAAGTCAATCAATTATTTGCTTACAATGGACCGATTTTGATTATTCTACGGCAGCAGGAACCTCTTAAAATAAGCCAAATGTACGGACACTTCTCCTTTTTGTAATAGATACACGAATTACAAAGGCATAAATTGTTTGGCAGTGATTTTTTTTTCTTCACCACAATAACTGCCTCGTGGCGTTTATCGTAGAAGGGGAATTTTTTTCTACAACCTCTTCTTAGATGGGGAGGGGAAGGTGTTTGTGGGAGGAAATATGAGATATATTGTTGCAGGAATGAATTACAGGGGCTAATTTGGGAAGGATAGGTTAGTTATCTCCCAAGCCTGGTGTTGGCGCAGTGGTTAGGGCAGTGGCTTGGGATTCAAGAGTCCTGAGTTCAAGCCCCGTTCGGCCACTGAATTAATACACCAGGGGGTTGATTCAGCCCGTCATCCTTCCGAGGTCGGCGAAATGAGTACCAGTATACTGGGCCGGTGTATACCCCGGTTAAAATAGGTGTATCATATCCCTGTGGCGACCAGGGTTGCGTCAGGAAGGGCATCCGGCGTAAAACATGTGCCAAATCACTATGCGGATCATACGGATGATCCGCTGTGGCGACCCCTAGCGGGACCAGCCGAAAGAAGAAGAAGAAGAGGTTAGTTATCTCCCATATTGAATGTGCTAGAATAAGTGTGATGTAATTAATTGTGATATGAGATATGTGTCATTTTATGTATACAAAGATGCCTACCCATCACCCATCCACATTGTTTGTGTCAAAAACCATCATCCCTTCATCATCCCTTTTTTAATGTTCTTACTCTTGGAGTCTGTCTCTTTTCTATATATTACTAAAACTCTCATCTTGTATATATGTATATATTTATGGATGTATGTTCCCGAAATACAGCCAAAATGGTACACGATAGCGCAAAAATTTTAGGGCCACCTTACTCACCATTCGCCTGCGGTGTGCAGTATCAAGTTTCATTAAAATCTGGCATCGAAAACAATTATAAAAAAATCAATTCCTGATTCAGTCAAGTACTCTTCGGGAGAATTTGATCAATGCAAACAACTCAGCGGTATAGTTCGCTGGAGCTATCTTTTTTTTCTTGAAATGATTTTTTTCATCAACCGCTGTCACAACGGGAACCCAACGGGTTCACGGGTCGTCTAGTGTTCTTTAAAGCGACCTGTTAGGCCATCAGGTGCAAGTTTGGGTGGGAAGGGCATGAACCGTCACACAGGCCATCAGCAACCATCTGTGTGAGATTGGGGAAGGGTTTGCCCCGCCCAGTGCCCACAGACTGGGTTACAGGCCAATAGAGGTTGAGAGGGGAAGGGCTAAGTGTGTCATGGCTGAGGGTGGAGGCAGACTCTATGAAGGCAGGTGCAACCCGCCTGGTGAGAGGATAAGCCTGAACCCTTACAGGGGGAGCTGCGTGTGAATACTGCAATGTTTTCACCTGAATGACTATAGCTGCGCTCTCTATCATGCCCCACCCAGCCAGCCATGCCCACTCTCCTCTTCTCGTACCGGTAAGAGACTGTGTCAAGGACATTGGCTCTCTCATGCTTGTGCCTCATCAAGGTCCAGCCGTATCCCACTGGGCACAACCAGTGTATTTTCTGTCTTGCTCATCACTCTCAATTGCCTATATCTTGTGGAACGACTGGGCCCGTTAAGTTATATAAGTGAGGATCCCGTTTGTTGATTCATGGGTGCATAAGGTAGTGGGTTGAGGGGTATTCATTGCTATTGATTGTTGTTTGCTTTGCTTGTATTCCTGCCTGGTGTTCCTGATTACATTGTAAAACCACACAGTCTCCAGTTGAATTTAGGTGGTTCTGATTGCGGTTGCAATTGTGCATGTGAAATAAAGGACAAATTGAGTATGGGTGATCAGCGCTCATCATATGGCCGTGCCATGCGCCTATAGCTACTCCACTCATTTGTTATTAGAGATCAGGCATATGGCACCGAATCAATGCAGTGCATTTACTGGCTCGCTTGTCCCACTCGGCACAATATCATGGTGGATAGTCACGTGATCTGGCCCGGGACGACCGAATCAGTCGGCCACCGTGACCACTTGACCAGCCAACTGGGATGGCCCAACAGCTGTAAATATATATATATATATATATATATATATATATATATATATATAACACACAATACACATTCCAATATACGATCATATACAAATACATGTACACGTATCAGACACAGCTCTTGACTGTTATGGTGAGCATCGCCACGGATTATGTCTCATATGGTAAAACCACATAATCCGTGAAGAGCAACCATCTGTCAGGCACCCAGACGATTGTTCCCGCAAAGGCAAACCATCCAATCATAAGGCACGTGATGTGATCAGTGGGTAAATCGAAACATGTGGAGTGTGACAAATACTCGCCCGATCCCCATTGGGCATAGTACTGCACCAAAGCGTCACCTCTAACCCAGAGGCCTCAGCCCAAAGTCTCTGTCAAACAGACGAAGATTACATGGTCACCATCAGTTAAACATCATATGGAGCCACCTATCTGGATTTAGGACTGATTTGCCCTCATCAGGGCAAATACTCTGTGGGATTCAGGCATCCATATTTACATATTGAACTCAAACCTCTGTATCAGGCACCCGAGGTATAACAAACATTCAGAACATGTTTATGGCAATGCATAATTCCCCGTATTCACGATTAGGCCGGTAGGATGGCCTACATTTATCAGGAAGCATTTATGATGAAGCCTTTGTGCTTTAACACAAGAATTAGGGGACATCTCCATATATTTTCACTTCTTAATTCAAAGAGCATCCGTGTAGAAAATTCCAGGCGAACAACAAATTGAGAAAAATAATGGCCAGACTTGTAAGTAGCATATATCAAACTACGACGAAGAAGAAAAAAAAACAAAACAATGCCCGACATCTTCGAGGCAAAACAGAAGTAATTATCGACTAAAAATGTCAAGGTGAATTCCTTGTGTTTTGGGAGCAAAACACTAACGATTAAAAGATGGGCTTGTCGGAGGGATCAAAAGAGGAACCTTGAGTGTGGCAGAACATGTACTCCAAGCGGGAAATTTTTCAAATCTGGAATCTCAAATGGCGAAGGTTATCAAGAACGAAGAGCACATCACTCCAATACTGATGCGTTATTGGCTGAGATTTTTTTTCATAATTGGTTCATTCGTTCATTGCTCAGGAAGCTACAAAGGATATCAAAAAACTGGGCTTTGTCATGTTTTCTATATTATTCCTGAAAATTGTTTACATATCCATAATCTTTTAAGAGATTTACATCGCCTTGCAGTCTGCCCGAATATCCATGTTTTTTTTTCATGCCTTTCTAATCTATTTTGAGAAATCCTCTTCATGGTTATGCTTCACCCAAGTTGCGAAATGTTGCTTGTTCACAAAGCCGAGTGAGGTGACCCTCGACTTCGTTAATCCTCCATGAAAATCCTGCTGATAACATCAATACAGACAAAAATATACCCTCCAGGAATGTCAACGCCATTGTTCAGATTCTTGTCGTTTCACTTTAAAAAAACCAAGGGTGGGAAAAAATTATGCAATACACTGTTTCATTGTATATTGTACCTTATACAATGTACGCATCATCTGTTGTAATGACCAGCTGACCTCATTACAAACCTTTTCATATAGCCTGGAACTGTCAGGGCTGCTGCAATGTGGTCCATACAACAAGATTAAGTCCGAACCATCGTGTGAACAATGTCCTGAGACATCATTCATTTTACAGTTTTGGTTTATACGGAAATATTATCGCAGGCATGGAGATCACATTGAGATGCAAGCAAATCACGACGATAGAACCCAAGTGGACGTTGGTCAGTGCACAATGAGGGAGGACTCAACATTTGAGCAACTGATCGACTAAATGAGTGTTTCACATTTTTTATTATTATTACATGCTCGGCAAGCCACGATTTTAAACGAGTTTTGCACATCGAGTAGGAGAAACTGGGGTACATTGAACCCCATTGCGACATCCAATCTAGCAGCATTTATTGGCCATTGATATGGCTAAGAAAGTACTAGGAGATTCCTGTTGTGTGCCAGTGATAATGCCGTCGCATTGGTTTTCTGTGTTTGGTCTTGCCAGGTCTGAGATATAGGGAAGGGTTCGTTGTGAATGTTTTGCAGCTTAATGTCAAAACAGCTGTTATCGGAGATGTTCCAGTGCACCCCAGTTTCCTTTAACGTGGGAAGGAGAGGTGAAGGGGCGAGATGAGAAAAGTCCTTCCTTTTTCTAAAATCCTTCCTTTTCTCAAACAGTCTGATCGCAGGACATCATTTTGGATTCAGACATAGTTAGTCTACACTGGACATGCTGCTTCTGCTCTCCCAACAAGGAATGCCCTCAATGTCAGACATGGGATCAAGGTTGTCTCTCTTGACAAATATCCAGCATTTGTTACAACCTGGCACCCCACCTTGCTCTCCAAACTCTCTGCCTATAGCTTACAAGTTCAACTCCACACATGGCTTATTGACTTCCTCTACTCTCATGTCCAATGTGTGGCTCTCAACAAGATCCTCTCATTTCCTTACCCTGTCATGGCTGGAGTGCCCCCAAGGCAGTGTTTTGGGGGCCACTTCTGTTCCTCATCTTCACCAACGATCTTTCCAATTCCCTGGAAAAACCTGTGTCTCTTTGTTGATTATTCCACCTTCTATCATAGCATTGCTCGTCCAGTCAACAGCCTCTTTCCTCTCAGCAGACGTTGATAAGAGTCACGGGCTGGTCAAACACTTGGAATGTCTTCCAATACTGACAAATCTCTCACACTTACTCTGTATCTGTGAAAAGATCATCTGGTGAACCCTCCCAATTACTTCCTGAAGAATCCTCTTGAAGAATTTCAGTCACTCAAACTGTTAGTCTCCAAAGCCAGTCGCTGACGGGGCATCCTCCATACTGCAAAGTCTTTCCTTGACACACCTGAACTCCTGTCCACCTCTGAGGCTTTCAACCTCAGCTTGATGGAGTACTGCTCTCCTATCTGGGCATCCCTGCCTCATACCTTGCTCAGCTTGACACCATGGAAACCAAGGCTTTCAAGATCATTGGAATCTCCCGAGCTGAAGCTGAGACTCTGGGCCTATAACTTTGACATTGCAGACAAGTCGGTGCTCTCACTGTCGTCTACCACCTTCTTTATGGTCTACCACCCTCTCATTTCTGCCTCTGTGTCTGCCAGTAACCCCTTTTGGTGAAACTCCCAAAATCCTGGCTTACTATACTCACCTCCACTCATTTGTTCCTCTTTTTCCCCACATGTAGGACCAACTCCCACATTCTCTTCAATCTCAGTCTTCCCTCCAGGGATTCAAGACAGCTGTTCACCACCATCTCAGGTTGTCCCCCATCCACAAGCATGATCTTTTCTACCCCCATTAACCCTCCCCAAGCCCAGCTCTTTCTCAAGTTTCCAGTTTTTCCTTCCACTTCTGTGATGGAGAGATTGTGGCTGTATCCACCTTGTTCACCCCCAGTGTCCTCCCCTTCTCTCGTTATTCCTTACATCCCTTATTTCTCCTCTATTTTATCCCTTAATCCTGCTGTGGGTGTGTCCCCCCTCCATCCCCTCTCTTTCTACTGTTCTTTTCATTCTGTTACGTCTGGGTCCATTCTGTGTTCTTGCTCCTCCACGAGCCTCGACACGAGACAAACAAAGGGAATTTGAGGGAAATAAGTGAAGGGAATGTCCAAGCACCATAATGCATCACAAACTCACAAATTCACGACCAAACCAAGCAGCCCCTAACCTGATCCCAACAATGCCAGATGGACACCTCCATCACATGCTGGCACACCTACCATCTTACCAGGTGTATCACTTCAATCCAACCTAAGCTTGCTGGCGCCACCCTTGAGGCCACCCCAGAACAAGGGGGTCTGAGACAATCAGACAGGATCTAACTGCAGTGAACAGCCCGATCCTTGCACCTCGACTCATCAGAGACTGGAAAATCTAGAGGAATATTATCCTGGAAGTGCCCACGCTGAGCCTTCAGCAAGGCCCCTAAGTGGAGTCATTTAAAGGGAGAGATGGAAGTAAAAGGGAAAGGAAGCTGGGAGCAGATAAGAATTCAGGGATGGGGTTGGGGAGAGGTGTGTTAATGTGTACTGTACCACATGATGTGGGTTAAAAATACATTCTTTCACTTATATTGCTTCCAGTATGATCGTTGAAGTGCCGAATAATTCCAATTTGACATTTGTCCATCTGCTTTTCGAAAATGAGACATTATGTGTAGAGTTTATTTACCTGTAACATTCTCTTACAAATGATGGACTCCACACACACACACACACACACACACACTAATAGTTATTCATTTTTCTGTGAATGGCTTCACCTTCTACAATGCAGCAATCCTATGTGTCACCGCCACCAGAATGCTGCTTTTGGTGACGTACATTCGACCACGTCGAGGATAAACCAGATCAGGCAACTGAAGAGTCAGGCTAACTACCATACGAGCTATCCTTGGAAATACGTAACCGTTTGCGGAGTGTGATTATTGTCAAATTACAGCAGATTTAATAAAACTACATATTGGCAAGGGAAAAATTTCACCTTTAAGCAGCACAATAGCAAGAAAAATGTAACCATGGCCAAAGCAGGTTTATTCACCATTAACCACCAGATCACTTCTCCCATTCTTTAAGGCTGCAAGCAGCTGTTTTACCCTTAAATTGAGCCCCACTAAATGGTTCGTTGCCTTCAACGATCCACGGAAGCGAGCTGCTGTGGCCTCCGGCTATAAAGAACATCGCTGTATATTAGATCACATTAAGGTGAATTGAGGGTGAAGTTACTCCAACCAGAATTGCAGACCTCCATCAACAAAGGGGAGAGGAGATGGCTAAACATATAACCGGGTCATGTGCAATGTCAGAGAGCAAATGACGATCAGTCTTGAACTTTTACTTGTCTTACTTGGTCACAAAGCGATGGGAAGACAGGTAGGTGAACTAAGTTAAGTCATTTATTTTTGTACATATCGATAGCAGAAGGAGAGACGATGAGTCTTTAAATTAGACACCGTAATGTGGTGTTAGTGTTTTTAAGCATTTGGATTGCAAGTTGTTTGAACCTGAGATGTTCTCAGCAGCCTCACCATGTTGCTTTCAAATTGTCAATAAACAGCTGGCTCACATGACCTTTTCGTGACGGGGTCTTCTGCCTGCCCCCAACTCATCTGGTTGACATGAGATGCCAAGCCACACATGCTGAATGATTACTTGTGCCCTCAGGGCATTTTAAGATGGGCACAAAAATCTACTACTACTACCATTCTAAACCTGATGTACCATACTCTGTTACAGAGCGTTGGTGCTGCTGAAGCATGTTCTTGACAAGGGTTATACTGGGTGGTTTGCCATTGCCCTCCCAGCAGTAGATAGGGCAGGAATTTTGAATTTTTTTTTGAGAGTGCTGGTGAGAGCTCACGCACTCTTCATGAAGGACACTGTGGGATCTTTAACGTCCATCAGCTCATGCTGGCAGATGGGATGCCCAGTTTAACGTCGATCCGAGTGACGGCACACACATTGATGGATCACCCTGCAAGTGAAACACTGGGGTGACAGTTCATAGCTGGGCTGAGATTCAAACCCAGGCTAGACAGCTCAGAGGTGAGTGTGCATACATCTAGGTCATCCTGCCAGTGTACTACTACTACATACCTCCAATTATTCCCACCTATTTTGTGGGGTCAACCGGGAAACGATTTTAACCCATTTATTTCAGGAAGCTGTTGTTCAGGCCTGACCCTTGACTGGTGGAAATAATTTGTGCTTTGTTCAGGGTGTCAGCTACAGCTCGCCTACTCTGCCAAAAACAGTGGAATCATTAACGTCCACCATCAACCAGTGCTGGCAGACGGGTTTTCGAGTTTAGCGCCCTTTCTTCCAAGATACTCACAGTAGTGGAAGACACTCCTCTTGCTTAACAGGCCCATGAATTGGATTTGAACACATCATTCCAATTATCCAAACACTTCACAGGTTCCCGGTTCACCGACGGTAGATATTTTATTTTTCATATTTTTATTTTTCAATTGATCACCACCTATAATTTTGACCTAATCACGCACTTCGCCATTGCAAGAATGCCACGACCAAAGAACGCAAATCTTCTCGTAGTTCATGGCAGAGGATGAAGACTTTCAGCCTTCAAGCATTCTTCTAATATGTTCCTCAACTGTGGAACTCTATTAGGGTTTTTAAAATCTCTTAAAATCCCATATTTTACAGTTGCTTTTTCTTAATCCTCATTCTTCTCACTTTTTCTCTCTTTGTAAATTGTTTCGAGGGCTTACTTCCGAATAAAAGACGCTACAGAAGAAATTGATTGATTGATGGAACGTTCTCGGACAACGACCCCCAAAGTACCGTAATGTCTGTTGAGATCGTCTGCAAATGACTTTAGTCGGCCCTAAAGTCTTCTGGGGCTGAGCTAAAATGTCGTTTGGACCTGCTGCCAATCATCGGAATGGCTGTATTGGGAGATTAGATTCAAAATCGGACTGCACAGATGTGAGAGCACTGATATGTACTGCCAACGCAACATTTCTGTTTCACCCTCATTATTATTAACCAAGGTCATTAAGATTTGAAATGATTATTTCAAACATCCACAGTTTCTCTGCCTCCTGCCACTATGGCTTTTTTCCAATATAACGAGCATACCATAGCGAAGATGGCGAGAGAACTCGATCTATCCGGAGACGTGCACATTGATTACCTGCGATGTTACACAATCTTTTTTTTCTTTCTTTCTTTTTTTCAAATACATTTCAGCACCCAACATGCCATCACTGCTCTCTCTCCTCACATAATCACGTGTATGGAAGCAAAGCGACTGCCACTTGGCTGATCGAGCATGCTCAATTTTGCACAATCAGTGGAAACAACTTAACCGTCTGTTCAAAGGAGAATGCGCATCCAATGGAGTGTTCTTTCTCAAAAATTATGTTTTTTCCCCCCATATATTTGGCAAGCAAAGAACAGACGGGCAAATAAAAGCAACCTGACAAACTGTGACAATTTGTCATTGCGCTGTTTGAAAATCGTTGAGCCGTTTCATTGGAATTGCTCTGCCTCTCTGCTGCCCCTTTTACATACCGTTTTGGTCTCGTGTGAACAAGAAAAAAAAAAAAGTCAAAACCTCCAAATATGTGTCTTCACCATAAAAGATGCGCTTGTGTTGGAGAGGGCAAGGGAGTGGGGATTGAATTTGCATCACCAACTGATGTGAATTAAAAAAATAGGCTTGCTCCTCAATGAAACATGTTCATATGAAAAAATTCATGAATGAATGACAAATAATTGTATAAGATTGATACCTTTTATGAATGTTCTTTAATGAGAGGAATGGAAAACCTATTTTATGTGGTTATAAATTAGCAGAAGATTTGATTACATGTTGGCTGCCTCTCCACAACCTCATTTATTTACTCTGGGGTCTCGGAGATTGTGTGTGTGTGTGTGTGTGTGTGTGTGTGTGTGTGTGTGTGTGTGTGTGTGTGTGTGTGTGTGTTGTGTGTGTTGTCGTGGTTGTTATCTTCCATATTGCGGGTTTCAGAAGGTGGAACGGAGTCCTCCCAGGTCTCAGAGTATCCATATCAGTTTTGGTAAGAGATCACGATTCATGGACCAGCCTGTGAAGTTTTCTTGTTCTCAAAGGGCTCTTTTCAGGATCGTCACCGAGCCCCGGAGAGCTTCCAACTGTAGTTAGTTTCCAGTAATCGTCCCAGGGATGGTTCTTAAGATCTCCGTGAGGTTCTTCTTTATCATTCCCGTTGCTCCAATTATCACTGGCACATTTTCCATGTTCTTCAGCTTCCAGGATCTTTTGACTTCATTTTTGAGGTCTTGGTAGTTGGTCATTTTCTTGAATTATGCATTGTTTCGGCCAAAGTTGCTGGGTACTGACACTTAAATGAGCAATGCCTTCTTTTCTTTTTTTGTACTTAAGTACTACATCTGGATGCAATGCTTTGTTTTCTATGTTCACACTCGATGGGATCATCAAGTCGTACGTGAGCGTTACGTCATTTTTTTCAATGATTGTTTTTGGTCCATGTTTCCATGAGTTTACTGGAATTGGGATATTGATATTTTTGATATTACACTACATAGTTTATTTATTTATTTGTATAGAGCCTATGGCTGCTTGGTTGCATCATTTTCCGGGAGCACGGCTGTGCCACTGATTCAATTCCCACTGTTACCAGTAAGCTGGTACTCATTTTGCCAACCTCAAAAGGATGATAGGCTGAGTCAACCCTCCTGGTGTTTGTTCAACAGTAAGACAGGGGCTCAAACTCAAGACCCTAAGATCTTAAGCCAGCCACCTTAACCATTAAGCCACCAAAAGGCTTACTCTACGTACTTTGTTGTGCCTTTGTGTGTACAGCTACTTTGACATGAGTTGTTTCACATCCCGAAAGGAGGTGACTCATGCTTTCTGTTTCTACCTTGCAGAACCCATACTCTCCAATTTGACTCAGTCTTGCCATTTACTTAAAACCATTCATATAGTGTCCCTGGTCTTGGGCATTAATCATAATTTGTTATCCATCTCTGTTGAGCTGACCTCTTCATTGCCATTCCAATGAGCTTTCTTTGTCAATGGTCAATCTATCCAACTCTCTTTTTTTATGTCCTGTTATTTTTTTGTTCTCCAGTTGTCCGTGAATATCTGTTGATATTTTGCTTTATATTTTTCTTTTCTCTTTTTTTTTTTGCAATCAGGGCTGTATTCTTTGCTGTTTCGGTTTCACGTGTGACATCTTCCATTCACACCTGTCTTTGGAAATGTTTTTGCTCGGTGAGTTCGGGAACTCCTTCTCTGGTTTGTTAACCTCCGCCATCGAAGATGGATGGAGGTTACTGTTTTCACCCCTTTCTGTTTGTTTGTTTGTTTGTTTGTGAACAGTATTACGGAAAAACTCCTCGACGGATTTCGACGAAACTTGGTGGGGGGTTAGGTCTGATCCAAGGATCATGCCATTAGATTTTGGACTTGGTCCAAAATCCAATATGGCCGCTAAGTGGCCAATTTGCAAAATATTTGAATTTTTTTTTTTTGCATTCTACATGTTATAAGTGATTCCCAACAAAAAACATGCCAAAATTATAATTGTGGCTGATTTGGAACTTCAGGTGGATATACCCACGTAAAATCAATTTCTGTCTCAAGGAATCTAGTTATGACGAATAATTGAGTATGTAAAAGTTAAAAGTAAAAGGGAAAGTTGCAAACTATAACTCTGTGAGCACTGTTGACATCAAATTGAATGAATAGGATATCAGGTTCACTTGAGTGACCTAGCAGTATTGGCGGCGGAGGTTTTGCACGCTACCGAGTGCTCCCCTCTAGTGTCTTTGTGTTTGCATTACAATTGGTTGGTGGTCTGTTGAACTTTTCATGTGTTCAGCCAATCCTACTGTTGTCATTCTGTGCAAGTGATTGAGCTCAATCAGACCACTGCCTCCTTCTTGTCTTTGTAGGTATGTTCTTGGGATGCATTAATTTTTGTAGAACATTTTGTGAATAGTGAGGCGTTTCCTTGTTTTGTTGTCTGATTTGTTGATTTCCGATTGTGGCGAGTTTATTATTCCGTAGCTGTAGTGGAATACTAGTATTGCAAGTTGGTTTATGGCTTTGATTTTGTTCCTTTGAGAGAGGTATGTTTTCAGGATCAGCCTTGTTCTATGTCGGTATTCTTTGGTAATTATTTTGCACATTTGTTTGTGACATATTTGGTGGCTCTCTTCTACTCTGAGGTATTTGTATGATGCTTCGTTGTCGAGCTCCTGTATTATTGTATTTAGGTTGATTTTTATGTTGTGTGTTTTTGTTGGTTTACCTTGTACGAGTGTGCACTTGGCACACATACTGAGGCCAAATTCCATTTGATTGTCATCAGACTAGGTTCATGTTTCACTAATTTGAGTTGTTCTGCAAATTTTTCATCATTCGGTGAAAGGAGCTTTAAATCATCCATCTGCAGTACTTGTGTCACCTTTCCTGTCCCATTGGACATTCTTCTATTGGATGTTAGGGTGTATCCATGTTCTTCCTCATTACTTGGTGAAATTTTTTTTTGCCAAGTATGGTTGTCTGTTTTTTACACGTTGTTTGGCCACAGATTTCAAGCAATCGTTCTGAATGTTTTTTTTTTGTGTGTAGGTGACCGGCCGAGGACAGCAATGCTTAATTTTGGTGAAGATCTGAATCCGGATCCGGATCTGAGAATTTTTTAAGTGATTCTTCACCATTAAGAGATAGGGCCAAAAACGACATTGCATGATATCTCAAAAAGTTGTGGACGGATTTGGATGAAACTTGGTGGACAGGTTGAGTGTATTCAGCCTGGCGGAGGTAGTGCTCTACTGATTGCCATTCCATTTCACCAAGTTGTCACTCTATGAGTGATTTTTCATTAATGAGGTTGCTCGATCAGTGGGTCCTGATTCAAGCAAAACAGGAGGGGCAAATGGCTGTCACCCTGGAAGATGCCACATCATATCTTCACTCCTGGTGTTTCAATTTTTCCTTCTGAGAATTTTTCTTTCCGTTTCATCATTTGGGAGGTGATCTTGTATACTTGCATACATTTTATCATCCATGAATGTGGGACACCATCAGAAGCTTATTTTTTTATAGTCTATCCATGCTGTGGATAGTTTGGTTCTTCTCATTTTACAGTTTTTGAGTATGGTCTTGTTTAGTAGTACAAAGAGATCATGATCAACCTCTGCGGAGATGGGCTATTGTTTCGTAGCATCCTCTCTTACATCCCTTCTCTTTTGCCTTGAGGCCTCCTTGTTGTCTGAAGGGGTGGTACCTAATTTCTGTGATGATTCCCATTGGAAGTTTATATGTTGTTGGCAGATATGTTATTGGCCTATATTTGTGAGGCAATTGGGTTTCTTCAGATTTTAGGATGAGGAATGTGTTACCTTCTGTGAGTCACTCATCCATTACCGTTTCCTCTTGAATAAGTTTGTTGAATGCTCGAGAATAGTGATTGTGGAGAGCAAGTTGCTTTAGCCAGGAGGTTGGAATTCCATCCGGTCCTTGGCTTATCAATTTTGTCACTTTTTCCAAGTTTTTTTTTTTTCTTCTTCTTCTTTATCAATTATCACCGGCGGCATTTTGCTTCGATATATTTTTTCTTTTCCAAGTGTTGGATTCATTCTGCCTCCTTGTTGTGTTCTTTTGGGGGCTTCATAAGTTATTTTCCAGAAATCTTCTTGTTTATCTTTCTCAGGGGGGATTTGATACATCTTGCTTTTGTTTCCCTTGTTCGCGGAAGAATATTTTTGGGTTGTTTTCAAACATCTAGTTTTGCTTTCTCTCTTTGTTTACTTTGTCGTCATTTTTTTTTTCATCTTCCTTGCTATCATTTCTATTTTGAGTTTGTTTTCAGCAACAATCTATTTTCTCTCAGTCTTTGTCCTTGATTTTGCATATATTTTGTGTTTTTCAGATTCTCTTTGGGCTTTGATTTCCTCTGAATTTCTGCATTTGTCCCATTTCCCTTTCTCAATTGTTCTCTCTGTGTCATTAGTTTCCATTTCCAGGCAGTGCTCCGTCTCTGTCTGTCGGGTCTGGTTGACTGGTTTTTTTTTCTTATGGCGTTGTTTGCCTGTTACTCTTTCTTGAATGAGCAGTGCCGCTACAAAGCACACAGTATTGATTTCCTTCAAGGAGGATGATTTCAGTACCATTCTTCGAAGTGCTCGGTTGGTTCTCTTTGCTAGTATTTTTCTCCATTTGTTGTGTTGTATTCTATAGAGTTGTGCTCTTTCCCTGAGTGGTGGCAATCTCATCTCCTCTGTTTTTGTCCTCTACTCTGCTTGGTTGTTCTCTCTTGTCTTCCTCCTCATTATCCTCCACTATTATTGCTCTTAAATCCCTTTTGTCTGTGTATATGTTATCTTGTTTGGATTAGTTGGTTGGACTTGTTCTCTCTCCATAGGTAGGTCCACTCCGAACACTTGGTCTCCCTGGTCCAAGCTTCGTCTTTGTTGCATCGCCTCTCCCCATGCCACTGCAGTCGACTCCCATCATCCTCCTCTCTCTCTCTCGTTAATTGCTTTCTGGAATTAGCTGACGAAGTCTGCGGAGGCATTATGTTTTCAGGTTGTCCATCCATCTATCCATCCATACGTACATACATACGTATGTATGCCCGTGCAAATTTTCGCTGTTTTCTCTGCAACTGCTTATCCAATTGACACAAAGTTTTAACCATAAGTGTGATGACTCATGTAGAAAGTTGTAGTGATAATTATGATGTCACAGGTCATGTGGTGTGGCAGCCATGTTGGACAAAAAGGAAAAATGTTGGACCTCTATCTCCAAAACCACTCCCTGAAAAAAAATGAAACTTGGCACATGTCAAGTCCTTCCCATGGGAAATAAGTGTGATGTTTTTTTATTTGATGAAGTCAGAGGTGGCTTCTTTATGATGTCATAGTTGCATACATCAAACACTTCGTTATTACCATTGTCAAGTCAGGCCAAATTATATCTGTGACTTGCTACAGGTACCATGTAAACCTGTACTAACCTATTTCATGGTAGGGTTGTCGGTGACTAAACCATCTCCGCCACCAGGTTTCTTGGTGAAGAGGGTGCATGATATGAACACCCAGCAGGCTGAACAGCAAACCTGTAAAGGGTGGCGGAGCTCCTTGTGAGCCAATGCCCATCCATATCCAGAGCCCAACTGTGTCTGCAGATGTCCTCCTGCAGTTGGATTACCTTTTTTTAGGAGGTTGGATTTGCATTATGGCCACCGTAAAACCCTTCACTCCATAAAACACAAGAAGATCGCAAAAAAAATTGAAAACCCACTCCGTGGGAGTACCTCCTGGGCAGCTGCCCTCCGCAGGGCAGCTCAGCAGATGACGGGATTGGGGTAAAGCCTTCGGGACCCCCACTCTTTCATGATATGTGGAAAACCACAGGGGCAAACTTCCTGGATAAGATTGCAGTAGTGTGTGCCCAGGTAGTGCTGAAGTGTCATGCACCAGATGGTGGTCTCCTTGGGTTCACCTGAGGCAGTCCCTTCAGATGGGTGCCTGGAATGTCCTATCCCTAAGAGAGGATGATCACCTGTCCCTCTTATCATCTGAGCTCAAGCGTTTGAACATCAGTATTGCAGCACTCTCTGAGGTTCGGAGACCAGATAGTAGCGAGATCATCGTGGGTGCTTATACCTACTATTGGTCTGGTTGCTCTTATGGTTACCATGCTCATGGAGTTGCCGTAGCTGTGTCCAATAAGCTGACTCCAATGATAATTGAAGTCACACCAGTCAACAAGCATATTATGAGATGAAGGATTTATCACTTCTTTGGAGGAGATTGTGGCATCAACAAGGAAGAGATTGTGGCATCAAATCTCCCTTGTCTCTGTATATGCTCCGACTGAGGCAAGGGATCTCACCGTGAAGGACGTATTCTATGCTATGCTCGAGTCTGTGGTTGATCAGTGCCCCAGGCGAGATACTCTTCTATTCTTGGGGGATTTCAATGCATCGACTGGAGCTGATAGGGACTGTGATCAGTTCCAGTCGATGCATTGGGTTGTGAGACAGATGTTGGTCTACACGCGTCTGGAACTGTGAACCAGAATAGTACAAAGTTCCTTCACTTGGCATGAAGTCATGGACTTAGAGTGGCTGGTTCATGGTTTCAGCACCCACAGGCTCATCGCTGGACATGGTATTCCAATGCTGGTGGTGTGGCAAAGTAGATTGACTATGTGCACGTTGATGGTTGCTGGAGGATGATTTATAGCTGCAGGGTCCACTGGAGTGCTCAGATCCTCTATACCGACCACAGGCTTGTGGTAGCAATTCTAAAGTTGCAGCTTAAATCTGGGAGAATTATGTTGTGTTGGGAGTTGCAGCTAAAATTTTGGCACTTTTGGCACTAAATCTGGGAGTTGCAGCTAAATTCCAGCCGAGGCTGAATCCTGACAAGCTCAAATAAGAGAGGGTAACTGAGGAGTTTGCGAACAGGCTGAGTGGGGATTTGGGGGGGTCTGGGTGCTTTGGGGAATACTGAAGAGTTGTGGAGTGCCTTCAAGACCACCATCCTTGATGTTGCCCGGTGGATGTCTTGGAACTCACCGTCGGGTGAAGAAGAATTTGGTCTCTCAAGGGATACTGGATACCATTGACCAGAGTCACAGGGCCAGCCTTAATGGCAGAGCTTAGTTATTCAGGGAGTTGAGGCGTAATACTGTATGTGTGCTAGGGTGGACAAGGAGGCCTATGTACGAGTGAGGAATCTGTCAGGGGGTAGAGCCTCACTTGTGGTCAAGTGATTCTCATCCTGCTTACAGGGGAATTCGTGCATTGTATTCCTCCAAGCCCGTCCCTCGTGTACTGCAGTTCGAGCAGAGGGTGGTAGGCTCTTGACAGAGGAGTCGAAGTGAAGGCCCGCTGGGCAGGTTATTTTGAGCGGCTGTAACAGGCTGATCCACCCTGTTGAGTTGGTTGTCAGGGTGTTACTATGCCTATTGCTGACCCTCCAATCAACTGTGATCCATATTTGTTGTGGAAACCACCCTGTGGTGAACCGGTTGAAATGGGGTAAAGCTCCTGGGATCTGTGGCATCCATGCTGACTTCTCAAGGCCAGTGAAATGGCTGTACTCATGGCATTGCATGCAGTTCTGTGCTCTTCCTGGAACACAGGCATCATCCCAACTGACTGAAAGTGGGGCCTTGTTGTCCCTCCCTGGAAAGGGAAGGGTGATCGCCAGGACTGCAACAACTACCGAGGGGTGATGCTGCTCTCTGTGCTGGGCAAGGTCTTTGCTCGGATATTTTTTGATAGGGTTCACCACCATCTGCTTGAGCACCAGCGCCCAGAGCAGTCAGGCTTTAACCAAAGAGGTCAACGATTGACCGTATCCTTCCCATTCGGGTCCTCACCGAACGCAGATGAGAGTTTCGGCAGGGGCTGCTAGCAGCCTGTTGATCTCTGTAAAGTGTTCAATTCAGTGAATCAGGATGCCCTCTGGAGGTTTCCTGGTCTTTATGGGATCACCAAGCTGATCAATCTGATGTCTGAACTATACTTCGTACTGAGAGTGTGTGAGATGTGTGGTATACCATATCCGACTTATTTCAGTTGTTATTGGAGTTGTAGGGGTGTGCACTGACCACACACTTTTCACACTTGTATGGACTGGATTATGGGGAGGATTCGAAGAGATCAAGCTGAGGTGCATCGTTTGGATGTCAAGATCTCTGACCTTGATTTTACAGATGATGCAGTTATTTTGTGGAGACTCTGGATATCATTTTGGGACTCTTGAGGTGCTGAATGAGGAGTCGTAGCAGCTAGGATTATGGGTTTTCTGGGTCAAAACTAAGATCCAGGCTTCCAATGACATCTTGGATGCTGCTATCTTGTCTGTACCTGTTTGTTGTGAGGATGTTGAGGTCACAGAGAGATTCACTTATCCACTGCAGTGAGTATTCATGTCTCTGCTGGCTGTGAGCCAGAGGTCAGTAGACGTCTGGGTCGGGCCTGGGGAGTCATGGATTCACTGGTCACGGGGTGTGGTGCTGTCGGTACCTGTGCAGAAGGACAAAAGTCCAAGTCTTCAGGCCCTTGGTGCTTCCAGTCTTGCTCTCCGGATGTGAGACTTGGTCTCTGACCAAGGATCTGGGATGAAGACTTAATTCCTCTGGTACCAGCTCTCTTCAGATAATCCTTGGCTATCGCTGTTCAGACTTTGTGTCCAACGAGCGGTTGCTGAGAGAGACTCAAATGAGATTTGTTACCTCCATAGTCCATGAGCGTTAGCTGCGGCTGAATGGACATGTGGCTCATTTTCGTGATGCTGATCCTGCTCACCAGATTCTCTCAGCGAGGGAGTTTTCTGAGTGGAGGAGGCCAATGGGCTGACCACGTACCTCATGGTTGGAGCAGACTGATCGGCATCTCAAGGAGATGTGGATGGGCCAGGCGTCTTCCTGGGAGATGACCAGATGGAGGCCCCTGGAGTACCAATGGAAAGTGTATGCAGCGACACGCTGCTCCAGTGCATCCTCACATACCCGACTTGACGTGAAACACTTTATCTGACCAGTATGAAAAGTTTTGAGGGTCATCTAGGGCTAAATTTGATTGGGGGGATAAATTGATGATACCATTGGTCAGGTGGTTCAGCAGCCATATTCTTTTTAACATAAAAACCTTCAAAAATCCTCTTCACCGAAATGACTGAACAGATCATGGCAAAACTTTACAGGTATGATCACCTATTCATGAGGAACAAAAAGTTCTCCACCTTTGATGTCATAGGTCACATGGTTTGGCAACTGATTTTTCGAAAAATAAGCCTTTAAAAACCTTCTTCTTCAGAACGGCTTGACGGATTGAGGGGAAAATTCACCCACATGTTCCTCAAGCCTTGAGGACAGCAGGGAGTTTACAAATATATAATTTTGGAGCAGATCTGGCAGCATGGTCTGTCACATGGTCTGGCAGCCATATTGGATTGAACGAAAGTCTTAAAAAATTCTTTCTCTTGAATTGCTTCATCGATAAACGTGAAATTTCACAATTCTGAACTAGTAGTCATGGGGTATATATATATATATATAATATATATATAATATATATATATATTATATTATATATATATATATATATATATGTTATAAATTCAACCTAATCAGAATACATGGTCTGGCAGCCAGAAATTATCTTAATGTTTTGAATCTGCATTCAGGGATTTAACTCAAACTTGTACAAGTAAGTGTATTGTATCATGATGTCGTAATGTGGGCACAGGCATATCTGCCAATGTCGTGACGTTGAAGAGTGCCATTGTCAGTCATTTAATTCAACTAATAAAGAGTGTTAAGGAACAGTGGATATTCAATATTAAAGCCCAGCATCACCCTACTCTTCCTAACGTGCTGTTTTTCCTTCCAATTTTTTCTTACAACCACCTTACCCACAATCTTTATTACCCTCCATTTACCCTTCATAGCCCAACCCTCTTACTTGCAGTGTTTCCTACCTTTCTCTCTCTCCCCTTTTCCCTTTCTTCATTCCCTTGTTTATTGTGTCCAACTGTTACCCAGCTGCTCCACTGTAAGTTTCATACCCTCTGTAACCTTGTGTTTCCATGAGCCTCAATCTTGTTAAAAAAAAAAAAAATAATAATAATAATAATAAATCTCGTAAGGCGCATGGGAGAGTGCATACTTCCACCAGGCTGAACAGTTTACGTTTTGTATCCCACTGATAGACCTGATCTGTATCCGGATGTTAACCAAAATCTCATGGCCTTGTTCTTGTCACCTACCCAACTCATCCACCAAGTTTTCTCAAACCTCATCCACCATTTTCTTCAATATCATGCAATATATCATTTTTGGCCCGATCTATCAATGGTGAAGAATCACATAATTTTTTTTTTATTCTAGTATCTGGATCTGGATATTCACCAAAATCGAATCAATTCGTCCTTGTCACACACCCAACCTGTCCACCAAGTTTCATCCAAACCCGTCATTAACTTTTTGAGATATCCTGCTCATTAATGGACAAACAAGGGTGAAACCATAACCTCCTTCCACCTTCGGTGGCAGAGGCAATAAAATGTGAACACGAGCAGGTATTTCCTTCATCAAATACAAGAAACTTTCATAGACGTGAAATGATTGGGGGTAGAGGGAGAGCGGTCGTTTAAGTTTGCAAAAAAACCATTGTTCACACGGAGTTTCCTGTAATATATTCTGTTATAGATTACTGTTACAGATTTAGTGTTTCTGAATCAAACTTACTTGGTGTCTTGTCATTTGTATCCATCTCACCTTTCCTTCCTTTCCCAACAAAAAAGAACAAGACTGAGCATTTAACACTTTGCAACACCTCACCGGAATATATAGATCGCATGAGGTATTGGAGTACATCTGCATGCAAACACATACTCCTACACTCACTGATGCACAAACCAATTACAATAGCCTATCCTGTCCCTTAAATGAATGGCTTAGAATAATAACAATTGTATTATCCAAGGGAGAGTCAAAAAGCTTTTCCCCTGAAAAACAGGTTTTGGAGCCAAAAACGTGACTTGTGTTACAATAGAATCAATGAACTCGCCCACTGCTGGGGAAGAATGTATACCACAAGCTGGAAGCTAATTTGAAAAGTAAAAGCTGTACCGTGTTTGACTTCATGATCATAGGGAAAGGGGGATGTGGAGGGGAGGACGACATGCCAATAGGTGACGTCCTTAGTGCCTTCCTTTTCCTTTTCTATGAAAGTGCATTTCAGTTGGAAATCTTGATCTCACATATTTGTTGCACAAATATCTTTAAAAAGAAAAAAGGAAACCATCATGGCAGTTCAAATTAAATTACTATTTCTCTCAACTTCCAGATTTGCCATCGATTATATTGTTACAGCCATCTGATCAGGCAGTTGCCCTGTCTGAATCCCGACGATCCACTTCAAAGCGGTTGTGATGGCCGACTGATTATGTTGTTCCAAGCTGGATCACGGGCCTGTCTGCCATGATACCTAGTTCAAATGGAACCACCAAGCCAGTCAATGTGTCAAGCTGATCGGTGCCATGTATCCGTTTCACTAATGTCGACCGAACGAATCGCCGGGCACCAGCACGGTCTCATCCTGCATGCTTATCACCGGAACCCAATCTGCCCTTTAACGGACTATGGAATTAAACTAGTGATCAGAGCTGTGCAAATGCTCCCGGATTTCTGGCCGCCAGGAGATATTTCTGGAGATGGTGATACTGAGCATATCAATAGAAGATAGCTGCTGGATTTGAGAGCTGGACGTGAGTAGAGGAAAGGCAGCTGTGTTTATCTTTCTGGATATAAGGAGGTTTGAGTCCTGAACTGATTGAAGGAGGCAACGTTGTCAAACTCTATTGGAGGATGACATTGAGATCATGATTGATGGGGGCAATTGATTTTGCCATGAACTCAAAAATCACGGCTTCCAGAGGGGCAGGAGGCTCCTTTAAGAGATAAATGACGATTGAAGAGTTATTGAGCTTGATTGATATCGGGGGTTGCATGCTTTTACATGGGCTTCAATAGTTTGTTTAGAAGAAGCAGACTTTCATTCTTGGAAGCAAAGGTTGCATTGGTGAACTGCAACAGAGCACCGATGGTTAAACCATTTCAGAGATGCAATTTTAACTGTTTTGATGGAGGAGAAGGGTGGGGGAGGAGTATAAACGGTAATATGCAAAGATAGATATCAATGATAATATCATCATATTAATATACATGCAATAAAGAGTTCATACATTATATCAGTTTAGGTCTTTGTGAAGTATAACATTAAACCGGCTGAAATATACAGTAGACTGCACAATTGGTTGACGCCTTTCTTCCACATGGAATTATGTTTAAATGGTGCAGCGAGTTGAGAAATCACCCTCAGATTTGGTGAACCATCTTGAGATTTCTCGCATGCATCCAATCACTATCACTTAAGCAAACATTAATTGTGTTGAACAGCGAATTTTGGAGAATAGCTGAATTACTAGATGTGGAATTACAGAAGAACTGGATGTCATTGCCGAAAGTGCAGAAACAATCATTTATTCTCACTTGAAATCCAATAAGGTGAGTGCAAGATTGGTTCCCGAACGACTTCACATTTGATCAAAAGGCATCTGGATCCATCTTGTCCACCCCCTGCGTCCTCCCTTACAGCTCATTCTTTGCCGCATTCCTTGTTTATCCGTCTCCATCTATTTTTCCCCTTGGCCCTGCTGTTGGTTTCCCTCTTCTCTTTCTGCTGCTCCTCTTGTGCTGTTGCGTCCTGATTCTTTCTCTGTTCTAGCTCTCCGACGAAACCTGATTTTGTATGAAAAGGAAAAAACTAGTAAGTTACGTGGCCATTGCAACAAAGCTCACGTAACATCACCAGAGGGAGAGAGATTGAGTTTTATTTTAGGAATGTGGCGTGTGTTGAGACCTGGGTCCGTCATAGCACACCATAGTAGAAGCGGTTGAGCATGGGGTGGAGTGGAGAGGTTCTTTGTTCCCACCACCAAAATAATGCTGAGGTTCAGCCACCATTCAGAAAGCCGATTGCAAGTCTTTGGAGTTTTAATCGTTTAATTTGGACAAAATTTATTGAACACCGGAAAATTGTCAAAGTACAGTACTGCAGTGACTTGTTATTCCATTAAGTGTGGTGGTTTGTTGTTTAATTACATTTTGCAATGCACAAATGGGACAGGTTGTTTGTGTCGTGGGGTGGGTGGGCGGGGGATACCTTGAGAAATCATTGAAGTGACAACTATTTCTCTGTACCTTTTTCATTTTCTTGAATAAAAAGTCCACGACTACCTTGAACCCGCCTCATGGTAGCAGTTCATCAAATTATTTTATCCTTCAACTTATGAACCACATGATTTATAAAAAAAAGCTTAACTGTTACAAAAATTAGGTACGTAGCTCTTTTGTTATCATTGTCGTTTTGACTTATCTACCCCATAAAAATGGATAGTGTACCAAAGCAGATACCTGGGCAAAGAAATACACTGGGTGGTTCACCATTGCCTTCCCATTGGGCTTGGGATTTTAAGCCTGTGATGATCAGATTAAAATGAAGGAACTCGGGTAGTTGAACCAATGTAGAACCCCTGTACCTATGTGCGAGCAAGTACAAATAGTCGAATTACGTCTTTGGTACTCTGCCTGACGGCAAGTTCAGGGCTTCCAAATTAGTCTCATATATATATATATATATATATAGGATTACACTGGATGGGTTTCCTTTGCCTTCCCAGCGGTAATCAAGCTAGGAATTTGTTCTAGGATCTGGCAGTAATTCACCTCCTGCTCATGATCTTTAACGTGTACTAACCAATGCTCGTCACCGAGACAGCCGGTTAAACGTACATCCAAGGGACATCTGCACTTTGTGCCGTAACACTCTGCCAGTGAAGCACCAATCCAACAGTTATAGTCGGGTGGGAATCGAACCCAGACTAAACAGCTCAAAGATGTGTATGCTACCTCTGCACCAGTCTAATAATCTACTCTTTTTTTTTTTAATCTAAAAGTTGATTTGCGTTCGAAAATCTTCTGGGAGTCAGTTAAAAGGAAAGACATTTCCCTGGAGAACCTCATGAACTCATTTGTTGTGTCTCAGCCTTTGAGGAATTGAATTAAAAAAAAAATGAAGGAATCGCAAAACAACCACATCCTCTTCAAGCCTGCAACAACAAAAAAAATAATAAAAACAGCTTGTGAAGGTATAAACATGATGATAAGTTAACTTTGGCTGAGGTGTTTTAATTCTCACTCCCAACTCAATTTACACCTCACTCTGAGTCTCGCAAAGGAGAAATGTATTGTTCGTTTCCAATACAAACTCCTTCACTGCTACGGGACAAGGAAACATGCACCGCACCTGTGATTGCCGAAGGGGTCCTTGTATATACTACACCAACAGGATGTCATCACGGTCAACAGACCACGGTCATCAACCACCCCCGCAAAGGAAAATCAATTGCTGGAAACCCTCCACCGTCCCAACGGAAATCTGTACGACAAATGGCTCGTGAGACAGGAATCCCAAAATCAAGCGCCCATCGCATTTTGAAGCGAATTAATTGGAAAAGTTACATTCCAAAATTAATCCACGCTCTAACTAAATGAAGACGATCCTGACCGAAGTGCTGAATTTTGTGAGTGGTACCTGGGCAAATGCGAAGAAGATGCAGCATTTCCATCCAAACTTGTTTGGAGTGATGAGGCCAGCTTCAAGTTAAATGGCTCAATTAACCGACACAATTGCACCTACTGGGTACCTGAAAATCCGCATGTTACTATGGAACACCATTTAAACTTACCAGGGATTACAGTGTGGGTGATATCAGCATTGGGCATCCTAGGGCCATTCTTTTTGACCAAACTGTCACTGGGGATGTTTACTTAAACTTGCTGCAGGAATCCGTCGGTCCACGTGTCGAAGAGATATTTGGTGACGAAGAGATTTACTTTCAGCAATATGGAGCACCTCCCCACTACCACCGTGATGTAAGGGCCTATCTCGAAGCAACTTTTCCGAACAGATGGATTGGGCGGAGGTAGGTTGAATTCCCTGCGCGTTCCCCAGACCTCACTCCAATGGACTTCTTTTATGGGGATATCTCAAAGATAAGTTTACGGCTCAAACCCAGCAACAGTCGATGAGCTGAAAGAGGAAATTGAAAGACAATGTCTTGCAGTTCCAAATGAAATGATTCGTAACACTGTTGAATCCATTGGTCCGCGTTATCGGCTGTGTTGGAACGTGATGGTCGTCAGTTTGAACATTTGTAAACATGCAT
Organism: Eptatretus atami; assembly: GCA_035128595.1. Classification (NCBI taxonomy): domain Eukaryota; kingdom Metazoa; phylum Chordata; class Myxini; order Myxiniformes; family Myxinidae; genus Eptatretus; species Eptatretus atami. The sequence continues at coordinate 27,499,837 of CM068968.1, forward strand.
TTATACATTTATACATTTAACCATTAATCTTGTTTCTAAGTCAATAAACAACGCATTTATTATCATTTAAGAGTGAGTACATTTTTTTGGGACACCCTGATATATATATAATATATATAAATATATTATATATATATATATATATATATATATATATATATATATATATTATATATACACTATACACATACAATATATACACTCCTTGTGTATGTAATGTATATGTAAATCAATGGTGAAGCTTACTCTCTCTCCTCCTCCTCTGTAGTCACCAACTTTTCTAAAATCGCCATTCAGCTTTTAATTCTTAATCAATATGTAAACATTTCTCCAAAGAAATTTCACTTTGACCTTAAGGGGTTTTATGTGTGGATCGGTGATAAAAAAAAAAACATCTCAATTAATCCATTTTAAATTCAAGCTGTAACACAACAAAATGTGAAAAAGTCAAGGGGTGTGAATACTTTCTGAAGGCACGGTGTAGGTATTATATTTCCTTCCAATAGGACATGTTTCTCAAGCTTGTATTGTAACTACCTATGCAACCCTGTTCCCTCATCTTACCAGCCCTTAGCTGTGGAGGATTACCAGGCCATTCCTGAGTCGGTGGGTTATCGTGTACGCTGTAAACACAAGGAGTTCCCCACCAGTCTGCCTTTGGATGCAACTACAGATGACGGAGGGGAGCGAGAGGCCTCCCTTGAGGGCCTTCGCCCATATTCGACATATATTATCCAGGTGCAGGCCTTCAATGCAAATGGACCAGGTCCTTGGACTGAGGTTGTTGAAGCAATGACCAGCGAGGCAGGTGAGGAAATAAATGTACCGACCCGTTTATTGCTTTGAAAGGTGCAATCTAGCTATTTAACGCAAAATATGGCTCCACAAGTAATGCTGCTCAAATGAAATTTTGTTTTTCATTCACAGCTCCTTCCGCCGGACCCATGGATGTGTACGCAAATGCAACGAGCCCCTCGGCTATCCTAGTGGGCTGGGGCATGGTTCCAAAGCAGGATCACAATGGCCAGATCCTCGGGTTTAAGGTCATTCTTGCTCTTTCTTCTTTATGCAATCTTTCTTCATCTTCCTGCTTTCCTTCCTTTTTGATCTCACTGGATTTATTACCTCTGCCCACCGAAGGTGGACGCAGGTTATGTTTTCAAACCTGTCTGTCTGTTTGTTACTTGCGAAAATCGAAGATTTTTCAAGTGTATTGGTCAGTGGATTTTGGTATTCTGCCTGTTTGTTTGTCAATCGCCTACAGGTCACAATTGTAAACCGATCGTCATTAAACTTTACCAAGGTATAGAGGTATCAACTGAGAAGTATCAACTTCTATCTATTTAGTATCAACTGAGAAGCCTCTTGATTTTGACGTCGGATTTCTAAAATTGTGGTTTTTCATCCGATTGACTTGAAAGTTGAACAGCAATTGCATAGTTACCATAGTACATCACTGAATTGGGAAAGCAACTATTTTTGAGGTCAAACTTCTAAAATCATCAATTTCAATCTGAAAAATAATCAGTTTTCATCCGATTGACCTGAGCTTTGATTAAGATTGTCAATTTTAATCTTGATGAAATAGACAATTTGATGTATCCATGGCAACCTTTGAAGAGGGGGGGGGTGGATTCTGCAAGTATCGTGCTCTGCATGACGTCTCTCTCTCTCTTGTTTGTCTGTCAATCGTCTACAAGTCACAATTTTAAACCGATCTTCACAAAACTTCACCACATGGTAGAGTTCATCAGAAGAAAAGCCTCTTGGTTTTGAGGTCAAAAGGTCAAAAGGTCAACAAATTTGTGGATTGGGTGCTTCTGAACACTGATGGCTGTTTTAAATATATTGTTTGTTTGGTTCTGGGGCCTTGATAAATTTATACTAGATTTTTGCATCTGTTGCTGAAAGGAGAAGTGTGTGTTTTTTTGTGTGCTTGTTTGTTTGTTTGTTTGTTTTATATATCCACTGCAACCGCTTGATTGTAATAACAGGAAATGATAGGAAATCATCACCTCTGTCTCAACCACAGACAATTCTCGTACGTCCTCTATTTGTATCCAGGAAGAGAACAATTATGGTTTTAACCATTTTGAGATGGCCACCCACACCTTTCAGTTAAATGCTGGAAATTATTTTCAAAAGACTATTTCACTTTCAGATTTTGCGCAAGCAATGGCAGGTCAAAAGTGTCTGGCTATCATAAGCGAGTCACTGAAAACGCACACACAGCGCATGTGCAAAAAGCCTCGTTTACATTCATACGTCATTTTGAAAGTCACGTATTGTAGCAAAGACTTCAGCAGTCGATTTGATACAAAGTGAAAATATGTCAATCCATCCATCCATTGGAACCATACTCTGTGCAGAGCGTCGGTGCTGCCAACACAGTTTCCTTGGTTATTGGGCACAATCCTGGACGGGTCGCCACTCCGACGCAGAATACTCGAATGACTCGATCATCCCCAGCAAGCTGGTACTCATTTTGCCGACCTCGGAAGGATGGCAGGCTGAGTCAGCCCCCTGGTGAAGTAATTCAGCGGGCAACGAGGCTTGAACTCAGGACCCTTGGATCCCAAGCCGCCACCCTAACCACTGAGCCAACACCAGGCTTGTGAAAATATGTAGGGCGAACAAAATTTTAGGATGTATTTAGAGGGGTGTCGGATGTGTTTCAGGAAGTAGTGTTCACATTATCTTAAATTTGCATGTTGAAAACAAGACTACTGTGGGCGTTTTGTTCCTAATTTTGGAGAAACGATAAAAATGGGATTGAGTGGATTCAGTGTCGAGCAGCTAGTTTGTGATCGAGTTAGTGAAGGTGCTTGGGACTTGCCATAGAATCTAGCCATGGCGACCCATCCAGGATTGTAACAATATCCATAGAAACTGCTTTTGCGGCACCGACGCTTTATACAGAGCATGGTTCATGATCTGATCAGATATCTTTGGCTTTTCATGTTTTGTGTTCACCAATAATTTTGAAATGGAAATTAGGATTTTTTTTTGTCATTTTCATTGCACCACAGGTCTCCTACCAAGCAGTTGGGACAGATCTTCCACCTTCTATACGAAGAGTACAAGGTGCAGCAGCCGGCTGTGTTCTTCTTACAGGACTGCGTGTCTTCACGGAGTACACTGTGAAAGTGCAGGCATTCACTCATGCTGGAGATGGAGCAGCAACCTCATCAACTGCACTCATTCGCACACACGATGATGGTGGGCTGCTGTCACATTTACATGGGCATCTTGCTTATGGTGCTAAATTTCCTGTGCCATCTTTGCCTCGGATCTTGTCCCATTGTTAATTTTATTTCTTGTTTCCATCTTCTTATCTGTGTCATTTTAGATCTCTTCCTATCTTTAAATGTCTCCATAAACGTCTGTTTTCCACACAGTGCCAGGACCCCCAACAATGATCTTCTTCCCGGAGGTACAACCAACGTCCGTGTTGATGACCTGGCAGCCACCTGAGAACCCTAACGGGGTCGTTCTGGGTACGCAACCATAGTTTAGTGCAACTCTGGATAAGTGTAACACATATGTAACACTTTTTAGGAAACATGATAGAAATATGTTTTAAAAATTCAACTCATATTTTGCAAACATCTTGTTCCTTACTCATTAACCGGAATTGATTTTCATACGAAGGGGTGAAGTATGTCATCTTTTGGAGAAGGCATTAAACTGGCAGTTCCTTTTGCAATCACTTCTGGATGTAAAAGACCCAGCAGTATATTTTGCAAAGGGAAGATGGGTGTGACATGTCCGGACCAAATTCTAAATTATTCGTGCATGATCACTCTTTCATTCGAATTAATTTTGGTTTTTAATGACTGTGATACCTCGTAGCCCTTGAAGCTCACAAATGGTGATAGTGATGTTCTCACAAGATATCTGATAATTACCTCCACTACTGAAGGTGAAGGAGGTTATGTTTTCATGTGTGTGTGTGTGTGTGTGTGTGTGTGTGTGTATGTGGTCGCAACGCGAGGCTCCACAGCACGAACCAGCAAACCGATTTCAATGAAACTTTGCCACATGTGCAGTATTTGTTGGGAATGTGCGCTTGAATTTCGTTGCCTAGCAACCACCCGTGCTGTGCAGCGGCCGAAAACCACGTACAGTATTTTCAAACTTGTCCTTCAGTTTTGAATGTAGAGAACGAGACTTCGGAATTAAACACTTCGAGATATTTAGAAAATTTACTTGAGCCGATTTTTGATTGAGGTTTATTTTTCAAATCCATCAAAATGCGGGTGTCATTCACGTCATTTTTAGGAGGAGCTTAGGAAAGTGGGCGGAGCTTAGGGAAAGTGGCCATGGTTAGTGAAAGTGGGATGTGCGTAGGAAAGTGGGCGTGGCTTATGAAAGTGGGCGGAGCTTAGGGAAAGTGGCCAGCTGATGAAAAGTGGAGTGGCGTAGGAAAGTGGGCGTGGCTTATGGAAAGTGGCATGGCTTATGAAAATATTGTGTAGCTCAGGAGTGTGGTCAAACAAGAGTTGAGAGAAGTTTATCGGGTTTTCGTGTGTGTGTGTGTGTGTGTGTGTGTGTGTGTGTGTGTGTGTGTGTGTGTGTGTGTGTGTGTGTGCAACGCAAGGCTCCACAGCACAAACCAGCAACCGATTATTTTTCAAATGGTAGTCCTTCAAAAGAGGTGTCTATTCACCGTCATTTTTTATGAGGAGTGCCAGTTGGCAAAATACGCAATAGGAAAAATCTTGCAGGCAGAGGAACAATTGTATGTGAACAATACGTCTTGGCAATGAATCTTCGTCGTGGATCTGGTCGTCAGAATGAAAAGCATCGTATCCAGCGCTTCGATCCTAGCGAATCCTCGTCGCCTACCGGCTTTGCTTTGTCTGCTTTGTCCGTCTATTTGGTCGCCGGTACAGTCCGAACATGGAGAAGCGAGAGGTCAAGACTCTCCCATCAATGGTAGAGTTTGTCATCAGGAAGAAGCCTATTGTTTTTGAGGTCAAAAGTTCAAAAGGTAAACATAGGCCAAAGGTCAACAACTTCGGTGAAATTTCTAAATTCCTCAATTTTAATCCGATGGACTTGAAATTTGAAGAGGATTTAGATTTCAGGTCACTGAGTTCATCGACCATTTAATTTGGAGGTTCACATCAGCCAAAAGGTCAACATAGGCCGAATTTCCAAAATTGTCAATTTTCAGCCCATTCACTTGAAATTTGAAGAGAAGTTGCATATTTGGTCATTTAATTCAACCACCAATTATTTTTGAGATCAAATTTGTTTTATGGATTTTGCAAGTATCACGCTCCGCATAACATCTTGTTTTATTGTTTGTGTGCAGGATATCTCAAAAAGTTTTGGATGGATCCGGATTAAATTTGGTGGACAGGTTGGGTGTGTGACAAGGATGAACTGATTAGATTTTGGTAAAGATCTGGATCCGGATCTGACTACAAGAATTTTTTTTAAGTGATTCTTCACCATTGGGAGATGGGGCTAAAAACGATATCTCAAAAACGATAGCACGATATGTCAAAAAGTTGTGGTCGGATTAAGATGAAAGTTGGTGGACATGGTGGGTGTGTGACAAGGATGAATTGATTAATTTTGGTGAAGATCCGAATCCCGATCTGGATCGGGATAATTTTTTAAGTGATTCTTCGCCACTGAGAGATGGGGCTAAACCGATATATACCATGATATCTCAGAAAGTTGTGGACGGATTCGGATGATACTTGATGGACACGTTGAGTGTGTGAGAAGGACAAATTGTTTCGATTTTAGTGAAGATCTGAATCTGGATCTGGATTCAAGAATTATTTCATTCTTCAAGTGATTTTTCACCATTGAGAGATAGGGCCAAAAAGCGATATATAGCATGATATTTCAAAAATGTAATGGGCCTGATATGTTCTCATGGATCAGGCATTACGTGGTGGAGGTATGTGCTCTACCGAGTGCCATTCTAGTTACATTTTGTGGAGACAGGTGGTAAACAGTTGTTCACCATAACTCAGCAAGCTAAACATGGAATTCCTGAAAGCACATCCCAGCTTCTTGGTTTCTGATAGTGTCGCTTATTGAGGATCTTGTACATTTTTAAAAGCAATGGTATTATGATTGGGTTTCGCACCTGCACCTCTCAAGATTAGTTTTTGTGGAACATGTATCATTCTCTGCCTTGATCATGCTTGTCATTAAAAATAAAATTCTCACATACAGGCTACAGAGTTTCCTTCTGGCTCGACGTGTCCAGCCACCGTGCATTTTCTGTAGTCCAACTCGGAGCTGATGCTCGTCGATTCACAACCTCAGACCTCATTCCTGAATCCATATATCGGTTCCGCATGGTTGCCAGGACCCATGTGGGCTGGGGAGATCCAGCAGAGGTGGTGGTAGTTACCACTGAGAGTCGAGGTAAGCTTGATTTGATACAAATTAAATTCCTTATCACTTCATGTAAAGCGTGTGTGTGTTTGTGTGTGTGTGCGTGCGTGCGTGCGTGTGTGTGTGTGTGTCCGTTTGCCGCCCTTCTACTCTCTTATCCACAGTATTTATGTCACAACCCCAATTTGATGCTTGGTCACATCTTGGTTATTGATCTTATCACATATAAGCAGCAGCTCTAATAGATGTGTGCATTATTATATTTAAAGGAGGATAAACCAACGAGAACATGAGTACATTGGCAGCTTTCCTGGGGGAGAGGTACTGTGTTGATATCACATGTCATAATGTGGACAAGTCATATGGGGCTGCCATTTTGTTATGATTTTGTCACTATTCTTGTGAGATTTAATAAAGGAATGATAGTTCTGGTGCGGAACATGGCGTCGTGTTTCTAACTGTTTTCTAGCTGTTTGGCCATCATCAGCATAAAGCCAATGCATGCCCCCCCCCCATCCCCATTTCCCTCTGTAATGAAACCACAAACAATGTTGCACATTTGCTATCGCCGCATGAATTCCAAGGCTCCTTCCCTGGTCAGTGGTGCCCCTCCCTCGGAAGTGCTTTCCTGTACAGGAAGATAATGTAGTAAGGTTAAGGTGTGGCATGCATGTGGCATATGAGAAGGTTGGGAGAAGTGCAAATGTTTTTTTGTACAAATGAGACATATGCCTCCACCCTCACCCCCATCCTACTGGAGCCATTCCAGGGTAATGAATGGAGCAAATCAGAGTTCATCTTAGAGGAAACGGCATTGTCAAGATATTAACACTGCCTTTTTGGTTGAATGAAAAATTATTGTTCCACATTTCTTTTGGCAAACGCTTCTTAAAGAACAAGAAAAAAAAAACATTAAAAAATGTAAAAACATAGAGGGATGAAATCTCAAAAAAAACAACCAAACAAGGTATGAATGACACCACATTACGATGCCACAACACAACACCACAATCCTCATGGATTACCATCACAACATCTTTTGACATTTTACTTTTGTTGTGGGATTGTGATGGAACAACATCAAAAGATGTCGTGATGGTAATCCATGAGGATTGTGGTGTTGTGTTGTGGCATCGTAATGTGGTGTCATTCATACCCTGTTGGTTGTTTTTTTTTGAGATTTCATCCCTCTATGTTTTTACATTTTTTTAAATGTTTTCATTTCTTGTTTCTGCAATATTTTTCAGTAATAAAATGCACAATATTTCATATGTTTTGCTATTTTGGTTTGGATTAAATTAATCTATATTTTTTTAATTTGGCTTATGATACATTCTACCCCTTCTCCCTTCAATTCTAGCTTTTGGTGTGGACTAACCATATATGCAGAAATGTCGATGCGATTATCGTTTCAAAAAATAATAAAAGCTTAATGTTTTATATATTTTGTTATTTTGGTATGGATTAATTCCATCTTTGTTATTGAATTGGTTTAATTGTTGCTTCAGTTGATTTGGGTGATTGTTTGGATATGTATCTCTTTTGTAATGGCTGTTCCTCGTCCCCCCCTCCCCCCCCCCCCCACCACAATCATTACCTGGTTTGTAGTCCATATTTACATTCAATTATTTTCCTAATAATACGATGAATATGTATATATTTTAAGTTTTGGTCTTTTGGATTGTGTGCACTAGCCAGAGACAAAGTAACTTCCTCGCATTGGAATCGCCATCTGGCTTCAGCAGGTATTGAGGTAGGTCGGGCTACAGGTTTATATTGTTTTGAGAGGGTAAGAAGAAAAAGAAGAAGTACAAATTAGCGATTTAGCTATGTGGTGTGGTGGTAATTTAGCTGTTAGTGGTAACATTTGAATGGGCAGTCATTTTTTTCCCATGTCATCCCTCTATGTGGAGTTCTCCGTGATCGGGCAAAAAAGAGATAGACAATATAGAATTGGTTTTGGCAAGATCACTTTGTCCCTTCTCTATTTATATGGCAATGCCTTCATATATATATATATATATAAATATTATATATATAATATATATATATATATATATATATATATATATATATATTATATATATAATATATATATGAGCCCCTAAGAACCATACCGGGCCATCCCAACTTGGTGTACTTTGAGAAAAAGGGACTCAAATTCTCAGTCTCCTGTGTCACAATGAGCTAATGACAATAAAAAATACCTAAGGATAAATAACGATAAGTAATGCAGAATTTATCTATACATGATTTAAGCAGGTAGCACATGTCCCACATGGTAATCATGGGGAAAATGTGGGATGGCCCATTTCAGGCTCTGGCAAGTCAGATGCATATTAACAAGAGCCAGAGAGGTTTTTGCTTGTATCCTTATCATAAATATATTCTGATGGGTTGGCCCATTTTGGCCCTGAAAGTATCAGTTTTGTTGCACCTGAAGACGTTCATAACTCAATTTCATAAAAAAGGTGGGATGGCCCGGTATGGTTCTTGGGGCTCATATATATATATATAGTCTGAATTATTTTCATCAACAGCAACATCTTTGTTATCCTGGCTCCAACTCTTTCCTCCAAGTAGAAGTTTTTCAATTCACAATACCTGTGAATTTTCTTCCCCTTTTCTTCCCTGTGAAGTTCATTCTTGATCACAACACAAACCCAGTTTATTTTAATGATCCGCCATCTTGAATTGGAACTCCACCTTAAGGGCAAGGCAAACTTCCAACAATCTCTCCTCAGAACTGACTTAATAATGAATCATTAGACCAAAAACTTCAGTTTTAGGTGTTAGAAAGTTGTATGAAAAGGTTAATTATGTCACCGTGTTCATTTCGAAATATCATCCATTTTGATTTGCACTATATGACCTACTTATCTCGACGACTCGAGAAATACATTCGTTACAAAATTTATTTTCTAATACATGTATCTGGATAAAAAATCTCGTATATGTGTATGTGTGTATATATATATATATACACTCAGTGTACAAAACATTTTGAACACCTGCTCTTTCTATAAATTAGACTGATCAGGTGAATCCAGCTGAAAGC
>CM068968.1:27516972-27536710 GCA_035128595.1 Eptatretus atami
TCAACACTTTTGGATGGAGTGCAGTGACGTCAGGCCGGAGGAGCGGCTCCGGAAGACTATCACCGGCCAGTGTTTAGGCAACAATATATAGGAGAGTTCAGATATGAGTGCACAGCCACAGAACCAAATTTATGCCATTTTCAATTCCGAAGCCTGGCAGGGCATGATACGGTGCAGGGGGGCGAAGCTGCTGATAAAAATTCACCAATGGGGAACTCTAAAGGCCCTACGCAATTACGTGACTTGATCCGATTCCTTTTTTGGCTTCCCCTCCCGCCCCCCCCCTCGGGTGCAGCAAGCGATTGCCAGAATGGGCCAGGACCAGCCCCGGGTCATCTATACTCAGTTTTGCTGCATCCTACAGCCAACATTGACATTTACAGACCCTCACACAAGTCCATTAAAGTCTTTCTCTCACGCATCTTCTCTCCCACCTATGTCTCATCCACTGTGGATGCACATGAGCAACTGGCAAGGGCAAGTCCAGAACAACCATTCTTTTCAGAGCGACCTCACTGACTTGCACCTCTCACACGATCCTCTTACACAACACCGCACGACATGCTGCACTACATTTGCACCTCTCACTACCTGACCATAGACACCCTTCAAGTTTTTACACATACCTGCTCCCCTTTCCTAAGCGATTGGGTTTGCACCGGTCTGTGACCATGCTTAGGTCCACAAGGTCGCTACTCCTCAACTGCCTCTCCTTTTTCTGAGCTATTCTCTAAATTTTAATTCTTCTGTGTGTGTCTGTGTGTGGTGTGTGTGGTCACTGTGTCACTCGTGTAGACTGCTGTGTGGGTGTGCGTGAGAGAGAGTGGATGGCACCTGTCATGTATAAGTGTAAGTTAAGACTGTATAAGTTTATTGGAGTAAAACTGCATTGTGTCTTCTTTTATGAATATTGCATTTCTTTTGTCGCACCCACAAATTCCTTGCTTTCCCCTGCTGTACATCTGTGAATAAACCCAAACTGTGCCACAAAATTTTCCTCGCCTTGTTAAAATTAATTTGCTTTGTTATAAATGTACCCAGCTCGTTTTTGTGTTTTCCTCCATTGGTCCAGCATGGTCCACGCATTAGCCGAGCCGGGGAGTTATACTCCAGAAATCTGCTTATTAGCCAGTCCGTACTTGGCAGCTCCACTCGGCTGCACCTGATACAGTATGTAACGCAAGTACGCTTCAAGTGCACAATTCCCCAATAAGGTAACCCATGTTCCCATTTAAACGGTCGTCAGACAGAAGACACTGGGTCATGTGGTCAAATTATTGGCATTCGCAGTCAATTAGCGACCTGCTGCCGACACAAAACTTATTCGTGTGTGACAGTCTGCAATTCCCGGTGAGTCGGGAGAAATCAGGGAATCTCCTCTCGCATGGTACCCCTGTGTCCCGGCGCTCACAACAATATAAATAAATGAAAAATAATAATGCAGTGAGCGACCCAAGACAATGGGAAGCACAGTTCGTTATTGCCTTACAATGTGTAAGCATACCCTGCTCGTATGAAAATAATATTCTTGTTTGCAAAGCATTCATATTTAATAAATCATATAAAGTTTATTTTCATATGTGGGAGGCCCAAAGTGATGTGCAAAGTTTCAAACAGCTTCAAACAAAATGTCATAATTTTACTCATGTGACCCTCTTTTTTATTTTCAGGGAGCCTAAAAAACAAGGTTTAAAGTTTGGTTTTTCCATGGAAATTTCAACCATGTTGAACAATTTCTCTGTGCCTCAATGGATGCTCATTTTAGAGACATTTTTGCAACTAAAGTCATATGTTTCTATCCAAATGCAGGAATTCCACAATACATGACCATCAAACATGTTGTTGAAAAGTTTAGAAGCACTAGAAGCATGAAAGACCAAGTTAAAGGACACAGTGAACCAAAACCACCATCTCAGATCATCCCCAATCCAAAACCATGATCTTTTCTACCCTCGTAAGCCTGCCCACCCCCACCCACCCCAATCCCGCCTCCTTCCAGATTTCCAGTTTTCCCTCCAGAGAGTTTCCTTCTTTATCCATCTTGTCCACCCCATGCATCCTCTCCTGCCCCTCATTCCTGTTTGTTGTTTGTTCAAGTCTGCCTCTATCTTGGCTTTCAACTCTGCTGTTGGTGTTTTCCCCCTCTCTCTACTGTTCCTTTTGTTATGTTGCATCTTGATCCGTTCAGTGTACTAGCTCTTCCACGAACCTGGACTGTGTATACAAAACAAAACCTTCAGTGAGAGCACCTGACAACATAGAGGCTCTTGTAAGAGAAGCTTTGCAGGCTTTTCCAAAAAGGTCGATATGCCGACTTGCACAGCTGGTGGGAACTTCTCGCATGGCCGTTGGAAGAATCATACATGACAATCTGAAACTGTAATCCATACAAGACACAGTTATTGCAGCACCTGGCCAAAATAAATAAGAGGGAGAGGTTTGAATGTTGCACCACCATTGCCCATCGATTTGAAGAAGACTAGGATTTTATAGACAACATATTTAGTGATGAATCCCAGTTCCATCTCAGAGGCGGCCACGTGAACAAACAGAACATGCGACTTTGGGCAGAACACCAATTGCACGAACATGTGGAACAACCAGTTTCTGTAGCAAAAGGAACGGTTTGCTGTGCTCTCGGACGTAGCAGTATAAGGCCCAGTCACACCTTGACGTTTTAGCCAGCGATGGCAACGTATTAAAATGTATGTAAAACGCTGGCTTAACAGTTGAACTTTGATGTTTTTTTAAAAGATTCGGACGTATTCATAACGACTTGGTCTTATGTATAACGTATTAGTAACGGACACAGAACGTTTCGTTGTGTTATAGCTAACTTATACCAACGAATGCTGAACCTGTTGTGCGCCTACACAACCTATGCCCAACGATAGTCTAACTTATGCATAGCGCGCTGCACGTATGCCGCGAGTGACGTGACGTAGCCTATTAAAAGGCTGCGCACAACGATTCAAATCATAACCGCCGCAGAAATGGAAGTGTCAACATCGCAGTCACACCTTGGCGATCTTGCCAGCGTATGCCGACCTAAGAAAAATGTGTCTAAAACGCTGGCGCACGTCGAATACGGTATGGGTAAGTTTGGTATACGTGAATAGAACGCTAAAGTACGCTATCATACGTCGTAGTAAGTGGAGTACGTCAAGTAATTTAAACATGTTCAAAATTTTACGACGTACTTGGCGTATGACACACGTTCCGCATGCGATGGGAATAAGTTGTACACACGATATGCGGACGCTTACACACGTCGACAAAGGCTACTTGTAAGCTACTCATAAGTCGAAACACGTCGCGGTAATGTCTTTTTTACGCGAAACTTATTTCTAACTTATGTTTGACGTGCTTTGAACCAATTCTTTACGTAGTCCAACGCACATTGACGTACATAGACGTATTCCATTGACATCTTCCGGTCGACAAAAAAACTAAATGAACGTGTTTCTAACTTACAACTGCCATATATGACGTGTTCCCAGCGTTTTGGGGAATTGGTATATAAAATGGTCTTCACAAGGGGAACCCATCAGTGTTTTCGACTCCTTTTTGAGTCGATGTCCATGTCAGCAGTAACAGTATCAGTATCAGTATCAGTATTAGTAGTAGTTTTTCATGTTGGCAGTAGTAGGTGAGTGTGATGGGGAGGGTGTGGGTGATGATGGATCCTCCTTGCGTCCGCGTGTCCACGGGTAGGAGACATCTTTGCACCATTGTTCGAAGTTCTTCGCGGCTAATTTTTTTGGGGGTTTTTTCAACAATGAGCTATGGCTTGTTTTTACGTTTAGGTGTATTCATAACGAGTTGGACAAATGCTCAAGGTACTAATAATGTACATAGAGCGCTTCGATACCTTATAGATACGGTATACCAACGAATAATTTCGTGTAGCCGGCGTTCACAACCTATGCCCAACGATAGCCTAACTTATCCATATCGTGCGGCAGTTTATCTTTGCGGTGACGTGGGTTTGCTATTCATAGGCTGCCACTCAAAGATTTAAATGGCTGCAACTCCACTATTGAAAGTAGACGCTTGCGCTCAACAATTGGATTTTTTTACACTCAACGACTTTTAAACGGTGCCACTCAACTATTTTAATTGTTTACAATGAACGATTAAATTGCTGTCACTCGCCTTTGTTTTTGAGCTGGCGCTCGGAAATTTGAAGCGTTTCTATTCAACGTGATAAATCGCTCAAACTCCACTATTGAAATAGACGCTTGTGCCAAACAATCGCAATTGTTTACACTTAACGTGTTCTTATCGGTGCAAATCAACTGGTGTCTTATCGGTTGGCAAATCTTATCGGTGCAAATCAAATCCCGATCCATGGTGTCACCCAGTACCTTCTCCTCCGTTCACGTCTTCTTCTCTCGGTTCTATTGGCACGCAACTGGTGCATGCCAATCGATGAGGGTATGCTGATGTTGGAGAACAGGTAGATATTGTAGTGTCATCGTTGCCGGATACTCCATCTCTCGTAATGTCATGGACATGTACTCGCTATGTAGTCTGCAACACTGACGGGTTCCTCCTGTGAAACCCTTTTTATTTACCAATTCCCCTAATCGCTGCCATTACATCATTATCTGGTATCTGTAGGTTGGGAACTCGTTCGTTAAGTTCTGTAGTCGTCCGGTAACGTCAAATACGTCTACATACGCCAGTATGCGGCAGAGGTGCGTTACACAAAGGTGAAAGCATGTCACTCATAGGTTAGATAAAAGCCTCTTTTCCCTAAACAATAACTCGGCATGATTCGACGTATAAGTAACTTTCAAGCAAGGAGTGTCGAAGTGTGTCAACGATCCGTAGCGTGTTAGCAACATGTCACTGATAGGTTATAAATAAGTTTCAGGCACGCTAAGCATTATACCGACGTCTTTCAGCCTATGATAACTTAAAAGTAACGTGTGTCGACGTGTGCAACGATCGCGTAGGTGCCTACAACACGTTACTCATAGGCTAGGAATAAGTTTGGTGTACGCTAAACATTACCTCGGCGTGTCTCAACTTATGATTAACTTACAAGTAACTGTGTTGACGTCTGTCAACGATCGCATAACGTGCCTACAACTTATGGCCAGCTAGTGGAACGTGTGAGTCATACGCCGGCATACGTCGTGAAATTTCAAGCATGCAAAAATTTGAGGACAACCGAAAAGTAACACGTTTAAAGCCAGCGTGCAACGACCTATGGCAGTGTTTTCCAGCGTGCTCTCAATGTTATCAAAACTTACCCATAACGTATTCAACGTGTGCCCGCGTTTTAGACAAATTTTTCAAAAATCGGCATACGTTGGCTAAAACGTCAAGGTGTGACTGGGCCTATAATAGGACCTTTTATTCTTTGAGAACGAATCTGGACAACAGTGACGGTACACACAGACAGATATGTGGACATGGTGCAGAGAAGATTCCTTCCATCACTGAGAAGGAAGCAAGACATCACGATGAATTTCATCATTTCTAGCAAGACGGTGCACCACTGCACACGTCTAATGGTGCTTTGGAGTTTTTGAGACAATATTTTCCGGGTGAGCAACTCATTTTTCAACGGACGGACAACGCATAGCATCCCTACTCCGTGAATCTGTCTCCTCCCGAATACTACCTTCAGGGGTTCCTCAAAGCTAAAGTCTATGAAAACAACTCACACACAAACTGCAGGAGTTGAAAAATAACATCAGATGCATACCAGCTCCAGTTCTTAGCTTCAGTATCCGTATGGCAGTTGTCATCCTGAGCAGCGGTGCTTGGATTGAGCACTTCATCAACTACAAATGATATCGCTCCTTATTGCTTGTTGAAGCATTGTTTCACATTAATAAACAAAAATTCAACTACTTCTGTGTATTATGAGAAGAAAAAAAACAAGAAAGTCGAGAAATTGTAAAAAAAAAAAAAAAATTTTAGTTAAAGAAATAGTTGCACATCATTTTGGTCCACCCTGTACATATGAAAATATATTTTACGACAAATATATAACACACACATACTCCCTCTGTTGGCACTCACAAATTGGACTGATGGATGCACTGTAAACAAAGTCTAATATTACTTTGAGATGGAATAATTGAGATCCATCCATCCATTGGGACCATACACCGTGCAGAGCGTTGGTGCTGCGAAAGCAGTCTCCTTGGTTATTGGACACAATCCTGGACGGGTCGCCACTCCAATTCAGTATACCAGCGAGCTGGCACTCATTTTGCCGACCTCGGAAGGATGACAGGCAGTGTCAACCCCACCTGGTATTAATTCAACAGCTGAGTGGGATTTGAACTTCAGATGCTCGGATCCCAAGCCCACCACCCTAACCATTAAGCTAACACCAGGCATGTAAATGAGATGTGGCAATTTATTTCATCTATTTTGATGGAATGTAATGTCTGCAGTGTTAAACACAACGTAAGAGAAATGAAAAGTGATGGGAAACTGTAAAATTATCCCAACACGTGAGTCTAATCACACTGAAAGATAAACAGGTAATAGATTATAAATTAAAATTTTGGATGCAGTGCACATACCGAGCTGATAACCCAGTCCATTTTCTCCATAAGGCAAGATGTGGCTACCTCCATAGAACAAACTGGGGAATTCACAGACTAATTAATGGTGTATTATTCACATTTGGACAAAAGTTTTTGTTGTTGTTGTTTAAAGAAGATATTGATCACAAACAACATCCATTTTTTTCTGGCATGCTCTGCAGACTTATTAGGCCTCAAGATCCCTTTTCCACTCTGGAAATTTTGGGCTGAGTGGATTCAGGATAAGTCGGGACAAATAATTTTCCTATTACCAATTTATTGAGCTGAATAGTGCTGGGTTGGGAAATTTTTAAGTGGGGACTGCACGTGAAATTGATAGTTGACATTTTAGATGAATACGAGCCGCAGCCAAAGAGTTATTGTTGTGAAAAATAAAAATGGACTCTCTCTCTCTCTCCTCTCTCTCTCTCTCTCTCTCTCTCTCCTCTCTCTTCTCTCTCTCTCTCCTCTCTCGCTTCTCTATTTTCTCTGCCCCCAAGCACGACCAGACCCACCTGGTAAACCATCAGTACCTCGGGCTGGGTGGCTGCACGAAGTGTCACGCTGACATGGACGCCAGGCAGTGACACTCAGCTCCGTTGCGCTATTACACAGTGCAAGCAAGAATTCTTCCCGAGATCCACGTTGGGAAGCAGTGGCACCCTCGCTTCCTCCCGGTCTCACTTCTACACCTTGGATCGGTAAAAACATGGCAATCATAACTGATGCACCATTGCACTTATGCTTAGACACTGCTCTATAATTTTACATTTCATTGAATTAAGTCACAGGCCCATGTTTGCACAACACACACACACACACACACACACACACACACACACACACACGCACACACACACACACACACACACAGCACACGCACACCCACACACACACAAACACTTCCTTTTTACCATCTAGACCTTTTTATCAGTCCTATAAAATTAGCAATTTCGTGCTGATTAATGTTCAAAAGACAATCTGAATATGTTTTTTTTTTTAATGAGCTTTCAGGTCTTGTTATAACCTTGTTAAAGAGAACAATAAGGAATTACACAGTGTACAATAAAATGATTACTCATTTTTAAGGTAGTTTAACAATGAAAATTCAGTCGTTTTAACTGGTTTAAACTGGATTTTATAATTGTACGATAACTTTTCTGTCACGGATTGGTAGTTCAATGGCATATTTCCACCACGAAGAAACAAGTTGGCTTGTGCCAAGGTTCTCTGGTGCAGGTTGGCAGGTGAATGGAATTTCCCTGTCGATTTTTCTTCCAGAACAGGAGAGATGTGAAGAAGTTCAAGGAAAGGAAAGGCAATGGGTCCAACTGGATTCTTCGTCAAAATTGTAAAGGATGAAGGAATCAAATGGATGACAAAGTTGTGAAGAAATGTCTGGGAAGGAATCATCCCTGAAGATTGGGCAAATAGCACCATTGTGCCTTTTTCAAGGTGAAGGGAGGCCCTTTATTGTGTTAATCTTACAGAGGAGTTTAACTAATTGAGCAGGCATTGAAAGGTTTTGAAAAGGTGGTTGAAAGACGACGAAGAAAAGTTGTAAATATTGACAACAACCAGTTTGGTTTTATGCCGCCAAGAAGATCAACAACAGAGGCGATGCCAAGAAAAGTATTGCGCAAAGAAAAGGATATCATTATCCTTTTGTCAGCTTGTCAGTGAAACAAGCTCATGTGCTCCATCGATCTACATGGAGGCAATAACTCTTCGAGCTCTTATAACTATTATTTAGATCTTTCCTTGAAATGCTTCACATTCTTTCTGCTGTGACAGTTCATATGCAAATGATTTTTGAAAGTGTATTTCCTTGAATTTCCTGCAAACAATGGGGGCAAACAGCATAGTTTAGATGTATTTTCACTGGTCTCAGAGCTGGCTAACCTGGGTTTGAATCTTGACATGGCTATAATTACTGTCGTTCTTGTGCTTTGCATTCAAGATGATTCAATGCGCTCACCGTCGGATGGACATTAAGCTGGTTATCTTGTCAGCTAGCATTAGTTGTTTACGAGGGCCGTACCAAAAGGCATGAACACGTTTATTGTACGATAAAACAAAGGTACATGCAAGAAAACTGATATTGTCAATCGTAGCTAGACATACCACATGACTTTTCTACAGTCTCCAGAATGATCCACACATTTCTTCCAGTGCTGCACGAGCTTAAAAATCTCGCTGCAGTAGAAGTTCATTCCAACACTTCACAACGAGCTACGCGCAGCTATCTGGACTGCCTAGTCATTGTCATAGTGCTGGCCTCTCATGTGATCTTTCAAGGGTATGGAGTGATGCCATTCCATTCTTTGCTACTTGGTTTCTGGGTCAAAATGGTGGAACCAGCTTTCATCACCAGTCACGACATGGAACAGGCAGTCATCACCCTCCACAGTATGTCGTTGAAGCAACTGTGATGTCACAGTTGGTCGGTGTCGTCTCCTTTATGGCATGGTGTCCTATGCCAAGCTGCGCTGCAATCTCCCTAACTGTCACCTTTCGGTCCTCAATGATGAGCGCATTAACTTTCAATCAAGGTGCTCCTCAGTCGACCACAGCCTGGCTGATCGGTGATGTCCCTGTTTCCGTGTTTCTATCTTTGAAGTGTATCACCCACCTTCTGACACTGCCAGCACCCATGCAGGCATCTCCATACACCTGTCTCAATTGGACGTAGATATCTGCAGCTGAGTTGTTCTCTTTCACGAGTAATTAATCACTGCACGTTGGCAAAACAATATGTCCTTGACAGCCATTGTGTCACAATGGAGTGTGGGAACACCAGTGGTGTGCCTGCGCCAAGCCTGTGTTTCTATTGGAGTGGAGAGATGGATAGATGTCTCTAATAACCCCTGGTCTACTATATTCGGCACAAACGTGTGGAATCCTCTGATGCTCATGGCTTTTGGTCCAGCACTCATACATTAAAGATTGCACGGTGTCTTTTGTGAAGAGGAAGCGAGTTATCGCCGGCACCCTGAACAAGTTACACATTCCCCCTGTAACCTACAGGGGGCACTGCATCATCGGCACAGCCACGCTCCCAGCAATGATGCAAATGCAGCCATGTGCTGCACACGAAATGATGATTCAAGCAGTGTGGTCATTATAACAAATGTGAATCTTAATCATTCCTCGCACTACAGGTAGAATGTTTTGAGACCTTAACAGGTAGAATAAATTGTGCCATCAAAAATTGTTGTTTCTTTTCCATTGAAAGAATTGTACACAATTACTTTTGGAGTAATAATTATTTTGATCATGTTGTCAGCGATACCATATGTTGTCAGCAATACACAGTGCTATCCTTGCTCTATATGCACTTTATCAACTCCCCCACCCTGATATAGGCTGAAACCTTTCACGTCGTACCGATTTCGTATCTCCTCGACAAACGACGTAGGAATGAGTCCATGGAGTGAGCCATCCACCATCGTCACCACGCTGCAGGCAGGTATATGGACATCCAGTGCACCCTTTGACCGCACAACCAGAGGATCACACAACACACTGCTTTTACTACTCTCCCCTCTCTTCTCTAACCTCTTTATTGCTTCTGCCACCGAAGGTGGATGGAGGTTATGTTTTCACCCCTGTCCGTCTGTCTGTCTGTCTGTCTGTGAGCAGGATATCTCAAAAAGTTAGACAGATTCGGACGAACTTTGGTGGACAGGTTGGGTGTGTGACAAGGACAAATTGATTCTATTTTACTGAAGATCTGGATCTGAATACCAGATTTTTTTATGGGATTCTTCACCATTGAGAGGTAGGGCCAAAAACGATATATGGCATGATATCTCTCAAAGCTGCAGACGGATTCGGACTGAACTTGGTGGATGAGTTGGGTAGGTGACAATAACAAGCCAATTCGATTTTGTTCAGGTCCAGATCCAGATCTGCTCTATCAGTTGGATACAAAACATAAACTGTTCAGCCTGGCAGAGGTACGCGCTCACCTGAGTGGCATTCTTGTTGCCTCTGTTTTGTCTCCCTCGACTAATAATATTTACTGTTCTTCTTGCAATAAACAAATGGCTCCCAAAATAGTCAGGAAAGTCTAATGAACAGCACTATCCTTGCTCTTAATTAGTTAAAGCTTTCCAGTCAAATTATCTTCAATTACCCAGAGAAGTAGCTGCAAAAACAATTTGCTGACAGCACATCACATGCAAATGAAGTTGTAAGTCAGGCATGAAACTTCCCTGATAAATAATTTATTTTATATACTAATAACATTATTCTGACGACAATTTAACAATATTTACCATACAGGGAGTTTGAAAAGTTAGTTTACCAAGAATTCTGTTCTTGTATGAAGTGAATAAATAACCATTAGATTAAAATCTTTTTTTTAATCTTTGTGCAAACAGAAATTGTATACTTGTTTTTTGTTTTTGTCCCCCGTGTCCTGACAAGATCAGAGATGGGGGACATTAAAATGAACTCCTTCCGACTGACCGACTGATCAATCATCTGTCCATGTACTTTTGTATCCGTGATATTTCAAAAAACATTCAAGATTTAGCTATCAGATCCCACAGATCTATTCCTCATACCACCCAAAAGGCGGGGGACCTGGAGTGTCAGCTCCTTGTAATCATTAAAACAGTTTGCGCCAAAAAATATGCACATTTGTATAAATGTGTTTGTCTGAGTATGTAATTTATATATACTCTTGTGTTTTTGTATATATTTATACAAGGGTGGCCGGATGAAGGTCAACAGGGACTTTCATTGTGGAACATGTGCAATGACTTTGTCTACCCTGAGTTAGTTATGCAGAAAATGATATCCATAGTCATGTGTACTGTGAACCAGAGGCATCTATCATTGAACTCCTTGTGAAGGACAACATGAAAGAGAAATCACAGGAGACTGTCTGCACAATTTGGTGCCGCATGACTTTCATGAAGTTGTGATTAAATGGTGCAGTGAGTTTAAATAAAAATGTACTCACAACCGCACCATTGAGCGATCTTGTGCGGGTGAGCGGATTGGAGAGTTATGCAACAAACTGCTGTCCCACAAACAAATATGACACGTGCTGAAGAGTTAATTTTGGAGAATTTCCAGATTCCTTGACGATAAATTGTAGAACAATTAGATGTCCGTGTTAGTCATGTGGGAGCAATCATGTATTCTCACTCAAGATTCAATAAGATCAGGGTGAGTAGCAAAGGTCTCAATATTTGCTCAAAAGGCAACTCACGTGGCCATCATTTTTCACATCACATCAGAGCTGCTGGAAAGCTACCACAGGGAAGGAGATTATTTATTGACGAAGGTTAACCTGTGTCCATATTTTGTGCCAGTCCAAGAGAGTCGGCACAGACGGTGGAAACATTCTTGTTACTCACCATCAATGTCTATTTGAGGTTCAAGCATCAGCTGGAAAGCTTATTGCAAAGGTGTTTTGAGACCTTAATAGTTTGATTTGTGTAGAATCTTTTTAAGTTGGGGAAACCATTAAAGTATAGAATTACAGTGACCTGTTACATCATGAAGTGAGACAATAAATATGCAGACAATGGCCAGGTATGCTGTATCAAGACATGGCTTTACTTGACAACAGTATTCTGGTCCGCACACTGCAAATGTGACCATGACTGCACAAGAGGAGGTGATTGGGAGTGTTCTCAATCATCCCTGATACAGTACAGGCTCATCACCTTGCGATTTTCATTTTTTTTTTGGACCACTCATAAAACATCTGCAGGGTATCATTGACCTTACAACTAATGATGATGTCAAACGACACATCTTGAAATGGCTGCCCTCCCAAAGATTCTTAGCATCAAGGCAGTACCACATAGATGGAACAAATATGTCTGTGCAGCAGGGAAATACTTTGACAAATTGAAGTTTTTCTTCAAAATTCCTTGTACGTTTTAAATTCATAAAATAAAAAATTTCCCACAAAATGTGAACTGCCCTCATGTGTGTCTGTATATCAAATATGTATGTGTATACCGGATGTAGGGCTGGCAGGATAGCCTAAACCTAGAGGTACACACACTCACCTCTTAGCTATCTAGCCTGGGTTTGAATCACGACCCAGCTATAAACTCTCATCCTGGTGTTTTACGAGCAGGGTGATTCATCAATGAGTGTACCATCCCTCAGATGGACGTTAAACTGGCGTGCCGTCTGCTGGCATTAGTTGATGGACGTTAAAGATATGTCAGATATATATATATATATATATATATATATATATATATATATATATATTCTCTGCCATAAAAAACGAACATCTATAATTAATTGATAATGTAGTTGTTGAAGGACTGTTACAGCATTCATTCCAAGTGCCTTTTTGGCACGAGGGATGTGCAGAACACCTGATTGCAAGTTTCATACATTGCAATCACCTCATGCAATAATCGTTCAGCACATGCTATGCGTGCACTATTAGGTTTTTAGAGGTGACATGAGGAATTCAGAGAAAATTTGAAACAGTCTTTCCAAGACACCAGCATGCAGATCATCCAAAAAAGTCTGATTGTACTGTATTGTTTAACAATCCAGTACAACGCCATGTCTGTCAGAAAATGAAAGGAATCAAATTGTACACCTTCGAGCAGGGTCCTCCATGAGCCATGTTGCAAGGCTCTTTAATGTAAGAAGAGAAAGTGGTTGTGACCTCAGAAGAGGTTATCAAGCCACTGGGTCAACAAGAGAGATGCCAAGAAGTGGATGTCCGTGGGTAACAACTCCCATTCAGGACTGATTATATTCGCACGACCCATCTATGCAATCGGTTTCAAACTACCCAGAGTACTGCAAACACACTCTCTGGACTTCAATGTCGTCAGTGGTTGATGCTGGAGGTGGACATACCCAGTATTGAGATTGTTCCTTCCACGCTGGATCCCGATGTGAAAACATTTCCCACAATGCGGCATTACCTGATTAAGTCATAATGACATGGACATGGTCAGCATTTATCTTTGTCAGAGGTTTGCGCCTCACCTGTGTCCCATGATGTCTCATAAAAAAAAATTGAATTAACAACAATCACTTGTTTCTTTTTTTATGGCAAAGAGTACATCAGGCTTTGAAGCAGGCTTAATGATCAAATTAGTGTCAACATTTGATTTTGCAAGTTTCAGCATTCCCTTTGTAAACAAATATTAATGGGAAATGCACTGAGTTGTTTGAGACAAAATAGCTCTCAAAATTTGTACTTCTGATGTTTTTTTAAGTTTAAGTTTATTTCCCCTTTAAGAACAAGTTAACAGTGATTACTGTTAAAAACTATAACGACACTCGTAGAGTGCTTAGTCTTGGCTCATGTGCTCATTCTGAACAAAAAATTCATCATTAACTGAACATTCCACAAATATCGCCCACTGCTATTATGGCCCATATACCCGTATCATCCATGCACCCAATTATGTCACATACATTGCCATTATATGTAGCATTATTGATTAATTATTATGATATTTTAAAACCACTTTGTACACATTAAGGCTAAATTGTGTCAATTAAGGTGAATATGAAATAAATTTTAAACTATATTCCCCATGGCTAGTCGATCGTACAGTATGTATAAAATTTTGCATCGATCAGTTCAGAAATTCTGGAGAAAAAGATCTTTTTTTTATTTCCTTTAATCTAAAAACAAGTATACAATTTATGTTTGCACAAAGATTTAAAAAAAGATTTTAATCTAATGTTATGATGTCAGAGTTATCAATAAAATATTCTCCATGAGGCATCCCACCTATGTTTAAAGTTTTGCATCCATCAGACAAGTGGTTGCAGAGAAAACATTTTTAAAGTGAAAGTATATAGACACGGACTCGCACATAGACTAACAGGCAGGGGCATTGCAATAGTGTCACATCCTCTTCGGGGCAAGACTAAAAATAATACAGATCATACTTTACTTATGTGTAAACAACTTTTTAAAATGAAGCCGGATGTGTTGGCTTTTTGGAAATAGGCCATTGACACTTTTTGCTTACATGGGTAGTACAAAATACCTAACTGTTTCTTGAGAGAGAACAAAAAGAGCATTAAAGAGGAATAAAATAATTGTGAAAAAATCCATCAGGAAAGATTGTTGCTTGCAAATGTAAGGCCAATTGTCAACTTGCAGTGCCATCTCCTGTGCCAGGCTCACAGATCCATCAGTCATGGCTCAAGGCTCACGGATCTGGACAACACTCGAGGCAGAAGGGGAACTGGGGGCTAGCCAGAGAACATGAGGGGCATGCCGGCTTTCATGTTGAGGGGGGATTATGGCCAGATTGCATTTTGCAATTAATTGAGCTTATCTAGAATTAGCCTGCATCCTGGGCATTGTGGCTGAACTTCCTAATGAGGTGTGCAGCCAACTGTAGGCCCGGACAAGGCCCCGTGGGCACCCAGACGCAATTCCCTCCAGTTTATTTCAATTATTTCTCAATTTTTGTCGAAAATAATGAAAGGTGGTAAATTTAATTTGCACACAGAATCTTGTTGCGGTAATTGCCGTTCATTATTTTGGGGGTTCAGACCTTGAAACAGGCATCTGATGCTTTCAGTGAATAAAACCAAGAAAGTTAAACTTTTGTGCTGATGATCTTTTCTTTTCCTTTTTTTAAAGTGAGTGATTCAGCTAACTGCTTGTCATGGCATTCGAAGGTCTGATTCGATCACTTGAACGCAAATATATATTACTTTATGAGCTCTCGCCATGATGACTCGTTTCTCGTAACAGATGGCATGGACAAACAGCCACGCACAAGGGTTGCTGGCAAAGTAAAACATACAAAAGATGCAAAAGAATGTCCTCAATAATCTGCAGGAAAATACTCAAGACTGACCAATCGCGAGAGACTTATAAATCAAAGAATTACAACAGATGGCCAACCGTACATAATGGTACAATGATGAAGACATTTGACTTGTTGCTTTGTATAACTCTCACCTCCCCTGGTTTGTGCAGCCCCCGAGGAGCCGCCTCGCGTTATCTCTGCCATTCCACACACCCCTTCATCTGTATTGCTGCAGTGGGAGGTAAGGAACCCACACTTACATGCCCTTTTTACCCAGCCCCTACTATATGTCCCCCAACCCCCTCCACACGAGTCAAATTTGTACCACTTTTGTTTTTCACTACATTGCAACTTGAAGGCTTCTTTCAAACTCCATTACACGTCTTCATCACACTTGATATTATCTGTCGCTCATTATGACTCATCTTTTATATTTTCACATCTTCCTGTCTTCCATGACATCACGCCGTGTGTTCGTTCTCTTGTCACTGCATTTCATCTACAGTGCAGTGGTTCCCAACTTTTGTAGCTGTGTGGACCCCTTCCGAATCTCCAAAGGTTGCGCAGGCCACCATGTACGTATGACTATCGTATGGTGACATGATATCATAGTGACATAGTGCCATACAACTATAATGGTGACGAAATTGCGAAACTAACAGGATGAACCACGGGCTTCCACAAATATTTGCCTCTGACGTGTGACGAGTCGCAGGGTGGCCTGCGGCCTTTCACGAATGGTTGCCTCTGACGTGCGGAGAGTAGCAGTTTGTGACAGCATTTGGCAATGTGGGAAGGATAATAGGTGTTTTCCTCCCACGGACCACCTCAGTGGAGGGGTCTGCAGACTGGAGGTTGGGAATCGCTAATCTACATTATTGCTTTGTTTTCTTAATCTCTTGCTTCTTGTCTTTGTTATCGACCACAAAATTATATTTGCTCACATTTGTGCTTATTGTTTAAATCGTCATTTTTTTTCCTTAATTTATTCCACCTATAAGACTTAGTTCTTCTTCAAACACAAACATCAGTCAAAACATGGGTGGGGGAGGTGGGGGGGGGGGGCTGATGACAATTCCAGAAGGAGTGTTTTGTGATTTCAAACATTCTTCCCAGAGGCATAGATTTTCTTTCAATTCCAGCAGTGTTTGTGTCAGAATTCCTTGTGAAACAGTAAATAAATATGAAAAAGAACTGGAAACAGTCAGAAGGATTTTGTTATTATATTGCAATGGATAATTAATTCATGAATTCTCGTATTGGGATAACAGGAACATGAAAGCCTGTTATTGCCACAAAAACAGCAAATTTTATTTTGTATTTTATCGAATTCGATGCAATATATATAAATATTTATGCAGCGTTGCCAAATCAATGTAGATTTATTATATTCTTGTTACACTTTGAAATCTAATCAGGTTTTCTTTAGTAGTCCTGTTGCGTCCACTTCTGCAGAATATATTTTAGTTTTTAATCAACCCGGACATCACAAACAAGTTTTTGGATGGTTGTACGTGTCAACTCTAGCCTTTATACCCACAATTTCATGATTTAATGGAAATTTTCGGTCATAAAATGAAAAGACAATAACGTGTTTAAGTCGTGTGAACCTTCGGAAGAGACGACATGATATGATTTCAGCTCGAAACAGGAGAGATCACCAGGATCTGGAAAATACTGCGGGTACCTCTTTGAGTTTGTATTGTTATGAAAGAGGTGTTGCTGCATGGGAAGAGAAAAGTGGGGTTGAGCAATTGGTTCACTTCTCTCTGTGTATTTCTGTCTACAAATGTGAATTTATGATCGAGGAACAACTTTATTTCAATCGAATGTAATATTTTGAACACGAATCGGGACATGAATCTGTAAACGCACCTGTAGCTTGGCAGCACTGAATTTATCCTGATCGCACATGCGCAAAAAGGAGCAAGATAATTTTTTGAGTCTGAGTGCCTGTTTAACAGTCAAACACAATTGAAAATCATTTCAAATGGGAAACACTGTTTTTAAGGGCGTCACAAAGGACACAAACAACAGGTACAAATAACGAATGCAATGTGTTAAATTAAAGGTGCTGTAAAAGGCAGGATAAAATAAATAAGTTGGTGTAAAAGACAGGGTAATATAAATAAGGTGGTGTAAAAGATTTAGGCTAAAATAAATAAGGTGGTGTAAAAGGCAGGATGAAATAAATAAGTTGGTGTAAAAGATTTAGGATAAAATAAATAAGGTGGTATAAAAGGCAGCATGAAATAAATAAGGTGGTGTAGAAGGCAGGATAACATAAATAAGGTGGTGTAAAAGATTTAGGCTAAAATAAATAAGGTGGTGTCGAAGGCAGGATAACATAAATAAGGTGGTGTAAAAGACAGGATAATATAAATAAGGTGGTGTAAAAGACAGGATAATATAAATAAGGTGATGTAGAAGACAGGATAATATAAATAAGGTGGTGTAAAAGACAGGGTAATATAAATAAGGTGGTGTAAAAGATTTAGGCTAAAATAAATAAGGTGGTGGAAAAGACAGGATAAGATAAATAAGGGAGTGGAGAAGACAGGATAATATAAATAAGGTGGTGTAAAAGACAGGATAATATAAATAAGGTGGTGTAAAAGACAGGATAATACAAATATGGTGGTGGTAGAAGACAGGATAATATAAATAAGGGATGGAGAAGACAGGATAATATAATAAGGGGTGGTAGAAGACAGGATAATATAAATAAGTGGTGTGAAAGACAGGATAATATAAATAAGGTGGTGTAAAGACAGGATAATAAAATAGGTGGTGTAAAGACAGGATAAATAAATAAGGGATGTAGAAGAAGGATAAATAAATAAGGGAGTGGAGAAGACAGGATAATATAAATAAGGGGTGGAGAAGACAGGATATATAAATAAGGTGGTGTAAAAGACAGGATAATATAAATAAGGTGGTGTAAAAGACAGGAAAATACAAATATGGTGGTGTAGAAGACAGGATAATATAATAAGGGGTGTAGAAGACAGGATAATATAAATAAGGTGGATGAAGAACAGGATAATATAAATAGGGAGTGGTAAAGACAGGATAATATAAATAAGGTGGTGTAAAAGACAGGATAATATAAATAAGTGGTGTAAAAGACAGGATAATACAAATATGGTGGTGTAGAAGACAGGAATAATATAAATAGGAGTGGAGAAGACAGGATAATATAAATAAGGTGGAGAAACAGGATAATATAAATAAGGGAGTGGAAAGACAGGATAATATAATAAGGTGTGTGAAAGACAGGATATATAAATAGGTGGTGTAAAAGACAGGATAATATAAATAAGGTGGTGTAAAAGACAGGATAATATAAATAAGGTGTGTAAAAGACAGGAATAATATAAATAAGTAGTGTAAAGACAGGTAATATAAATAAGGTGGTGTAAAAGACAGGATAATATAAATAAGGTGGTGTAAAGACAGGATAATACAAATATGGTGGTTAGAAGAAGGATAATATAAATAAGGGAGTGTAGAAGACAGGATAATATAAATAAGGGAGTGGAGAAGACAGGATAATATAAATAAGGGTGGAGAAACAGGATAAATAAATAGGGGTGAGAAGACAGGATAATATAATAAGGTGGTGTAAAGACAGGTATATAAATAAGGTGGTGTAAAAGACGGATAATATAAAATAAGGTGGTGTAAAGACAGGATAATATAAATAAGGTGTGTAAAAGACAGGATAATATATAAGTGGTGTAAAAGACAGGATATATAAATAAGGAGTGTAGAAGACAGATAATATAAATAAGGTGGTGTAAGACAGGAGAAAATAAATTAAGGGAGTGAGAAGACAGGATAATATAAATAAGGGAGTGAGAAGACAGATAGTATAATAAGGGGTGGAGAAAAGGATAATTATAAATAAGGGTGAGACAGGATAATATAAATAAGGGAGTGGAGAAAGACAGGATAATATAATAAGGTGTGTGAAAGACAGGATAATATAAATAAGGTGGTGTAAAGACAGGATAATATATAAGGTGGTGTAAAAGACAGGATAATATAAATAAGGTGGTGTAAAAGACAGGAATAATAAAAATAAGGGAGTGTAGAAGACAGGATAATATAAATAAGGGTGTGTAAAGACAGGATAATATAAATAAGGGAGTGGTAAACAGATAATATAAATAAGGGTGGAGAAGACAGGAATAATATAAATAGGTGGTGTAAAGACAGGATATATAAATATAGTGTGTAAAAGACAGGATAATATAATTAAGGTGGTGTTAATAAAGACAGGATAATAAATAAGGTAGTGTAAAAGACAGGATAATATAAATAAGGTATGTAAAAGAAGATATATAAATAAGGGTGATAAAGACAGATAATATAAGATAGTGTTAAAAGACAGGATTT
>CM068968.1:27541606-27554629 GCA_035128595.1 Eptatretus atami
TTTGTGTTTAAGGGTTGTTTCTTTAATTATTTAATTTAGTTTTTTTTTATTTTAATTTTATTTTGGTTTGTGATTTTATCATCATCATCGATAATGTTTTAATTGAATCTAGTTCAAGTCATTTAATACAACACGCAATATTTAACCGAAATCAGATTTTTTCAAGATACCCTATTACCTTCATAATAATATAACGTGTCAGTTGGGAATAGATATATTCTGGCCGGCGTATTAGTTTTTTTATTAGTCAATGCAAAATCCAAGATATGAGCGGTTTCCCGGCATCAAGAAAGGCGGCGCAATTAGTTTCAAATAATTAATAAACCAAGACAGAGCGATATAAATTAAAAAGGATAAGAGGAGCTGGTATTAAACACACGGAATAATATACAAATGTTAAGGAGCGGTGTAAAAGACTGGCATTATAAAAATATACACCGGTGGATCGTTCTAAAAAGCCGGGAAGCAAAATAACCAATAATAAATATGGAGTGTATCAAAGAACAGGATAACTCATAAATACTAACCGAAGGTAGGTGAACACGCGCGCCAAAGAGATAAATAATAAAATAAAAAAGGGACTCGTGTAAAAGACAGATAATATAAATATGGGATGTGGAAGTGAAGACAGAAATGAATTCGTAATAAAAATAAAAACTTGGTGGTGAAAAAGAGCAGGATAATAGTAAAATTCACTGGAGGTGAAAGGACAGCCCGACCCCCGAAAAGACAGGCCCGTCATAAAGATATTAAATAAGTGGTGGTAACCAAGACGAGGAAAATAATAAATACAAAATAAGGCAAACGGGAGTGTAAAAAGACGAGATAAAGTAGCTCACAAAGATAAAGGTGTTGTAAGAAGAAACAGGATAATATAACAACATCACACCGATAGGGTTAAAAGGACATGCCAAGATATACTAAATATATGCGAGTGTGACAAGACACGAAGAATAAAATATAAAATAAAGGAGAGGTATAAAAGACTAGGGATACAAATAAAAAATACTAATGCGGCTATCGGTACCACACCACCGAAGCAGAGAACTGAGAAAATTCACAATGATAACTTATGGACGTTTGAAAAAAGACAAGGATAATATAAAATAAGGTTGGAAATGAGTTCTAAAAGACAGCAGGATAATATACATAATCAGAGGTGGAGCACTAGTAAAAGACGGACTGCCAAATATAAATAAGGAGTGTAAAAGACAGCCAAATACAGTACAACAATATAAAACCATGGGGTGCTATAAAGAGAAGGCAGTCACACTAATTAAAATCATCGAGATAGTGACAACGGCGACACGAGAACTCAAATGTAAAATACACGGGAAGGGTGTAAAAGAAACCACGCCGATAAATATACTAATAAGCTCCGGGCTGTAAAAGACAGACTCAAAGTATAAATGTACATGGAGATAATGTAAAATCGACAGGATGATATAAATAAGGGAGTGTGTAAACGCCACAGGATCAAATAATAAATAAACGCGTAAGGATGGTGTACAAAGACAGAAAAGAATAATTAAAACACTAAGGTGGTGAATTAAAGACCACGCGAAATCATAAATGGAAGGCCCAAGCTCCGTAGAAAGAACAGCAGGTACTCACGCTATATAACACTACAAAAAAGCGCGAACCACGGCGTGAGTGTAAAAGACAGGATAAAACTCATCAAATTAGGGACTAGTGTAAAAGACAGTAGATAACAATATAACAGATAAGGGAGGAAAAGACAGAACAGCACTAAAAATATACAAGTTAAGGGAGTGAAAAAACCGGCGATCACTATATAACAACTCAACCGAAGGGTGGTGTGAAAGGACAAAAGCGAGTAGATAACTAATAATTGGAGTGTTAACACACGACCAACTGATTTAAGTTTATGAGCAATAACCTGCTGGGTGTAAAGACGGCGATAAATAGTAAGAATTAGTACAGGGTTCGATAAAAGACAGCCCACAAGATAATTACTCAAAAGTAAAAACCGGTAGTCGTAACAAGATAGAGCACTCTCATAATAGACCAATAAGGGTCAGATGTAAAAGACAGAACAACAATATACTAATCCAAGAGTAAGACCGCTCCGTGTAAAAGACAGGGATAATATAATAGTGCAGCTAAGTAAAAGACAGACAGCAACCAGATTAATGATATGATAATAAAAAGGCAAAGAACACATACACAGAAGCGAAGTCGTTAAGAGGAATCTCCTCCTACTAGCAGATAAATCGTGCATTCCTGCCTCATTGCATAAAACCTTGGCTCTCACAACTGTCTAATAATCCACTGCCAAAACAAACTGATAACAACGCAAACAAGTGTAAAAGCAAAGTAAGAAATGTAAGCCCAAGCCACACAAGCTGGACTGATCCACCCCTATTATGACGCAGACCCTATTCCACGGGTTAACATTATCGAGCGTGGATATTCGCGACACATGAAGTAAGACAAAACCCGTAACAGCGATTCGTAAAATAATGTAAATCCACTGATTAACCAAAAATATGTTATTTTTTTGAAGCAGCCACCACTGCAGCCATACAGAAATTATAACTTTATGCTTAAAAATATAACCTCCTCTTTAAGACCATAGAAAATAATGAATAACACCCACTAGCACAAAAAAACCACGTATAAAAAATTACTGCAGTCAAGAACTCAACTCACAGTAAATTAAACCAATACCTGAAAGAGTTTCAAAATCGACAACTCATCAGCCAAAAAAGCACCCGGCATACACCCTGTTAACCTACAAAAAATTAGAACTACTTACCCCTCAGCCGAATGAAAACCAATCCACTCTTCGGATAGCCTCATAAGAAGATTAAACTCTTGAAGGAAAAAAAAACTACATAGAAAATAAATACAATAAAAACACACTTTGGCCTGTCCATAAGATCTCACCGCATGTGCATCAGCATGATTCCCCAGACAAAAACCCCCCAGGGAAACCAAAAAAACACACAAACACGATCCCCCAGAATAGCAAAAACAATAAAAGAACAACACAATAGTATAGAATGGTCATTAGCCAACGACACGGATCCTCACCATTAGCCAGTCAGTATTGTGTCTGCTTTGTTGGTTTCCTATTCTCTCATGTGCACCGGCGGCCTCCATTAAGCTACCTATTCACTAAACGACTAGACCAGACTAACAACCAACAGCCCAATCGGTGTTGAGTCACACAGACGCGCACAGCACGTTATAAAACAACCAAGGGCGAGCAGCAGAAACGATTACATACTAAGCGGATGACACGACACGGATTTTCCCAGAATGAAGCCAGGGGAGATTATATGGTGTCTCGCTCTCCTTGTTGTTGTTGTATTCCTATACTCCTACTCACATGCACGTCAAGTAGTTACACGCAAGCACAACTTCGCATCTCGAATCCTGATTTACCAATAATGGTTGTGTAAACAAGACAGCCAGACACAAGATAATATAGCCCAAAATAACGGTTTGGTGTATAAGAGACAGTAGATACAATACTTAAATAAAGGTGGGTGCTCGAACAAAGACAGCTGAATTAAAATCATAAAAAGGAGTGTAGGGAAAGACATGCTATATGATTAATCAACGTGTGGT
This sequence comes from Eptatretus atami, assembly GCA_035128595.1. Taxonomy (NCBI): domain Eukaryota; kingdom Metazoa; phylum Chordata; class Myxini; order Myxiniformes; family Myxinidae; genus Eptatretus; species Eptatretus atami. Next base: position 27,545,204 of record CM068968.1, read on the forward strand.
GGTAAGACAACCATCGAGGGTAAATGTAATAAGCAGGGGAGCTGTGCAAAGACAGGATAATATAAATAAGGAGCCTCGGTAAAAAGACAGGCCATAATAACTAATAGGAAACGAACCAAAGCCTAGAAGCGAACGTTAGAATTCTTTCTTACATTCGCTTCTGGACTTACATAAAAACTTGGTCACAACGATACTTGCCAACTATACCGTGGTACGTGTAGGCGCCGCCACAGCTGATTGATTTTTACGCAATTTCCGCGTTACTTTCGGCCTGGATTCCGGCCGGAAAAGGAAATTCAGCGAGGCAGTCCACACATAACCTCGATAAGATCCCCAACGAATATCCCAAAACGAAAAAGTAATTTAAATTGATGAACTGGCAGAAAGAGATATCTTTATTTTAAAAAATTACACTTTGAGGAAAAAAATAATTGAATAAAAATAAATAAATAAACGATCACTTCTGGTCCCCGGAAGAAATTAATAAGACCAAGTTAAAAAAGTTTCAACGAAAGAGTTGTCAAAATCACTCGCCCGACCACAACCGAAAGCGCGAACTACATCAGCGCGTCCACATGTTAAATACAAAATAAAGCACTTCCTGTCCTGAAAAAACATGAAACCATTTTCTGGAAGTATGGGAAAGACAATTGACCTAAGTGGGAAAAGGAAATAAGTCCATTTTGCTCATGAAAGTAAGAGTTCAAACAACTTCCTGTCATGACTCCCGGCATGCAGAATCATCCGTCCCCATCGACCAAAGAGAACCCCGGAAACAAAAAAACAAACAACGCAGCAAACCACCATAAACGAGAAAAACGGAAAAGGCAATATGGTTCCAGAGGCGCAGACGACCACGCGATTCACAATTGCACTAGGACACCGCCAAGGCGGTATGGTTGCTTTGCTCCGTCTTCCTTTTGCTTCACGTGTAGCACCGTCGTTTAAGTAATAATTACAACCCCGCTAGAAATAAAGCCACCAATTTCTGTTTATACATTCCGCACAGCTTTTAACAAAACACCCCGAAGAAAAGACGTCCATTATCAGCTAACGAGACGTATTCCAACATAGGACAGAGGTATTGGTGTTAGTTGTTGTTAAAGTTGTCTGTTGTTTACCAATCTCTACGTTCACTGTGCAGGCATTTTACAGTATGATAGCTGCAAACTTCGTTCGCTCATAAATGACGGCTCGCAGTGCTAAAAAGACCAGTGGATAAAATAATAAATAAGAGGCGAGCCCTCGTAAAAAGACCACGGATAAGATCAGAACTTAGAGGTGCAGTGCTGAAAGACAAGAGATAATCATCAAATTAAGTCCCCCCGGGTAGGATGTAGGAAGACAGTTAAGGGGATATATACAACAACTCAACGGTGGCGAAATGTGAACCAGCAGTAGAAGACAGATAATATAATAAGGTGATGTAAAAGGACAGGACCCGCCGCCTCCATAAATAAGGTGTGGTAGAGAAGGACAGGAATAGGGTAGTCAAAAATACACGTGTGATGCTATTCAAAAGACAGGAATAAATATAGCAATAAAGGGGTGCAAAAGGCACCAGAGCCATAAATATCAATAAGGATGCTGCCAATCGGTAACCAAGCACAAGACACTCGAAAATTCACTAATCCAAAAGGAAGTGTGTAACAAAAGCGCACGACACACCCCGAATTTAAACAATCATCTACTGGCGCCATACACCTAAACCGAACAGCCAAAATAGCGACACAGCGTAGTCGACAAAAGACCACGAATGATTGAACATAAGCTCTCAAGGTGGGCTGCAAGACAGCAACGATAAATAATAAAGTGATGCTAGAACAAACAGACTCGGATAATATAAATTAAAGGCGCAAGCTCGTAAAAGACAGTCAAACTAAGATAAAATATAAAACTAAGGGAGTGTTAAAAGATCAAGCAAGTAATATAAATAGAGGGAGCAAAAGACAGGAAATATAAATAAGTGGTGCAAACCACCGCAACAGCCCACAGATAACATATAAATGATAAAGGGTGACCTGTAAAGACAGTACCCCCAAGATCAATATAAAATACACCGGATGCTAAAAAGAGACACCCAGGACTTATATAAATAAGAGGAGTGATTAAAAGACAAGGATAATATAAACCTAAAAGGCTTGCAGAATCGACTAATGAAGACAGGATTAAAATATACCAAATAAGCCGTGGAAGTCGCAAAAGAAGTACAGCAAGTCGGCTCACATAGTAAACCGAATAAGGTGATTCGTAAAAAGGAAACATGGCGATCCAATCGTAGAAATAAGGTTGATTGTAAAAGACAGCAAGAACATAATAATACACCATAAGGAGATAAACACGAGCGTGTATATTTAGTAAATAGACGAGTATGTAAACTAGACAGACAGGAGTAATATACAATAAGGTGAAATGTATAAAAGACAGGATAAGTATAAGGGATCTAAGAGATGTGGTAGAAAGACAAGGATAATAAAATAAGTGATGTAACAGAGACAGATAATTTATAAATTAAGTGAGTGCAAAAAGAGAGCACCGGATAATATAAATAAACCGGGCTTGAATGAAAACGGTAATAATCAAGGAGTGTAGAGACAGAATATAAATAAGAGTGGTGCAAAAGACAGGGATTAATAAAATCAAATAAGTGTGGTGCTACAAAGCACAGCTGATAACTGATAAATAAGGTGATGTAAAAGACAGGATAATTAACATAAGGGAGTGTAAAGACAGGGATAATATCAAATAGGTGGAATGTAAGAAGACAGGATAATATAATAACGCGAGATTGCTAACAGACAGAGATTAATATAAATAAGGTGAGTGAAGACCCAACAGAAAGTATAATAAAATAATAAGGTGGATGTAAGAGATAAAGAAGACCAACGCCGATTAATATAATACAAGGGGTCAAAGACAGATGTAATATAAATATACCCGGTGTGTCTGAAATAGACACAGGATAATAGAAATAAGGAGATGTAACAAGAACAAGGATTAATATAAATATAGTGATGTAAAAGACAGGATAATATAAATAAGTGATGCTAGAAGACAGAGCATAAATAAAATATAAGGCTGAATAGTAGAAAGACAGCGATCAATATAACACTATAAAGCGTCGGCTCGCAAACAAGCGACAGGATAATATAAATAACTGGGCAAAGTAGTAAACTAGGCCAGGATGCAAATCACAAATAACGGTGACTTGTAGAAGACAGATAAATTACAATAAGGGTGGATGTGAAGACAGAAAATATCCACCACAAAAGGTGAGTGTAAAAAACAGTAATTAATACAGGCGTTGAGAGGCCAGGGATATATATAGAGGATAGAGGCTGGGTGTAGAGACAGGCATAATATAAATAAGGTTGTGTAGAAGACAGGATAATATAATAGTAAGGTTGATGTGAGACAGACAGCGTATATAAAATAACGGTAGGTGTAGTAGGAAACGAGCAGCACCGCGATGAATATAAATAAGGGAGTTGTAAAAGACAGGATAATAAATAAATAAGGGGTGGAGTGCTAAAAAAGACAAGCCAAGCATTACATCATCGGAAATAGGTGGCGGATATAACGGCAATGTGAATAAGAAGACAGAGCATAACAATAAATAAAACTTAAGGCGTGACTGCTACAAGAGCAGGCAGATGAATACTACCGTCCAAATTAACGCGGTTGACCACTGAATATGAACACGAGACGCGAACGCAAAGCGACATAAGTATATAACTTGAAGCGCTGGAATTGAAAACAGAGTAAAATCGAGAAGGACACAGGGCACGAACTAAATTATAAGATAAGGGAGTTATGCTAATGAAGGTACAGTAGCGACTCCAAGATCACTCAAATAATTGGTTCCGCAGATACCAAATGGATGTAGAGACAGGGATAGAGTATATTACAATCACACTAAGGTGATGTAGAAACAGTAGTATAATGTGAGTATAAAATCAATTCGAGGCTCGGCCGAAATGCTTAAAAGACCACCTGGATACAACTAATAATTGAACAGAGTGAGTCGATTGGCCTAAGCGAGGAAAGACGACATAAAATGCCTTTACAACAGGCAGCCCCAAAGCAGGTGATAATGCACTCAAAATAAATAAGTGCACCTGTGATGAAACAGACGAAGTAAGCGCCCAGCAATACAATACCCTAAAATAAGGGAGTGCTACACAAAAGGAGACAAAGATCGTCGATAAGTATCGTCATATAAGAAGTGTGGAAATTGGTAGAAGAACCCTGAGACACCCACTAAAGTAAATGAAGTGATGTGTTCAGCCAAGACAAGGCACCAAAGTAAACCCAAAACGAAGGGGATAAATATAAATAAAGGGTGTGAGGCTGGTACGAACGATGCAGTCGAAACTCTCAATATAAGAATAACAGCCAACGTGACCCGCTGATTAAGCATAACGAGACAGAACTAAGTGGTAGCAAGTATAAGTTAGTAGTAGATCAAGAGGAGTGTAAAAGACAGTAAAGAGATAGATAATAAATTTTGCAATCGAGGGCTGGTCATGGGTAGTCCAAATGAAGACAGTGACGGCGAATTAAATAGGTAAAGTTAAAGGCTCAGAATGGTAGGAAGACAAGAGCTCCATAATATGAAAGTTGGTGACGTCGCCACAAGACAGGATTAATTATAAATAAGGTGATGTTAAAAGACAGGAAATATACGAAATAAACTAGAATAGGTGATCACTCAACAAAACGAACAGACACAGACCCAGACCTAAATATAAAATTAAGGAGTGTAAAAGACAGGATAATATAAATAAGTGCGATGTAAGAAGACAGGATAATATAAAAATGGTTGTATGATTAGTAGAAACAGTCACAGATAAATATAATGGGCAATAAGGGCTGAAATGTGATTTCACGAAGAACAGCATCGTTATCATCACTATCATAAGAGAAGGTAGGTTGATATGCTACGACAGATCCAGGATTAATATAAGTATGAAGTGGTAGCCTATATATAGACATGGTAGCGCAAAATAATTGACGTACACTAATTACACATAAAGGAGAGTTGCTAAACACGAACCCAGATGATTATATATGAATTAAGTGTGGTTTAATTGTGCTAGAAGACAAGAGGTAATAATAACCCTAAAATAAGGGAGATCATTATGTAAAAAGACAGCCTGATAATTATAGGACATAATGATGCATGTGCTTCATAGACAGAACAAGTAGACTCCATATAAAATGTAAGGTGGTGGGCTCAGAAGACAGAAGTTGCCCAGATCATAAAATAAGGTGATGTAGAAGACAGGATAATATAAAGTAATGGATGGGCGGATGATAAAGGAGGCACGCGAGGCTGGATCAGATGACTGCAAAATAAGGAGTGTAAAGACAGGGATGGAATGAAAATACAGATTGATGATAAATACGACAGACGCTGCCTTGCCAGCCTCAGAGCCAAAGAATTCATAATAAATAGCATAAAATAAGGATAAGGATGCATTAGTAAATAGATTATAGTGCACAGGATAATATAAATAAGGTGGTGTAAAAAGACAGAGGATAATGTATAAAATGAAGAGTGAATGGGATAGAAGAACACGGTAAGGGACAAAATTGAATAATCTCATAAATAATGGCAGTGTTAAAACAAGAACCAGGACAGTGCAGCGATAATAAATAGAAGAGATGCATAGTAGATAGAGACACAAAAAAGACAGCTGCGATATGAATATCAAACAATCAAAGGTGTGCGCATCCAACCTTTTGAATCACGCAGACCACAGACCAGAATTAACTATATAAAACAATAACACATTAACAGGATACTGGTGATGTTCAAGAAGAACAGATGCAATCAGGTTAATAAGATCATTTTAACGGATGACCCTGGTCCATTAAGACTTAGGGATATATAAATCATATGGGCAAAAGTTGCTAAACAAGAAAACAAGCCATCAACAGGATATTAAAAGGTGGTTGCAAAAGACAGTGATAAAATATATAATAGGTGGTTTTTGTGTGTTAAGAAGACAGGCTAATAATATCATAATAAACGAGTGGATAAACTGTAGAAGACAAGATCAGTGAGGCGTAATAATAAATTAAAAATGGCTTCGCAAGGTGTAGTAAGAAGCAGATAAACCGTCGCCAAGAGACAAAGATACCCTGCTGGATACATCAAATATGAGAAATAACACACAGGAGTGTAAACTAAAGACAGATAATATAACATAAGGGAGTGGTAAAAGACAGCTGAATAATAATAAATTGAGTCGGGTGAATTAGAAAGCCACAAGAAGCCCCAGCACATGAATAACACTCCATGCAAAAATAATCGGGTGAGCCGTGTCGAACGCAGAGACAGGATTACATATAAATAAGGTGGATGTACGAAGACAGCATGATAACATGGATAAATAAGGTGTGTAGAAGACAGCGGACAGTAGAGTGATAAAGACGATATATTAGGTGGTAAAAGACAGGATAAATAATAAATAAGGTCGAGTTAGAGTACAGCCCAAAAGATAAATATAAATAAGGGGTGTAAAAACAGGATAATATAAATAAGTGATGTAAAAGACAGGATAATTAAATAAGGAGTGTTAAAAGACAGGATAATATAAATAAGGGTGTAAAAGACAGGATAAATAAATAAGGTGAGTGTAAAAGACAGGATATATAAATAAGGGAGTGTAAAAACAGGATAATATAAATAAGGTGTATATAAAAGACAGATAATATAAATAAGGGAGTGTAGAAGACGGATCATATAAATAAGGTGATGTAACAAGACAGGATAATTAAATAAGGAGTGTAAAGACAGGATAATATAAAATAAGGTAGTGTAGAAAGACAGGATAATATAAAAGGTGGTGTAAAAGACAGGATATATAAATAAGGGAGTGTAAAAGACAGGATATATAAATAAAGGGTGTAAAAGACAGGATAATATAAATAACGGATGGCGTGTAACAGACAGGATAATATAAATAAGAGTGGTGTAAAGCAGGATAATATAAATAAGGTGTGTAAAAGACAGTATAATATAAATAAGGTGGTGTAAAGACAGGATAATATAAATAAGGTGGTGTAAAAGACAGGATAATATAAATAAGGTGGTGTAAAGACAGGAAATATAAATAAGGTGGTGTAGAAAGACAGGATAATATAAATAAGGTGGTGTAAAAGACAGGATTAATAGTTTAGAGATAAATAAGGGAGTGTAAAGACAGGATAATATAAATAAGGTAGCTTGTAAAAGACAGGATAATATAAATAAGGTGGTGTAAAAGACAGGATAATATAAATAAGGGAGTGTAAAAGACAGGATAATATAAATAAGGTGGTGTAAAAGACAGGATAATATAAATAAGGGAGTGTAAAAGACAGGATAATATAAAATAGTGGTGTAAAAGACAGGATAATATAAATAAGGTGGTGTAAAAGACAGGATATATAAATAAGGTGAGTGTAAAAGACAGGATAAATATAAATATTGGTGGTGTAAAAGACAGGGATAATATAAATAAGGGAGTGTAAAAGACAGGAAATATAAATAAGGTGGTGTAAAAGACAGGATAATATAAATAAGGGAGTGTAAAAGACAGGATAATATAAATAAGGGTTGTAAAAGACAGGATATATAAATAAGGTGTTATAGAAGACTGAAAACTGCATCAACATTGTTAAACTTCCAATGTTTTTTTTTCTTTGACCTTTTAAAATCTTTATTTATTTCAATTTAATTACGTACTTAAAACAGTATAGAACACAAATCGCCTTTTGGCACTTTCAAAACTTCCGTTTCGTAGTACTTGGACAAGATATTACAGGCATTTTTAAGTCATCGCAACCAATCAAGTTTGCCGCTTGCAGACCCAGTCCATGTCCTTGTTTCTCAAGACAGCGCGGGGTAAAGTGTTCTATGAACTCTGGTTTTCCAAAAAAATTTGAACATGTACACAAAAACAATTGTGAAAAATATTATTGGAGGGAAATCAAACTGTTTCCCCACGGCATTCAGGACCCATTGCTCGATTTGTCGATGGATGATCTTATGCATGCAACTAGTGAGTTGTTCTCAACTAAACCCGTTGTTGTTGTTGTTGTTGTTGTTTTGGTTTTGTTTGTTTGTTTCGATCAATGACCTTTCTTTCTGTTTGTATTCATATACTACTTTTTGGATGACTCGACCTTGTGCGAGAAATTTCCTCACACACTCCACAGGCAGGCTGTGACTGCATCCCCGTCTGCCGACTTGGATAAAATCAAGAACTGATCAACCACCTGGAATATGTCATTTGACACTGGACATTTTCATTCCAGCAGTCTGTCTCACCACAAAAACCATTTGGTACATCTCCTGATTTTCTTTTGTTGTCATCCTCTGGATGAGGTGCAGTCCTTGCAGCCCGTTGGGTTTATGATTAACCACAATTTGTATTGGTCAGACAATATCTCCAAACTGTCTTCAAAGGGAAATCACCATTTTGGAATACTCAGTTTTTTGCAAAGTATTTCTCAGCCATTATCACTTCCTAATGGCGTACATGCGTTGGAGTATAGCTCCTCACTTTTGGCAGGTACATTGGTTTCCCACTTTTCTTTCTTGGAGGCAGTTGAGTCCAACACCTTTATACTCATCGATTAATCCAACTGGAGTATGAATCGCAGGGCTTGCTCTTCGCTTGCCATATACAGCTTCATTCACATTGCAGTTTTATACAGCCTGTCCTCCAGCTTTGCTCCTCCTTTCTTTCTGCCTTCCACCCAGATGCTCCAGATTGCACCTCTTATAGTATACAAAAAACCCATGCCTTATTATTATTACCCCTCCCAATATCAAAGGTTCCGGTTCTGGGTTTGGAGCGTCGACAGGTCTCCAGCTCTTGCTGACAATCTCAAAGTTAAGTTTCCGTCATTATCTGTCCGTTCTAACTGTTTATTTTCTCACCTACATGTTACTGTGTGTTCCTAGTTCGGTTTTGTTTCAAAAATCGTGCTATTTTGTGAGATTTTTGTGACCTTGTCTTACCGGGTGCTTGAGGCCTACCCATGAGCTTGAGGCTACCGGTTCCCCTCGGTGTACAATCGTGTTTATTTGTTTTTTCTCCCCATTACCTTCAAATTTCTATCTTCCCCACTTTCCTTACGTCCCCCATCCCTCCAACTAATCACTCTATTTCTTATCTTAAATCAAAAAAAAAAAACGCTACCTTTCTACTTGCACACTCACGAGTCTCGATCTCTTCTTCTTCTTCTTCTTCTTCTTCTTCTTCTTCATCTTCATCTCCTCTTCTTCTTCTTCCTCGATTTTTTCTACAACACTTCCATGACCCAATCTGTTGAAAACTCTCTCAAACAAAAATAATAATAATAAAAATGATCTCTTATTATGCTTCATCTTCCTCTTTCACACGTGTGGTACTCTTTACTGTATCATAA
>CM068968.1:27555629-27572095 GCA_035128595.1 Eptatretus atami
TGGAGGGCGTTTTGGTTTTGGTTTTGTTTGTTTGTTTCGATCAATGACCTTTCTTCTGTTTGTATTCATATACTACTTTTGGATGGAATCTACCTTGTGCGAGAAATTTCTCACACACTCCACAGGCAGGCTGTACTGCATCCCCGTCTGCGACTTGGATAAAATCAAGAACTGATCAACCACCTGGAATATGTCATTTGACACTGGACATTTTCATTCCAGCAGTCTGTCTCACCACAAAAAACCATTTGGTACATCTCCTGATTTTCTTTTGTTGTCATCCTCTGGATGAGGTGCAGTCCTTGCAGCCCGTTGGTTTATGATTAACACACAATTTGTATTGGTCAGACAATATCCTCAAACTGTCTTCAAAGGAAATCACCATTTTTGGAACACTCAGTTTTTTGCCAAAGTAATTTCTCAGCCCCTTATCACTTCCTAATGGCGAACATGCGTTGGAGTATAGCTCCTCACTTTTGGCAGTTACATTGGTTTCCCACATTTTCTTTCTTGGAGGCAGTGGAGTCCCAACACCTTTATACTCATCGATTAATCCAACTGGAGTATGAATCGCAGGCTTGCTCTTCCGCTTCCATATACAGCTTCATTCACATTGCAGTTTTATACAGCCTGTCCTCCAGCTTTGCTCCTCCTTTCTTTCTTGCCTTCCACCCAGATGCTCCAGATTGCACCTCTTATATATCCAAAAACCCATGCCTTATTATTATTACCCCTCCCAATATCAAAGGTTCCGGTCTGGGTTTGGAGCGTCGACAGGTCTCCAGCTCTCTGCTGACAATCTCAAAGTTAAGTTTCCGTCATTATCTGTCTGTTCTAACTGTTTATTTTCTCACTACATGTTACTGTGTTCCTTAGTTCGGTTTTGTTTCAAAAATCGTGCTATTTTGTGAGATTTTGTTTGACCTTGTCTTACCGGGTGCTTGAGGCCTACCCATGAGCTTTGGGCCTACCGGTCCCCTCGGGTGTACAATCGTGTTTATTTGTTTTTTCCCCCATTAACTTCAATTTCTATCTTCCCCACTTTTCCTAACGTCCCCCATCCCTCCAACTAATCACTCTATTTCTTATCTTAAATCAAAAAAAAAAACGCTACCTTTCTCCTTGCACACTCACGAGTCTCGATTCTTCTTCTTCTTCTTCTTCTTCTTCTTCTTCTTCTTCTTCTTCTTCTTCTTCATCTTCATCTTCCTCTGCTTCCTCCTCCTCTTCTCTTCTTCCTCGATTTTTCTACAACACTTCCATGACCCAATCTGTTGAAAACTCTCTCAAACAAAAATAATAATAATAAAAAAGATCTCTTATTATGCTTCATCTTCCTCTTTTCACACGTGTTGGTACTCTTTACTGTATCATAATGCACTACTCTTCTGCTATTTAAACAGACTGCTCTCAATTCGACCTCTCCTTCATACCTTGCCGAAAAAATCCAACTGTTACAGCGTTTCTTCTCCCATTCTCTGAATTCGCCTTTATTGCATCCATCAAGAATTGTGTTTTAAATCGTATCTCTGACCTAAAACTTTTTTAAACCCCAGTTTGCTATGAATGTTCGCTTTCCATCAACCATTTCTTTTTTCCAACTTCAGTGCCAATTCACCCTCTCACCCCTCACTCTCAAGCAACCATCCACTCTTCTCCCTCCAAGCCTCCTTCTCACCTCTCTCAAAAACTCCCCCTTACCTTTTCTCCCACCATTCATCCCCCTCACTCATCCTTCTCCAAGTGCGCCCCCCTCTCATCCACAAAGCTGCCTCCTTCCACTGCCCTCTCACCTCAATCTCTTCTCTCCACCTCCTCAAATCCTCAACTGCCTTCATCCCTCTCTTGTCCCCCCTCTTCCTAGCACACCAGAGCCTCTTTCTCCTCCTATCCGGCCCCCCTCCCCTAGCTAGTCTGCAACCCCCACACTCTTTCAACAACCCTCCTTACCTCCCCCCTTGTCCCTTGTCCTACCTTCCCCCTCCCCTCCCACCCCCTGCACTAAAGCCTCCTCCCCGACCTCTCATGAAAAGTGTGGACCTCAAATATCCGGGGCCTTCGCTCAAACCATTCAGCTTTCCATACAGTGCCACTGACAAACCAGACATAATCTGCCTCACAGAAACTTCCTCCCCCAAAACGTGTCTGACTCCCAAGTATCTCTCCCTGGTTACTCCCTCCTCCGGTACGACAGACCTGAGCCTCGTCTGGTGGAGGAGTTGCTCTCTTCATCAAAGACTCTATTCCTCCACTCTCCATCATGCCCTCACTCCCCACACCCCCAGAATACCTCTGGCTATGGCATCCCTCCACTCCCACTCATGTTATATGTGTACTGTACCGTCCACCTAACAGTGATGACTCCATCTACACCTCACTATCCGAAAAACATGGACCAACTTCTATCTTCTCATCCAAACTCTCTCTTCCTCATATGTGGCGACTTCAATTGTCATCATGCCAGTTGGCTAGGTGTGGGTAACTCTCTCACCTGTCATGGCACCTCAGCAAAAGCTTTCTGCGACTCATTGGACGACTCAATCATCAACTTCTCGACCCGGATTCAACCAATGGTACTCCATCTCTTCTGGATCTGATTTTGACAAATTTCCCTGACAATATCTGCTGCTCTTCCTCCGCTCCAATCGGTTCTTCTGACCACGTCCTTGTCAAAGTGGACATCTCTTTGGCTATTATCAGAGAACCACCGCACCGCCGTCAAGTGTGCATTTCACTCAAGCCGACTGGCAGGGTCTCCAAGCAGCCATCAAACTTATAGACTGGTCTCCTATGCGTACTTTCTCCAACATCAACTCATCCTGAGAATTTTTCAAAGAAACTTCTCTCCCTCATGCACAGATTTATCCCCTCTCTCTTCAGTGTTCCTCCCCTTCCTCCCGCCCTTGGTTCGCTGAAGCTTGTGGTGAGGCAGTTGTCCTGAAACAACTTGCCTTTGCCTCATGGAAAGCAAAGCCAACTGAGGACAATCTCAGTTCCTTCCATAAAGCTCGGAACAATGTGTATCTACCCTCAGGAGAGCCAGAAAACAACATCTTTCTAATCTCAAGTCTAACTCTCAAACCTCTCTTCCTCTTCAAAATCCTGTGGCGTCTAATCAAATCTGTTTCTGGTATGTCCTCCTCCATCCCTCCCTTACTCAAATGGCCGCACTGCTGATACCGCACGTGAAAAAGCTGAATGCCTAAACTCGGTGTTTGCAGCTAAATCTTGTGTCCAAACCCATCAATTTCTCTACCCACCTTACCCAGTTGCACCTAACTGTCCCTGGACTCTGTGTCCTTTTCTCCTGACAAGGTGGAGAGCTTGCTGTCAAACTCGACTCAGATTCTGCAACCGTCCAGCCGGCATCAGCCCACGTGTCCTCAAAGCCTGCTCTCTCTGCTCTTGCTCACCCTCTCTCTGTCTATTCACCCTCTCATTGCTCAAGGTCATCTGCCATCTGCTTCGAAATCAGCAAACATCACTGCCCTGCACAAAAAAGGTGCAAAAACAGATTCCTGCAACTACAGACCAATCAGCCTTCTCCCAATCATCAGCAAGGTTATGGAATCCATCATCGCTTCAGACATCAAATCCTTCCCTCTTTCTCCAATGGCTTGATTTCCGATCATCAATTGTTTCAGACCAGGTCACTCGACACTGGATATGCTGCTTCTGCTCTCCCAATAATGGATGGAAGTCCTCAATGCCAGACAGGAAATCCGAGCCATATCCCTAGACATATCATGTGCTTTTGTCAAGTCTGGCACCCTGCCCTGCTCACCAAACTCTCTTCCTATGGTATCCAAGGCCATCTCCACTCATGGCTCGCAGACTTCCTCTCCTGTCGCAGTCAACGTGTGGCCCTAAATGGAGTTCTTCATCCCCTCTTCCTGTCCAGGCTGGAGTTCCTCAAGGTAGCGTCTGGGCCCTGTTCTTTTTCTGTTTTCATCAATGATCTCTCCGACTCTTTGGAAAATCCTCTATATCTCTTTGCTGATGACTCCACCCTCTGCCGTACCATCGGTCATCCCTCAGACCGGCAAGCAGCAGCTTCTTCCTCACTGCAGATCTGGATAAAATCACAAACTGGTCCAACACGTGGAACATGTCTTTCAATCCGGAAAATCTCACACTTCATTATGTCTCTTTCGAAAGGACCGTTTAGAACCCCCCCCCCCCCCCCATCCATCCTCAACAATCCTCTGGAGGAAGTCCTTTTCTTCAAGCTTCTGGGTCTCACTATCTGCCATGACCTTTCCTGGGAAAGCCACATTCAAACTCGCCTCCAAAGCCAGTCGCCGACTGGGAATCCTCCGTCGTGCAACGTCCTTCCTCAGCCCACCTGAGCTCCTGACCACTTCAAAGCTTTGTCCGCAGCCTAATGGAGTACTGCTCTCCCCTCTGGGCTGGTGCTCCTGCCTCCCACCTTTCTCGTCTTCACGCTGTGGAAACCAAGGCATTTCGGATCATTGGCATCTCCCGCAATGAGGCTGAGTCTTTGGGCCTCTCACTCAATCACCGCAGGTTGGTCGGTGGTCCTTCTGTCTTCTACCGTATCCTGTCCAGCCTCGCCCCCCCCCCCTGCTCTCTCTGCGATTTGTCCCCACCACATTTCCACAGGGCGCTCTTGGTCCGCCAACAAACCTTCTGGTAAAACTACCAAAATCACGATCACTGCTCACCTTCACTCTTTCATTCCTCTTTTTTCCTGCCTTTGGAATAAACTCCCTCACTCTATTCAATCCCACTCTTCCTTCCAGGCCTTCAAAACAGCTGTTCACCACCACCTCTTTCATCCCCCATCCAAATCCTCGATCTTTTCTACCCCGATAATCCACCAAGCCCACCTCCTCAAATCCCTGCTTTCCTTCCTGAAAGTCCCTGTAATGTCCATCTTCTATTCCCATGTCCTGTCCCATCCCTCTCCCTTCCACAGATCTCCTAATGTCTCTGTTCCTCACTGTTTTGTCCTGTCCTTCCCACTCCCTCCCCTCTTGTCTCATGCCCCCCTTGCTGTGCGTTGTGTGTTGGCTCTCTCACGATCCTCGACAAGGTATACAAAAAAAAGAAGAAAAAAAAGGTTTTGGCTCACTTCCAATTTGTCTCATTTTTTCTTGTCTCGCTGTGAAATCTCCTCCTGACGTCTGTCTTCTTGTCCTCTTACCTCCATTGTTTCAAGACAACAGGTCATCACCACCAAATGCCATTTCCCATACCTACCCATCCAACCTTTCTACTTTCATTAATCTGCTGCCTACCTTGCCTACCTGTAATACCTCCACGCTCACTGAAGTGTTTCAGCTTGTACAGCTCCTCAGCCCGATTGTCACTTCCATTTTCCCACCACTCTTTCTTACTTCAACTATTCCACGATCATACCTGTAAAAAAAAAACTAAACTTAAATTAAAAAGTTCAACAATCACCTGGATTTCACCATTCTGCAATTTTTAACTCTTCATTCTTGTTTGAAAACAATGCATCATGAATAGCAAATCAAACTTCCGTGAATTCCCTGCCTATTTCTACGGAGACAGACATGTCTTTCTTTGCAGATCTCTGATTTGCTTTGTAAAGCAAGTGACTTTCATCTTCACAGAGATTACTGTGAAATTCACTAACTTGCATTTGCTGCTTAATGGTGCATTTTATTCATAGGACAATCTAACCCTCCATTTATCCCATATCTCTTGGGGTGAGGAATCCATGACAAGTTGTGAATGTTTCCGTATCTTGGAATTAACCATTTAAATGCCACTAATCCATCGCAGGGTACTGAAAACACAGCCCCGTGCACTACATGGTTTCGCTTTAACCAACTCACCCGGATAACGATTTGAACCTGCAATCAGTGCATCACAATACAGACAACCCCATCAGTTTGACTGACCTCGAATGCGAATGAGAAGATGTGTTAACTGAGTTTTTGAAATCTTAGTTTAACTTCCAATTTCATGAGTTTGTTCCTATGCAGCACATTCCTGCAGATTTGCATCATATCTTACAGGGGCACAGCGATGCCGCTGATGCAATGCCCCCCGTATGGAAATCAGGAAATTGGAATTTGTTGGGTTGCTGGTGATGACTCACCTATGCATGAAGGAAACCGTGGGTCTTTAAAATCCAACTAATGCAAGTGGACGAGACGCCCAGTTTAGCGTCCATTTGAGGGACGGCAAACGCACATTGCTGAACCACCCTGCTTGTGAAACACCAGGATGACAGTTTTACAGCTGGGTTGGGATTCAAATCCAGGCTAGACTGCTCATAAAGGAATGCGCATTCCTTTAGGCCATCCTACCAGCCCAACCCAATTGAAAGGATTCAATATAAAACGATTTGTCTAAAATTAATCATTTTAACTGTCACTTAAGATACTGTTACAGTTGTGTGGGTAAATGGAGGAATTTCATAGGAAAGTTAGGATTGAATAGAGTTGGTTGGTCCGTGGACATGCAGGAGACATCGCAATGTAAATTAAGTAGGGAAACTGTGAGCTTAAATGTTACATGTCACCACGGGGGGGAGGGGGGGGGGGTTGGTGAGGTGTTAATTACATAGGGATTAAGGATAAGTTCCCTCAGTAGGTAATTGCCTCCTATGACTTATTCCTATGTTTTTCTCTTACAAACCAGCAATGATAGAGTTGTGCTTTTATAACAACTATAGCAAAGGCTAGCCAAATGTGCTGAGCAGGCAGAGGCCCCGCATTCCCGGGATTTGGTGAGAGCAAGCCATGCCCCGGAGGTGGACGGTTGTTCGGTGTGACGTCGAAGAGAGATCGGGAGCGAACGCACAAGTTCGGTGTGAGGGAAGCAGTTGTAGTTGTGAGAGTAAAGTGGCTAGGACGAAGGATCTCGCTTTGCTCTCCTCTCAGCACGACGAAATGGCTTTCCTTCGATGCATGAAGAAGACTGAGCGATTCTCATGTTCGTGCTGAGACAAATTGGCTCGTGTGGTGGAGCAAGACGCTGGCCATTGGTTCTTGGTTGGGTTGTGAGAGACCGACCTCAAAGCCTCGTGTATATCACCAAAGAGAAGGCGCCATTCTGCAAAGCCACAGCATCGGTGAGGACGATCGACGCAAGAAGCCGCACAGCGGTCTCTGAGCCTTGGTGTTGAATACTGCTCACGAATTGCCTGACGAACGTTTTTCCCGCTGTGAGAGAGTGACTTGGCACCATTTTGGGTGCATCTACATGTGCAGGATGAAGCCCCTCGATTGCAAAGTTCCATAAAGACCATCTTTGGATAAGCTAAGTGCCAGAATAAAGGGAGGATTTTCTTTTATTTCATTTCCCCCTTGTCTGTATTCAAGTCTGTGTGTCAAGGCACCTCAAATTTAGCATGATTATTATTGCATTTTAATTATTACCCTTGTAAATATTTCTATTTTCATTAAATCCCCCATTTATTTGAAGTTGCTATATCCGTGCATTTGTCGAGTGGGGTTCGAGTATAAACCCCCCCTGTACATTTCATATGTGCCTCTGTCACTCCGCCAGTGCCGTGCCCTGCCCCTTCCGCGCATGTTGTAATCTCTGAGGATCAACGGGTCCACCTCCGAAGGAAAACCGCTCAGCTATCCGGGCTGGCTGGTGTTAACCACCGTCCACCACAATTTAGGTACAGGGGATTAACGTAACTGCCAGGCCCACAACAATACATATTCCACGTTTTTATAGTTTTTGAATCTCTGTACATTTGAGTGGATTTGGACGAAACTTAGTGGACAGGCTGGGTGTCTGCCAAGGCCGATTTTATTCAATTTTGATGAAGATCTGGATCTGGATCCAAATTTGTTTTAATTTTTTAAGTGATTCCTCACCATCGAGAGAATTGGCCAAAAATGATATACAGTATACAGAATAAAAGTTGTGGGTGGATTATGACAAAACTTGGTGGATGATTTGGTTAAAGTCTGTTCCCACTATCATGATGCACGGCACGATTGAAATTCGCTGCTCTTAATTGTGGTGATCCTATCAGATCTTATCAATCTTGAGGTCAGTCGTGGCAATCGTGTTGATCGTAGAAAATTTTTGAACGGTTCAAAATTTTCTACGATCAATTGTCAATCAGGATCATCGTATCAGATCATATTGCATCGTAACAAAGCGCGACAGATCCATCTAATCGTGCTTCCAAATCGTGGTGATCGGGATCGATCTTAGACAGACAACACCACGCTCTGTTGAGATGTGTTCTCAACTCTGTAAAAGTTCAAGAAACAATGAAGTTCATGTCAGTGGGCTGTATGTATACCCGTCGGGTCCAGTCGTAGCTCAAATCGTGATCACCCTCGATCATGATCGTGAAAGACATCCGACCACAATCGTAACCTATCATAACGGAGCACATCAGTTATTGATGAACTATCGGAACGTATCTGCACGTACCAGATCGTCCCAATTCGCGGGAACCCGATCGTGATGATCATGTCAGATCGAGACCCAATCGTGGACTCAATCGAAACAATCCTATCGGAACGTATGTGATCGTATCTGAACGGAAGATCAGACCGTGACAGATCGTGACACCTGAAATTGACAAATCGTGAACAGATCGCATCCGAGCGCAACAAATCATATCAGAACGTATCAACTCGCATCACCTCGTATCCAAACCTGAAATTTCAGAGAAATTCCATGATCAGCTACGAATGGCCAATCTGGCGTTCGTGACGGATCGCACGACAGTGGGAACCTAGTGTTAGGTGACAAGAACAAGCTCATTAGATTTTGGTAACGAGCCTAACAGTCCGCTTAGAGATCGGGCCTATTAGTGGGATACAAAATGGAAACTGTTTAGCCTGGTGGAGGTACATGCTTTACCGAGTGTCGTTCTAGTTATCGTGAGTAACAGTTAAAACTATTGACTGAAATTAATAGTTTAAACTGTCATTTAAGATGCATGTTACACGTTTTAAATGACGTTTTTTTCCTGACTCTTTCCCCAATATAACTGTTGGGCCACACCCACGACTCCACGTGGAATGCTGTTTTTATCATGGGAGGTCATATCCCATCAAATTATTTCCTGATTTATTTGAAGTGGTAGAAGTCCATCTAGTTGATGAGGGATGCAGGGAGACCACAACAGACTTTAATTATCACATCAGTTCCCTTAGAAGAAACGCTGATGCAGAAGGAGGCCATTCGGTCCAACAAAGCCTGCGCTATTATTACCAACTTGTGATTGTCCGTCCATGCTCTATCCTTTTAAATGCGAAGCATTAAGCAATGTTTTGGCCTTCCAAGCAACACGTACCATTTTATACGTCTTTGGTATGACTCGGACAGGGTTCGAACCCCCGAGCTCCCAGACTCAGAGCGGACGTTCTAACCAGATGACGGGTTTGTCAGCATCAACTACTCCATTATCAGATCAAGGTAGGCATGGCTTAATAATGCTTTATAAGCTTTTGAGGAGAGTAGGATGAGTTGAGTGGGTAAAGTTTGGGATATATTATATATGGCAGGATATCCTGGGGGTATGTGCACTTGACTCTGAGCTGTCTATCCTGGGTTTATCCTCCCTGGAGCATCTGCCCCATGCTGATCAGGATGTTCCCTCTCTGTGGTGGACTGCTCTATAAAATTGAGAACTAAACTCTCTTCTCGAAATTAGCAGCAGTACAATTCCACAGAGATGTAGAGGGCTGTAGCTTTGCTCAGCTCATGCCTTAATAGGTGGAGCCTCTGCAACTGTTTAGCCAGAAGAGGCATTTTTAAATTTTAATGTGTGGCAGCTGCTTCCTGTTGGGCAGGATGCATGCAGCAATAGCTGGTGTGGCACTTGCTTCCTGGTGCCCACTTACACTTTGTAATGGGGTCTGATCTCCATGTGTGTGTTTCATAATTGGCAGAACATCATTCCTGATGACATTTTAGTCATGTTTGGTGTGTCCCTCACATATGAAAAGAGGTCAATATGTGACACACACTGCCTACTACAGTTAAGACATTCAAAGCTGGAGCTAGAATCCGTTTGAAGTGTTGTTTTTCTCCTTTCTCTCTCTGCTTTGCCTTTTCAACTCGCCTCGTCTCAAAGGATAGAACTCCATCATTTACGCTCTCATTCCGCTCCTTTCTGTCCAACACTGTAGCTTCCTATGAATTTTCCAACAGGTTACAGTCCTTCAAGTCCTGTTTTCACAGATCTTTGAAGCAAAGTTTTGGTCTTCCAATTTTGCAGATGCCCTTCTATGGAACTCCAAAGCCCTTCCATGGAACTCCAAAGGATCGATTTGGGCAGATGCTCGTCATCCACACAGACCATATGCCCAAGCCACCTCGATTTTTAGCCACTTCATCGTCGCCATGAAACCAACTGATTTAGGCATCGTCAAAACTTGTGTCAGGAATGTTGCCTGACCAGTGATCCACAAGGATCTTCCGCAGGCACCAAAGATGGAAAGGTGTGTGTGTGTGTTTATAATACACACCATCAAGAACCACCAACTCTAAGTCCTCAACCCTCCCACCACAAGTCCTCCACCCCCCCCCCCCCCCACAGGTCCTCAAACCCACCCACAAAGCCTCAACCTCAAATTCCCACTCTTTGTCCCCTCTCTGCCCCCACTCCAACTCTGTCCTCCCCTCCCCATTTCATATTCTTCAAGTCCTCAACCCTCCCTCCCTCAAAGCCTCAACCCACCTCTCCCAACTCTATTCCCTCTCTGCCTACCCCACCCCAACTCTCTGTCCCCCCCTCTTTCTTCTTCAAGTTTCAACTCCACTCCACCTAAACCCCAAGTCCCCCCCTCCAAACCCAAAGTCCTCAACCCCACCCCTCCAAATTCCTCAACCTCCTCTCCCAACTATCTCCCCCCCATTCCTCAACTCTCCGTTCTTCCCCTCCTCCTTTCCTCCCTTTCTTAACAACGTTCTCTTTCCCATTCGTTAAGAACAATATAACGACGGAACGTTAAATTCACAATCTCACGACATTCTGTTATCTCGCGATTCTTCAGTAAAAATAGGAGATAAGTAAGCTAAATGACAAAATAAAACATATTAGGTGATTGGTAATAGAAAAAAATATATACAACCAGAACTCCACAGACAAAGACCTTGATAAGAATATGGATTTATGGTCCCTGGTCGAGTCGTTAAAGAGGAAATCGTCGGAAAGACAAACAGAACTAGAAAGAGCAATTAGAGATTGCAGACCCTCGCCAGGATTTGTTCTGTGTGGTGTATTTTGTGTGGCAAATAAATGGAAGCTTGTACTGAATGAAAGGTCCTTGATTGTAAGTGAAAGGTATAAATGGGCTACTTATAAAGTTGTAAAGGTCAAAGGTCTGAAAAGGTGTAAAGGTCAAAATGTTTGAAAAGGTCGAAATGGGTTGAAAGGGTTGAAATGATTTGAAGTGTCAAAAGGGTCGTCAAAGGTCGAAGGGGTCTAAAGGGTGTAACTTAAGGTTAAAAAGGTCAGAATTGTCTCAAGGAGTCCAAAGGATCTTAAAACGTCTAAAAAGGGTCGAATTGAAAGGTGTGAAGGTCTAAAGGTCTTAAAGGGTACAAAGGAGTCGAAAAGATCTTAAGAGTCTTCGGGGTCTTAGGGGTTCTAAAGGGTCGAGTGGGGTATGTATACAGGGTTGAAGGGTTTTAAAGCGTGTAAAGGGGTCTATAGGGTCTTCGTGGTCAACATGGTCTGAAGGATTTTGGGCTCGAAAGGGTCTTAGTGGTCTATAGGGTCTTACAACATCTTGGGGGTTCTACAGGGTCTTAGAGGTGTTAAGGGTCTTCAGGTTCTAAAGGATCATAGGGGTCTTAGTCATCTCAAAGGGTCTTTTTTGCATACATAGTTGAGGCTCATGGAACAGCTGGAACATTGAATGGATCAAGACAAAACAGACAAAAAAACAGGACGTAAACCACGCATGCATGGCGTGGACAAGTTGGATACAGAAGGAAACTTCAAGGAGGGAAAACTGGAAAATTGGAAGGAGGGATTTGGGTGGGGTTAACAAGGGTAGAAAAGGTTATGGTTTTGGATTGAGGATGATCTGAGATGGTGGTGACAGCTGTCTTGAAGAGCTGGAGGGAGGGATAAGATTGAAGAGGACATGGAACTCAGTTCTACAGGTGGGAAAAAGAGGTACTAGTACAAATGAGTAGAGGTGAGCAGTGATCCTGGATTTAGGTAGTTTCACCAGAAGGGGGTTAATGGTGGATCATGTGTTAAGCCCTGCAGAAACCTGACGGAGACAAAGCAGAGAAAGAGCAGATGGTGCAAGACGAAAACGGAGGCCGGAGAAGACAGAGACCACTGACCTGTCTGTGCTGTCGGAGTGATTAGCCCATAGACTCAGCTTCTTTATGGGAGATTTTAGTGATTTTGAAAGCTTTGGTTTCCATTGCATCAAGCTGAGCAAGATGTGAGGCAGGGGAGAGGGGAGAGCAGTACTCCATCAAGCTGCAGATGAAGGCCTTGAGGTGGATTGGTGTTCAGGTGTGCCAAGGAAGGACTTTGTACGATGGAGGATGCTCAATCGGCGGCTGACTTTGGAGGCCAACTTTGAAAGGTGGTTTGCCAAAGATATATTATGACTGATAGACCCAGGAGTTTGAATGACTCAACTTCTTCAAGAGGATTGTGAGGAAAGTAGATAGAATGGTTTGCCAGACAGTCCTTTCGGAGCCAAATAGTGAAAGTGTGAGATTTGTCGGGATTGAAAGAGATATTCCAAGTGTTAGACCATCTTGTGATATTTTAAGGTCTGAGGAGATGGAAGAGACTGCAGCCTGTCTGTCTGAATGATGAGGGACATCACAGCAGAGGGTGGAGTCATCAGCAAATAGATAAAGAGGATATTCCAGAGTCAGAGAGATCATTGATGAAGATCAAGAATAGGACTGGACCCAGAACACTGCCTTAAGCATGAGTCACATTTTCTCTACGGCTAGGATACGGCGGCCGTACCCCCCCCCCCCCTGAATTGACAGAAACGTGCGGCGGCCGCAGAGTTTCTGAGGTGGCTTCAGGGTGGCCCTACGCCGTATGGCTATCTTTTACAGGCCGTAAGGTCTCCGTGGAATTAAAGCACGGAGTTATAATTTTTTTTCATTTCTAGGTTGGCCGTAGCAATTCGACAAGCCGTAGCCATGATGTAGATGTGTTCCACGTCGACCTACGTAGGGCGTACGGTGGGCTTGCGTTATTCGTGCGTTTTCCGTAGGCTCTTATCAATGAAAAATGAATTTTGCCAACCCCAAAAAATTACGGCAGCCGCACTATTACCACGTTCGCCTTAGGCCCCCCTGCGGTCGCCTTGCGGGCACCTTGAGGCTACTTGCGTCTGCCTTGAAAATTCTATGGCCGCCGCAGGGACGCCTAAGGTCACCGTGCGACATCAAATCAAAGACCTACGGCACCCCCACGTTTTCGGTCTCCACAATTTCTAAATACCCCGTGCGGCTACCCAAAATAAAAAACATATGTGACTGCTACATTGTGTGACCGTGAAAATACTGCGGCCGCCTATAATTGCTAGTGGCCGTAGATTTTTTAGACCCTGTTTAGACCCTACGGCCGCCGAGCCAAATGTGACTGAAGCATTAGGATGCTCCAGCCTTCACAGGGAGAGGAGATGAAAGGTTTCTGTTGAGTGCCACACGTTGGCTACAAGAGCAGGGGAAGTCAATAAGTCATGTGTGGAGTTGGCCTTAGATGCCATAAGCAGACAGTTTTGAGAATAAGGCGGGATGCCAGACTGTAACAAAAGCACAAAATATGTCCAGAGAGATGGCGCTGATCTCATGTTTGACATTGCGGGCCTCCATTCATTATTGGGTGAGTAGAAGCAGCATGTCCACAGTAGAGTGACCTGGTGATCTTGGTGATCTTAGATGAGGTTGTTGGAGAAAAGGAAGAATTTCATATCAACGGCGATGATGGATTGTTTTATGACCTTGCTGATGATTGGAATTAAACTGATAGGTCTGTAGTTGAGGGGATCAGTTTTTGCACCTTTTTGTGTAGTGCAGTGATGTTGGTGGATTTCCTAGCATATAAAAGATGACCTAGCACAAATGACAGTGTGAAAATGGCAGAGAGAGAGGATGTGTGCAAGAGCAGCAGAGCAGGTTTTTCGGCCATGTGAGCTGATGCCGTCCATTCCGATAGCAGAGTCAGAGTCGAGGTTTTAAAGAACCTCCTCCACCTTCTCTGGTGCAAAAGAAACAGAGTCCAAGAGCAGTTGCGTATGACAGGGAAGGGTGGGTACATTAAGTGAGGAGTTGGGGACACAAGATTTGGAAGCAAACACAGAATTGAGGTGTTCGGCTCTCTCATGAGTGGAGTCGGCTTGGTGCCATTTGAAAAGAGGGAAGGGATGGAAGGGGAGCATACTCCAGAGAGAGACTTAACAAGGTGCTACTAGGTTGTGTACAAGGGAGACAAGTTTGAAAGTGCAATCTTGAGGTTGACCAGATGTTTTCTGGCTCTCCTGAGAGTAGGGACACATGTGGAATAAACTGAGATTGCCTTCGGTCAGATTTGCTTCAGAGCAACTGCCTCACCAGTTTTTTTTGTTTCTGAGCAACTGCCTCACCACGGGATTCCGTGTATCATGGGTGGATATTATGGGTCTTCAGTGTCTTATAGGGTCTTAGAGTTCTAGAGGTCTGTGGTTTTAGGGGTCTTAAAGGGTCCTCAAGTTATCATGGGTTTAAGGGTCTTATAGTTCTGAAGGGTCTTGGAGTCTTTAAAGTCTAAAACTGATAGGGTCTAATGTAATTAATAACACCTACTCACATCCATCTGTGACAACAGACAGACAGATAAATGGACCCAAATGCAATACCCTCTCCTCTGGCGAGGGTAATAATATTTTATTTATATTGAAGAAGATATGGAAGTCGGTGGTTCAAACCCTGGCCGAGCCATACCAAAGACCTCTTTTGCTTCCTGCTTTCTTACTTGATGCTCAGCATTTAGAAGGATACAGCACAGACAGACAACGCTGGGAAGGCAATGGCAAACCACCCATTTTCTGCTTCAGCAGCACCAATGCTTTGTAAAGAGTATAGTTCATCAAAATAAAAATGTATGTCAGTATATTTCATGATCTCTCACACACACACACACACACACACACACACACACACACACACACACACACACACACACACACACTTTGTTCAGCTACAGCTAATGACACATTTGTGCAGTGTAAATCCTAAACTAATCATTGAGCTCCTTTTGCACTGTGAACGTGGTCCGCATTTTGAAACGCAGTATGGATTACTGGAATGGAGTCTTTACAAAGTTCCACAACGAATAATCTCCTTTTTCACCACCTCTCCTGCCGAAAGCCTCCTAGTACGGAATCTCTAAATGGGGTCCTCCTGGGATACCGAGTGCTTTATCGTGAAGTGGAAGAGGATCCACCAAGCGGCGTTGCCCCTCTTCCTTTGGCTCCTCCTGGTCTCACACAACCTTCACCAATTCAGGCAAAACTGCTGGGTAAGTTTTTGGAGCCAAGCACGTTCCCTCTTCTCTCCACACAGCTCGCCAACTGCCATTTTCTTGATACTCTCTCCAAAGCTGATTGATGGTACACACGCTTTTACAATCCAAATGTTGCCATTTCACACCTCTCCTTATTTCTACATGGGTTGGTGATGGTTTGTGACACCAGTGTGTAGTGTTTCTTCCTGTATTCCTCACTTTGTTGCACTGTGTGTGCATTTGCTTGCTTTGGGGGGGGGGTTGTTTAATTGTCCCCCCCCCCCTTCTTATTATTATATTTTTCTGCATTTTCCATTTTATTTCATCTTCCCTTCCATAGTGTGCTTGATTCAATATTTTTAGGCTTTAATGTGTTACAGAATGTGGCAAGGGGAACACACAACTTTCAAAATGACATAATCCACCCCAGAATGCTCTGCATGCATGTGTAGAAACCCCGAGCACCGAAGTCCATCGGAGCAACCGAACATATAACGTGCGTCTCAGATAAGGAGTGCAACATAAAATAGCCCACAAAGTTTCTGAAAGAATCCGAAAATACTTGGAAATGTACCTGCGAGAAAGGGGTGTGCGTCTGCGCAACAAAAGATTTGGAGAACTTTCTGATCAACTCGCCCAAAAAGTTCATATCTTGCATTCCGCACTGCAAAAAACTCCTGACGGCGTGGGCCCCTGCAAGGCCTGTCGATGGGCTGTGGACTGGCGCGTTCTACCATACCTCCCCGATCATCCCTGCTATTGAGTGGATTTTGAAACTTGTGGGATTACCTCGTGTGAACATGGCAGGCTTGGTGATTTATTTAATGGACTCTACAATCGGAAAACCGATGCCGTCATTACCAACATTCAGGGAGAATTCCCAGAGGGAGACACCGTATCTGGTTTAATTGCTCTTAACACCGATGGGAGTCTTATCTGTGGCTTGTGAATGAAGTGTAAGTTTAAAATGATGACATTCACTATTAATCTTGTTTGTGAGAAGGAA
>CM068968.1:27572105-27602036 GCA_035128595.1 Eptatretus atami
AGTGGGAGTTGTATGAGCTGTGGTTACGGTTATAAATATATGGTACAGGTGCAATACCCAAGAGACAATGTTGCTTCCTTCCATTGGCATCATTGCGATTGCTTCAGCCATTATTGTGCTTGACTGGATAACATTTATCAACA
Source organism: Eptatretus atami (assembly GCA_035128595.1). Taxonomy (NCBI): domain Eukaryota; kingdom Metazoa; phylum Chordata; class Myxini; order Myxiniformes; family Myxinidae; genus Eptatretus; species Eptatretus atami. The sequence continues at coordinate 27,572,249 of CM068968.1, forward strand.
ATTGGGTGGATGACCAATTCGGCGATTCTGTGATCTCTCGATTTGGTACTTTAGCGATGTATTCTGGCGTCTTTTTCATTCCTGTTCCTTATGAAACCGTTTGAGAATAAAAGGTAAAGCTTTTAAAGGCTTATGACTTCAATCTGTAGTAGTTTTTCATTATATCATTTTGTACACATTTGATTGGGAGGCCGTTTTTTTTTTCCTGTGACATCCCTACATATGGAGTACGACCATACTCCATGATATTTTTGTTTGCTTCTGAGGCCACAAGAGAAATTATATGAAATTTTTGCATCTATTGGTAAAAGGAGAAGTGTGTGTGTGTGTGTGTACGTTAGTTATATCCACTGCCTCTGCCAGCTTGTACGAACGGGACATGGTATGAACCCAACACCTCCCATCCACGGATATTTCTCGTATATCCTATATTTTCACGAGTTTGATTTGCATTCAGAAACAGAACAATTACCGTGAACAATTTTGGAATTTCCACACTTTCATCTAAATGTTGAAAATGATGTTAAAAAGCCAGTGTGAATTACAGATTTCACGCCAACAATGGCAGGATAAAAGTGTCTGACGAGCCGAACCAAATCGGTGCAAACCATTTATTCTCTTCCATATTGATCAACCTCTTCCACGAGCCTCGACCATATTTATACAAAAAAAGGAGAATGGTGGTGATTGTTCTCCCCGATAAAATCCTGCTACAGGTACACACACTCGCCTATAAGCTGTCAAGCCTGTGTTCAATTCACGACCCAGCTACAAACTGTCATCCCGGTGTTTCACAAGTCGGGTGATTCATCCATGTGTGTGCCGTCCCTCGGAGGGACGTTAAATTGGGCGGTCCCATCTGCCGATATTAGTTGGTCGACGTTAAAGATCCCACGGTGTCCTTTGCGAAGAGTAAGCGGCTATCGGCAGCATCCTGAACAAACTCAGAAATTCCTGCCCTGATTTCTTCTGTCGGAATAGCGATCCGTCCAGGATTGTAATCACCAAGAAACTGCTTTGGCAGACCCGACGTGCTGTACAGAGATCACTTTCTTTAATCCGATTGTATATTGGACAATAGTACACCATTAGGCCGGCAAAGGCCACCTAAAGCACAATGGGTTTTTTGTTTTGAAAAAGATTATTTGAATCTGAATTTTTTTTGAAAGAGAGGGAGCAGGGAATAAATATAACATTGCAGTGCAAAATATTTAATGTTTGGATTTAATTTACCATTCCTTACATCAGATAATTCAAGTACCGGGCGTAGTGGCGTGCGCTTGTAATCCGGCTACTCGGAGGCTTGGGTTGGAGGACCGCTTGAGGACGGGAGCTCTGCGCTGGGCCGCGCTATGAGAAGGTGTAGGGCAGCCCAGAATCATGGCGAACCCAATCCATATTCCTGTGTCGTAAGAGGCGACCAGGGTTGTGTCAGGAAGGGCATCGGCGTAAAACCTTGCCAAATCAGTATGCGGATCATAACGGATGATCCGCTGTGGCGACCCCTAACGGGAGCAGCCGAAAGAAGAACAACACAACATCAGATAATTCAAGTGTGAAGTGCAATACAAGTGCCTTTTACCCTCTCTTTATGATACTTTCCTCTATTCCCTTAGTTTTTCGTTCTGTTTAACTTCCTCTGAAATGTTTTTTTTTTATAATGAATTGTTTTTCTCCCACGGATTAATCCTCTCCACCTTCCTATCCCTCTCCCATTTTTATTTTTTTTATCATTCTGCCAATCTTCACAGACCAGTTTGATGTAAAGGTTCTCAACAGTTCTTCTCTCACCTTCTATGAACTTGCACGTGAGTAGTTGATTAAAGCTCACATGTACAGCCTCACTATCAGCACGCACACTTAGTTGTATGTCGTGGAGTTGAGCTTTTTCACTCGAACTTAGATTCCACTCTCATGAGCCAATGAATGCAAAATGCTTTTTAGCTAACACAAGTGTGGATAACACAAATGGCTACAGCCTCGGAAGAATGGACCAATGATTTAGACAAGGAGGCAAACGGACAGAGTGGTGCATGTGGCGATGGGTTCCGATGTCCTTCTTGATTACTCTCCCTCCAGATCTGGAAAAATTCCGACGCTACGAGATCGTGTTGAGCGCTTTCAATGCGGCAGGAAACGGACCGAGTACCACACCCATCCAGGTGTTCGTGGGTGAGGCAGGTAAGTTCCTATTACAGATATGTATCGATTGTGGTGCTTGTGAAAATATATATGTATACTTTAACTAATGCCATAAGGAGAGTAATAAACTTGAGACATATATTTGTCCATGTTCCTTCATCGTTGCTGGGTCGAAATATTGGAACTTCCTACTTAACAACATTGTGGGAACTCCATCACCGCACAAACTGCAGCAGTTCAATAAGGCAGCCCACAACCACCTTCTTCGGATAATTAAGGATAGGCAATAAAGGTTTAAACCCTACCAGGGTTGCCGGAAAATGATTTTTACAAAGTAATCCCAGGAGGTGCAGGAGGAGATGGTTCATGGTTATGAGGGACGTTGGGGGAGTGGGACGGAAGGGGAGGGAGTGTGAGGGAGGTTGTATAACGAAGAACGTTTATTCTTTGATGTCAAAGTAAACTTGGAATGTATTATTTCCTCCAAGAAATGTTAAAGATCTGCCCTTTCTGCAAAAGAAGGTTAAGGGTGTATAAATTATCAGAGCTTTGGAAGGTTCACTTGTTAACAAAGTTATTTTTAGGAGTCAGCGTTTACATTTCCTCGAGTTTCTGGAAAAGATTGTCATTGCTCTTTGTGGGGAGAAAGCCGCAAAGAGAATGCTCGGAGATTTGGGAAGAGAGCAAGAGAAGCTGGGTACATTGAAAACTGCAGGGGAGCTACGGTTATGGCCGTAATTAGCTCCTTCCATCACCTTCCTCATTAGACATGATGTAGCCGAGCTCACTCTGCATGATGCCGTCCTTCCCACCATGGAGTGCCAGACTTCTCCCGCTAACAATTACAGGCCATGATTAATGGCTTCTATCTTTATCACATATACACAGACCTTTAACACAGCCACCAGGTGAAGTCATTCTGATGTTGTTCGATCACCTGTTCATCTTTCTTGGCCCAAACCTCATTCGGTGTCTGCATCTCGAGTCCAACCTTTCCAGCTATTCCCTCGACATGATTCCAATAGTCTCCTCTCTTGCTCACCTCAACTTTTGCAATACTCATCAATTTAATAAGTGTAATTTGATCGCATTCATCACTATCTACCACCTGATCTTATGATAAATTTTCACTTTTATCACTTGAAGAGAAAAAAAAATACAGCATAACCAATCCCCTCTTTCACAATTTTGCAATTCCCTCCGAGTCCTTTTGCTTGTCTTTGCTCGTTCGAGCATACAAGGCCACTTCATAATCCTTCATCTGAAGTTTGATGGAGCACTGCTCTCCCTTTTGGGTTGGTGCCCCTGCCTCACGCCTTGCTCAGTTTAACGTCGTGGAAACCAAGGCCTTCAAGACCCTTGGAATCTCCCGCAAAAGCTGAATCTATGGGCCTATCCTTTCACATCACAGACAGGTCGGTGGTCTCTTTGTCTTCTACTGCCTCCTTCCTGTTCTTGCACCCTCTACTCCCCCCCCCGTCAACTTTCTGAGGACACACAGTCCACCATCAAACCCTTTCTGGTGAAATTACCTAAATCCAGGATCACTGCTCACCTCCACTCATTCGTTCCTCCTTTTACCCACCTGTGAAACCAACTTCCACATCCTCTTCAATTGCATTCTTCCCTCCAGGTCTTCAAGACAGCTGTTCACCACCATTTCAGATCATCCCCCATACAAAACCATAATAATCCTCTCCAAGCCCACATCTTTCCAAATTTCCAGTTTTTCCTTCCTCAGAGTTTGCTTCTATATCCTTCTTGTCTACCCTGTGCATCCTCCCCGACTTCTCATTCCTCCCAAAATCCATTACCTGTCGAAGTGTCCCTCTATTTTGTCCCTCAACCTTGCTGTTGGTGTGTTTCGCCCCTCTCTTTCTGCTGTTCCTTTTATATTCTATTACATCCTGATTGGTTCTATGTTCTATCTCCTCCACGAGCCTCGACCTTGTCCATAAAAAGAGCCTCTTTTCATCCTCCTCTTCTCTTTCTTAGTGCCGTCAGCCCCGCCAAGTAATGTGAAGGTGGAAGGCACAAGCTCCAGCCAGCTCCAGGTTACCTGGTCGCCACCTCCTGCCAGCAGCCATAATGGTGTTCTTCAAGGTTATAAGGTAAATTGTGATGTTAATGGGCTCAGCCGTCACTTTCTCCACTTACTCACACTCCACATACCTCCCGTACATGCACCCTTTCCCATATTATTTTTCTTCACACCAAGTGATGAAAGTTGTGAAACTCATCGGATCCGGATCCGGATCTTCACCAAAATCTAATCAGTTTGTCCTTGTCACACACCCAACTGTTTGGGAGGATGATCATGCATTGTTTTATTGCCTCCACCACCGAAGGTGAAGGAGGTTACGCTTTTACCCCCTCTCTGTCTGATTGTTTGTCTGTTTGTTTGTTTGTGTGCAGGATATCTCAAAAAGTTGTTGACAGATCCGGATGAAATTTGGTGGACAAGTTGGGTGTGCGACAAGGACAAACTGATTAGATTTTGATGAAGATCCGGATCCAGATCCGGATCTGAATACTAGTTTTTTAAGTGATTCTTCACCATTGAGAGATAGGGCCAAAAACGACATTATACATACATATATATATATAATCATGATATTTCAAAAATGTATTGGGCCTGATATGTTCTCGTGGATCAGGCATTACATGGTGGAGGAATGCAATCCACCGAGTGCCCTTCTAGTTCAATTGTCATTCATCCGTTTTATTTCATCGCAGCCTTGAATCACTCTAATTAATTAATTTTCTTCAATACACTTTTCACCGTTTTTCTTTTTCTCGATAATATTTCGTCTCCCTCGCCCCCGACCCCTTTGCCTCACATTCCCCGTCACATCATTGCCAATTCGTTCACCACGTCCATTTTATATTTCTCTGCATCTTTTGTTTATTGATGGTCTTTTACCTTTTTATTTCATTTTTTGTAGTCCCTTTTCTTGTGATTTTTTTCTTCCTCAATTCATTTGCATTCCTTTCTGCACCACCAGTCACATTCCCATCCTCCCTTTAATAAGACGTGTGTGCACATGTGTAGTCATTTAAGTAATATTCTCCACATACCGATGTAATCACCCATGCGTGTGTATGAGTTTGCATTCATGAACTGCTAGATGCCCTTCTGGGTTTGCTGGCATGATGCCGTCGTAATGACGTCATCACGGCGTTAGTCTAAGCTCGGAGAATTTCAGAGTTTCCATTGGTACACTCCCGACTGCTTAATAACAACCTTGGTGCTTCCTGGTTGTGATTTGTGGATGTAACACAATGTGTCCATGTGGCAGATGGTGCTTGTTGCGGCCAAATACAATCTGGCCTCACCAGTCACAGTCAGTGGGGTATCAATAGCCAATATATATATATATATATATATACATATAGGCTATCTTGACAAACTTGACATATCCCCCTAACTTGACAAAGCAGCTGGCCACAGATTGAATCCCATCACAGCACTTACTGCAAAACCTGTTAACAACAAGTGTTGTCTGCCACACAAACACATTGTCTCTGCCCTGCTGATCACCAGTTTGGAGATTTGCAGTCAGGAATAATAAATTGAATGAAAGGAGCACACTTTCAATGAAAGGAGAATGAAAGGCCCCTCGATGTGACATGACACTGACGTCATACACATAAATTATGCCGACACATTACCTCCAAACAAGGATGGCATCCGTGTGGCACTCAGGTCTTTGACGACTGAGATTTTATGGTCATGACTGCCTTTATGGTCACAAATAAATGAAAGCTGAGCTGCTGATCCAGATACAAATTATAACAAGGCAAAATATATATATATATATATATATATATATATATATATATATATCCACATTTGCTCAGGGTCTCAATATAGCTGAGTAGTAATTGAAGGAGGGGTAGCACACCGGAAATGAGAAATGAGACAAGAATATGGCATGTAAGGTTATCTATGAAAAGAAATGTAGATCTCAGAATGCGAGAACAAGAGTAGGTGGGCTGTCACCATGAAAGACTAGAGTGTAAAGTTTAGATCGGCAGGATATGTGCTTCACAAGCAGAACAGGAGGATAATTAGTGGAAATGAGCAGACAGCATGGAGAGAGGAAGACATATTTTGAAAGGATGAGTCAATGACTACATTTGGCCCGGAGAAGCTCTTCAGACAGAGGTCGAAGGGATGGACAGACGGGGGCAAGAACTGAATAAAGTCGAGCAAGATAAACACACATATACCGCCTCTTGCCAAACCAAACCTCTCTTCCGATGAAGCTCAGATGATCCAATTCCGCATCCACACGGCTGACAGTTCCGTCTTCCTTGAAGACGTGTGAACCTGATTTCCTCCGCTGAAGGAAAAGACAGTACTTGGCTCACCGAACAAATGATCTTTGTTTTCCTCCGTTTTCCTCCGTTTTCCACATCCTGTTGGCCTGATGGCAACTGATCAAGACTCTTCTCTCAAATTAATCTTAATGTAGCTTTGCACTAACGATGGAGGAGGCCGTTTATAACAAGGCGGTGTCATGCCCATACGTTTTAGTTTCTGAGGTCCTACCAAGAGCTGATAAACTCAAGTTGAGACTGAGGATTGAGGAAGGTCATGAGGTGAAGTACTTCAAGTAGCCAGAAGAATGGCAGATGGGGCAGAGAAAGGAAATCGAAGGAGTTGAAGTACAAAATGCAAAGATTATGGGAGAGGATATTTATCTTCAGCAATGAGTTGGAGAACTAAAGATGAAGAATCAATGAAAAACACGATTTTCCTTTCCTATTAACTAAGAAGGGTGAGGATGCATATACGACGAAGATAATGATACCCCTGCCTTGTGTTTGTGACCCAGGTGTTTTACAAGGCGGTGCCAAAGCATGATGGGAATGTAAGCGAGAGAATCCGTATTCTGTACCTCCCTGAAACGTCCGTGCGTCTCAAAGGCCTGGAGGGCTTTACCCGCTATTCTGTTCGCATCATTGCATACAACACTGCCGGCCAAGGCCCATCCAGCAGCATTGCCACTGGGCGGACACTACCCGCTGGTAAGTGATGATGAGTAAAATGGGTCGGACTATGATGGGACAGCATGACAGAGCAAATTCTTTCTGACAAGATATAATGTACGGTGTGAAATGAAACGGTAGTTAGTATTCCTTTCAAGTAGATCAAGAACTAGAGTGTGTGGGTACTGCGTACATTGATACAGTAGGATATAAAGATGGCCACCATATACCTTTCACGTGTTCCTCCCCCTCTAGCTCCGTCTGCTCCAAGCTTTCTACACTTCGCCGATGTGCTCACATCATCGCTGAACGTTTCCTGGGGAGAACCTGCTCAACCAAACGGTCTCCTTGAAGGTTATCATGTACTTTACCACCCAATCGCTCATGTACCTGGTGAGATTGCCATGAATGTGCGTATTCGGTTCGTTATTCTGACTTTGTGCTGAATGCCCATCGGCATTTTAAAATCGTCTAAGTTTCTCGCTTTTATAGTTCACATTGTCATCTTGCGCAATGCAAACAGCGCTTTGCAGCCTTTTGTTTTCCCACAAATACAAGTTAATACGTGGGCATGGGAGAAGGTAATTATGCGGATTGAGCAGGTGATCCGTATTCGCAATCAAAGCTACCTACTGCCAGTTTAAACATTGAGTAGGTGATCCCTTCTCTCTGTTCAACAATGCACCACAAGCTGTTTTTGCTGATAAACAAGGAAAGGAACTAGAAGGGCACTCGGCAGAGCGCATACCTCTGCCACGTAATGCCTGATCCACGAGAACATATCGGGCCCAATACATTTTTGAAATATCATGCTATACAGCACTATATCAGTTTTGGCCCGATCTCTCAATGGTGAATAATCGCCTAAAAAAAAAATTTCTCGCATCCACATCTGGATTCGGATCTTCACCAAAATCGAATCAATTCGTCGTCACACACCCAACCTGTCCACCGAGATTCATCCGAATCCGTCCACAACTTTTTGAGATATCATGTGATACATATATTGTTTTTGGCCCTATCTCTCAATGGTGAAGAATCACTTAAAAAAAATTCTAGTAGTCTGATCCGGATTCGGATCTGCACCAAAATCTAATCAGAAGATCGTCCTTGTCAAACACTGAACCTGTCAAAAAATTTCATCTGGATCCATCCTCAATTTCTTGACATATACTGCACACAGATAAACAAACAAACAGACAAGCCGGTAGGCGACATGGGTGGTCTCTAGACTAAGGCGAATTTGAAATATGTAGATAAGAGAACAAATCAGATGGCATTTTTGCCGTTCGTTGTTCCATATAGGAACATGACGAGCAACTGTCCATTCATCATTTGTGTTCGATTCCCTAACCTACGTTAGGGATCCAACGCGAACGTTGGGGTGAAAGCGTATAGTAATATATTGATACTAGTCATACAGTTTTTGACGGATTGGGCTGAAAATTTTTGACAAAGAGGTTGATTACAGTGCGCATAAAAGCGCGGAAGCTGATTTTTGTTTTTCGGATTTTTTCAAAAATTTCAAAGTCCCGTTGCTAGGCAACGGTGGCGTCCATAGCAACGGTGCTCAAAAGCATACAATTACATCCTGGTATGAACTACAGTCGAAGTTTCATCAAAATCGGTTGACTCCTCTGGCCTCCAGAGCTGTCCATTACATACAAACAAACAGACACATACAGACAGACGGAAAACCTGAGAATAAGGGTCGTCTAGCGATCACCCAACAGGAAGGGGTGAAAACATAACCTCCTTCACCTTCGGTGGTGGAGGTAAAAATTACCTTTGTTTGGAAAAATAAAATAATTTAATGAGCTGTGAAAAAGTCCATCTCTTTGTTTTTCGATTTAAACTTTTATCTCTGCGATTAATATCTGTGAAAAGCATTGTTTGTTTCTTTTATTTTTTTATTTTACAGGATCTAAGGCTCGGAGTGCAGTTAACACACAGACACACACACACACACACACACACACGATAACACAGGACTGTTATATGAGACAAACGCAACCACTGAGCTTGGGGGCAATGATGTCACTTCCTGGGGCACTCTGGGTCCCAGCGACGTCACAACAATGGCCCCGCCTTTCTCACCGCACTCAGCGAGCCATTTCCTCATGAGCAATTTCCTCCTCCTCATGGATGCCAACCTATTGGGATTGTTCATGCTCTTCGCCTTTTAAACACTGAACATGAAGTTTAAAGTCCTGAAATGCTCATATTTGTTTGTCATTGCTGGAGTGGTAAAATTACCTGAAGTTCAGCGAAATGTTTTTGACGAAATAAGAAACTTACTCAAACGATGAGTGTAAAGTCGGTTTGAAAATGAACTTCAAGGGAAGCCTACACTTATCTACCATCTACCGGTACTATTTATTAAAAACTAGTGGATATACCTGTCAAGGAGGGGTGAAGGTTTAGTATGGGATTTGATTGGATGGTAGTGTCATGGAACAATAACAACAATCCGTGGCGGTTAAGCTCGAGGCGCTGTCCACCTCAATGCCATTAGACCATGTGACGCCATCCGGCGTGACGACCGCTTTGAGAAAATACTTTTGTCAGGGCCGAACATAATAAATTGAGGAGTTGTAAGTAAATGCAAAGACCGTAAGATGAATATTGTAAGACTTTCTTATGCTTACGATGTTTGGTGACGGCATGTGAAGCGACATGGGCGGTGTATTTGGGCGGTGTATAGGCAAGTGACAGCCCTGCATAGGAAAAAAACAAATAAACCAATGTCACCCTTAGGGTGACCCGTATCTTGCCAAACAGGTGACACGTGTGATTCTTTAGGTCAACTGAGGTGAACAGAGCTGCTATCCACCAGGAGCGACTCCTTGAGGAATATCTGCCTACGAGAGATTCCGATGAGAATCGTTCTACAGAGTAACCATGAAAAATATGCGTTTGCCTCTAACGTCACCAAATGACGTCAATGTCTCAAGCTTGATAATCTAGGAGCACTCATCGAGGTGTTCAATTTGAGGTACTACACGATATGGTTCCTAAAACTTGAAAATTTGACCTTGGGGTCAAATATGTTTGACCTTAGGCGCTAACCATGAAGGTCAGGCCAATCGCCACCAAAATTAATCAGCTGAGGCCAGACCATGAACTTATTCCCATGAAGTTTGAAGACGATCCGATCAAAATTACTCAAAAAATAAGGGTTTCGTCGACTCCCCTGATTTGCGACAAAGTTACCTTGACCTTTGACCTTGACCTTCAAAATTTTATGCGCTGAAAGGGACCTCTATAGCCTCTGATATGCGAAGTTACAAAAATTTCCAATGAAAACTGTGCTCTGCAGAATTTTTTTTTCGTGATTACAGACAAAAAAAATAATAAAAACATACAGACTGACTAACATATCTTGCAAAAACTTCGTTTTGGCAAGATAATAACCCGGGTTACGTGCATGAAGCAAAAACAATACCTACTGCTTATAATTCAAAACGTCTCACTGCACTGGAAAACGTGGGGATACGAATAATGTACTGGAAATGGCGGAGGCTTGTAATACCCTCCCCCACCTGGAGGGGGCGCGACACGATACACATTGACATAGAAAATTAGTGTCCCAAACCCCCACCCCCAACCTCCCAATCTCCTCAAGACCACCGGCAAACATAAAAACACCCCTATACATTAATTGGGGTCATGTTGATCCTATGTAGCAAGCCTGGATGTAATTGGGCCTGAACTGTAGGAGTTTTGTGACAAACAAACAAACACCAGTCTGTGAATTATCGGAAGGATTATCTATATATTAATACTGAAGGACCAATTTTGTGCTCCTCCTAGCGGTCGCGTCACGTCTTTCTCGGTACTGTGACCTGAGAAGTTTTGACACGGTGTTTGTACGTCAAAGTAGACACGTGCACAAACAGGGGACTTCTTCACAAGGAGTAGTGTACGCCAAAAATGTCGTGTACAAGGACGTTTTGTAGGCCTCATTAGGTAAGGAGGTTTTGTAGGCCTCATTAGGTAAGGCCATGGAGTACATCGACGGGATCCGGCTCTTACAAGAGCCGCCACTGGTTGTCATATTGGCTCATGGAACAGAATCCGTCTGTGACGGGGTTTCGGCTAGTGTGATTATGTTATTTATTAGTCTCACCCCAAAGGAGAAGCGAGACTATTGCAACACCCCTGTCCGTCTGTGTGCATGTGCGTGCATCCACGTCTATATATTTTCGCTTTTAAAATGTTTTTCTCTTCAACTGCTCGTCCAATCGATGCAAAGCTTTAAACATAGGAGGGACTCCTGGTGGAGAATATTATATTGATAATTCTGATGTCATAGGTCACATGGTGTGGCAGCTATATTCTATTAAAGGAAAAAAATTTGGACATATTTTTCTCTGAAACCGCTCAACTGAAAAAAATTGAAACGTGGCACGTCACAAACTCCCCGTGGGGGATATAGGATGATAACAAGGATGTAATCGGTGAAGTGGTTTTCCAGCAAAATTGTTTGAATCGAAATCCTTACCCGAAAAATTTGAAACTTTTTATATCTGATCAACGACTCGATGTGAGTGAAGAATTTAACGATGTCGTTGGTCATGTGGTCTGGCAGCCATGTTGGATGGAAAATACAAATGTAAAAAAAAATTCTTCTTCTCCAGAACCGCTTAACACATCGATGCAAAACTTCATACATATCATCGATTAGCCGTGGGAAATATAGTTTGAAATTTATTTCATATTCACATTCATTGATGCAATTTAGCTTTAACGCGCCCAAAAAGTGGTCAATAAATATCCTAATAATTAATTAATAATCAATAAAGCAACGGCTAATAGCAATGTATGTGACATAATAGTATGGATAGATGATATGGGTATATGGGCCGTAATAGGAGTGGGCCATAATAGTAGCATGTTCAGTTAACGATGGTATTTTTGGTCAGCATGAGCAGGCAAGCCGAGACTATGCGCTCTTTGAGTGCCGTTCTAGTTTATTATTGGTAATCAGTCATATTACCGTGTTTTGATTGAATATTACTCTTTGTTGATTGAATAATCCATTATCCAAGCATATTGGGGTAAGTGTGGTATTTGGTTTTTTTTTCATATGGGTCAGCTTCTTGTATACTTCTTACAATTAAATGGCACAAGACATTTGCACGTATTATGATTAATTTGATGTGCTCAGTTACATCAAACTTTTACGAATGCACAAATAATTTGATAAAGGAAAAACATCTTACCTCCATCAAGAAAGTTTAAAAAAAACAATATGCATTCCATCCATCCGTTGGGACCACACTCTGTGCAGAGCATTAGTGCTGCGAAGTAGTCTCCTTGGCTATTGGACACAATCCTGGACGGGTCACTACTCCGACACGGGATACCAGCAAGCTGGCACTCATTTTGCCGACCTCGGAAGGATGGCAGGCAGAGTTCACCCCACCTGGTATTAATTCAACAGCCGAGTGGGGTTTGAACTCAGGATCATAGGATCCCAAGCTCACCACCCTAACCATTAAACCAACACCAGGCTAATATGCATTGTGAACATGCATATCCAACCACTTTATCAATTATCTACTGTATTGTTGAGATTTCTGGGTGATGTATCCCAACACCAGCACACTGAACAAAGCAAGCATCTATATACATAAAACTGAGAATCTGTCTGGGGAGTGGGCGGTGGGGTGGGGGTGGGGGGGGGAGGTGTAGGTGAAGCCTCGGTAACCCATGTGAGTACATCTATTTATTCATTTGTTTATTTTTTTCGTATGCATCATTGTCTGCTTGTCTGCATCATTTTCTGGGGGCACGGCCGCGCCACTGGTGCAATGCCCCTTTACTGGTATGCTGGTACTCGTTTTGCGACCTTGGAAGGATCACAGGATGAGTGATCCCACCTGGTGTTAATTCAACAGCCAAACAGTCACTTGAACTCAAGAAGCTCGGATCCCAAGCCAACCACCATCACCGTTTAGCCAACACCAGGCCAATACATCTATTAATTACGTATTATATTGACTTTGATATGTCTATTTATTACGAACTATAGAACGTACCTTTTACACCTGTTAGACACTTTTGTACCCCTTTAGACTCTTAGACTCTACATACCCTTTCGGCCTATTACTTTTGCATCGCATGCAGGATGGTTGGCCTCTCTGTATTATACTGCCTCCTATTTCATCTCGTACCCTCTGCTCTTTCTCTGCTTTATCCCCCCAGGTTTCTACTGGGCGCACACGGTCAACGATCATCAACCCACTTCTGGTGAATCTACCTAAATCTAGGATTACGGCCAACTTCCTCTCATTCGTTCCTCTTTTTCCCCCCGCTTGTGGAACTAACTTCCTCATTCTCTTCAATGCAATTCTTCCCTCCAGCTCTTCAAGACAGCTTTTCACCACCATCTCAGATCATCCCCAATCCAAAGCCATGATCTTTTCTACCCCTCGCTAACCCCCACACCCCCAACACACTCCAAACTCTTCTCCTTCCAAACTTCCAATTTTTCACTCCTGAGAGTTTCCTTCTGTATCCATCTCATCCTTTCCTGTCCCCCATTATTCCTCCCCACGCTCATTGTTTGTCCAAGTCTGCATCTATCTTGGCTTTCAACTCTGTTGTTGGTCTTTTTTTCCCCCCTCTCTCTACTGTTCCTTTTGTCCTGTTACATCCTGATCTGTTCAGTGTACTCGCTCCTCCATGAGCCTCCACTTTGTATACAAAAAACTCCATTCTTTTCCAGGTTATTGTCATTTATTCCACTCTCCCTCACATCTTTTTGTTTGATAGTTGTCAGTTGGTTTATTACTTTACTATTTCATCCCCGCTTTCCCCTTCCTCTTCTTGCTGTGTTTTATTCAGCTTGTGTGCAGCTTGTTCACCCCCATGTGTCCGTCTCCCCCTCCCTTTGATCTCACTCTCACTTATACTCTGCCGTTGGTGTTTCCTTCTTTCTATTTATTCCCTTCCATTCTGATCGAGCTCTTCCACGAGCCTCGACCATGTATACAAAAAAGAAGAGAATGGTGGTGAATGTAACTGCTACAGTTACACTTATAAGCAAAGACCAGTAAATCTTGTTTACTAATGCCCTTGTAATTCGTGTAAAAGTGTGCTGATGTCTCCAAAGGTCCATGTCCTGCAAATAATTCATGTAAATACTCCCCCATGAGCCTTTGACATGATTTAAAAAAAAAAAGAAGGATGGATCAATATGCCTGGTTAGGGTGGCGGGCTTGGGAACCTAGGGTCCTGAGTTCAAATCACACTCAGCCATTGAATCAATACCAGGTGGAGTTGACTCAGCCTGTCATCCTTCTGAGGACAGCATCCATCCAGCATCCAGGATCCAAGAGTACCAGCTTGCTGGGATGATTGAGCCATTCGAGTATCATGTGTTGGAGTGGTGACCCGTCCAGGATTGTGCCTGATAGCCCAGGAGACTGCTTCGGCAGCACCAACGATCTGCACAGAGTATGGTCCCAATGGATGGATGAATCAATATCGAAACTAATACGGCACCAGGATTAACAGTTTGTTTTGTGTGCCACCGATAGGCCGGATCTGCATCCGGACCATTCGTCCTTGTGACAAACCAAAATCTAATTAGCGTGTTCTTGTCATCAGCTACAGTACCTTCCTCATCCACCAAGTTTTGCTATAACCCGTCCACAACTTTTTGAAATATGCTGCATATCGTTTTCGACCCGATCTCTCAATGATGAAGAATCACTTAAAAAAATTAAGAATTATCAGATCCTGATCCGGATTCGGATCTTCATCAAAATCTAAACAATTCTTCCTCGTCACACACCCAACCTGTCCACCAAATTTCGTCCAAATCCACCCATAACTTTTTGAGATATCCTGCGAACAGAAAGACAAACACACAGTAGTGAAAACATAACCTCCGTCCACCTTCGGTGGCCGAGGTAATAAAGAACGGATGAAAAAGATATGTGTTTGGTGACATCTTGAAGTGAAGTTCAGTCACTCAAACTTTTGGGCCTCACCATCAGCCATTATCTTTCTTGGGAAAACCATATATCCAAGTTGGCCTAAATGTCAGCCACCACCGACTGGGCATTGTAAATGATGCGGTCTTTCCTTAGCAATTATGAACTCGTACCAGCTTAGAAGACCTCCATGCACAGCTCGATGGAGTAATGCAATCCTCTTTTGGCTGGCTGGTCTCCCTGCCTCACACTTTGCACTTCTCGGTGCCGTGGAAACCAAGACCCTCAAAATAATTTTCTCCTACAGCCCGACCATGCAGCTGAGCATCTGTTATTCCAGCATTGCAGACAGGTGGGTGGTCTCTCTGTCTTGTACCGCCTCCTTTATGGTCTCCCGTCCTCTGTCCTTTCCTTGCTCTGTCCTCCTCCCGGGGTTACGCAGGGTGCATGTAGTCTGCCAGTAACCCACTTCTGTTGAAACTTCCAAAATCCAGGTTTACTGCTCACTTCCACTCATTTGTTCCTCTTTTCTCTCACCTGTGGAAATGACTTTCTCAGTCTGTTCAATCGCATTCTTCCCTCCAGGGCATCAAGATTCACCACCACCTCATGTCACTCCCCCCCCCCCCAATCCACACTCATGATCTTTTCTACCCTAATTAACTCTCCCAAGCATGCCCCTTCCTTTCCAACTCATTGTGCTTTCTCCTTTTCTCTTTCTCCCTCGCCATCATTTTTTGTTTAATTTCTGTTTCATCCTTGGTTTCCCTTCCTCTTCCATGTCTGAGCTTGTATCCAGCTTGTTCACCGCATGTGTCTTCCTCCCCTTCCCCTTGATCTCATTCATCCTCCAATAGTCCCTCTGTTGTGTCTTTCTAGAATCCAGCTGTTAGTGGTTCCACACCTCCACTGCCCTTTCCACCTTGTACTGTTATGTTCTGGTCAATTTGTGACTCTTACATGAGCCTCAACTTTATATACAAAAACATAATGTGCTAGATATTTTAGCAGCAATAATTAATTAATTCGATTAGAGGCCCATGCTCTTGACAGACCTCCAGGAGGATATCACAACTAGATGAGAAACGTTTCTGTGGTAGTACCACAAGGTACCCCTCCCCTTCCGCAAGGGTGTGTGTGTGTGTGTGTGTGTGGTGTGTGTGTTGTGTGTGTGTGTGAGAAGGTCATATAAAAATAGAACAGCACTTAGTAGAGTGCATACCTCCACCAGGACAGTTTACGTTTTGGATCCCACTGATAGACCGGATCTGGATTTGGATCTTCACCAAAATCGAATCAATTTTTCCTTATCACACACCCAACCTGTCCACAAAGTGTGTTGGAATCCTTCCATACCTTTTTAGAATATTGTGCTATATATAAATGTTTGGCCCAATTCCAGTATCCGGATCCGAATCTTCACCAGAATCGAATCAATTTGTCCTTGTCACACACCCAACCTGTCCACAAAGTTTCATCCGAATCCGTCATTAACTTTTTGCGATGTCCTGCTCACAGACAGACCAAAAACAGACAAACATGGGAGAAAAAATAACATCGGTCCACCTTCGGTGGTGGAGGTAAAGAAAAAACCAGCTGTGCCAATGTCGACCAAATTTTGCAAATGTGCCGGTTCAAGGTCAAGTCATGGGGCACACAAAAATATTCCCCAACTTTCCCACCCCCCCCCCCCCCCCACTCCACTCCCACAAGGAAATTATTCAAATGTATGTGTGCGTATACATCTGAAAATCATAGAAATAAACGAACCACAGATAGGAGAACTGACATCAAAGAAGGAAGTGAGGAAATTTGACCCATCCTTGCCGTGGTGCACTCCCAGGTTAATTTCTCCTGCACCTTTAAACATCAATCTTCTTGATGGTTTCCTGAAGTCCAAATAACCCAATCTTGATCAGGTCACCAAACCTGCTGTAAAATAAATAATTCGACCTTGTATCTCATTCTTGGAACATTTTGAACGCCCCTCACATGAAACGCGGTGCCGTCGAGTCTATTTTCACCTGATCTTTGGTAATACAAACGGATAATGCGGAAAAATAACGGCTGATCCCAATTGGGAAATATACGCTGGAAGCATTCGTGCTATGCTGTTTTCAATTTCTCAAAACGAATTTCCGACACAAAGCACACATCATTGCGGCGCTATGAATGTGAAACGAAATGTATTTGTCCTGGCAAAACTAATTCAACAGCTTTTGTAATATGTTTCTCCGTTAGGACCACGGAAACAACGTGGTAAATCGCTTGGAATCTGGAAAATGGTGGCACTTCCAAGATAACCTCAATAAGTCCTTTGGAATTCTCAGTGCTTCCGTCTTGAGCTTTGAGCCATGTTTACAATACAGAGTTGTCACTGTTGAAAGTGATGTCTCATTTGCTGACGTTTTATATAAAATGATTACGATTTAATCTCAGCCGTTTTTCGCCTTTGCCAACATGTAGCATTACCTTGACAACCGGAGTGACTGATATTTATTGAGAAATTACAATATCACAGGTAGCAGGTGTCACATCTGCCAGCCATTCCTTCATGGGCATTGAAGACGAGGGTCGTCTGAAAAATTACGTCACCACATTTGTAACTTTTTAATGAAATGGTCTCGGTGATCACTAAATTACACAAATACCGTTCCATGATGTGTCTGGTGAATATCATGCTTCTCACACTATTTTTTTTTTTTTTACGTGATTTAAGCCTCATAGTTGAAATGACACACACACACACGGCGCAGTCATTTCCCAGGGTATTCTGAGTAGCAGTGATATATCAACAATGGTACCACAGTTCTCACCGCACTCAGCGGGGCATTTCCTTGGGAGGAATTTCCTCCTCCCCATGGATGAAAACCTATGGAGATTGTCTGTGCTCTAACCTTTTATTTCTCCTTCTCTTCCTCTGTTCCAATTGGTTCATCTGATCATATGCGTGTGAAAGTCAACATCTTCTCTGGCTATTCTCAGAGAGCTGCCTCAATGCCGGGAAGTCTATCAGTTCGCTCAGGCAAATTGGCAGGGATGGCAAGCAGCCATCTTTCTTCAGGACTGGTCTCCAAAATCTACTGCCTCTGATGTTAACTCAGCCTGGGAATTCTTCCACAGAAACCTGCTCCCTCTCCTGCACAGACTAATTCCATCTCATCTTCAGTTATCCTAACCCTCATCCCACCCATGTTACGCTGAATCCTGTGCTGATGCAGTTGCTCTGAAACAACTTGTCTTCTCTTCCTGAAAGGCAAATCTGACCGAAGGCAATTTCAGTGCATTCCAAAAAGTCTGCACAACAACTGTTTGTCCACTCTCAGGAGAGCCAGAACAACATCTGTCCAACCTCAAGAATTAACTTTCAAACTTGTCTCCCTCCTCGAAAACTTGGTGCTGCCTTGTCAAGTCTGTCTGCAGAGTATGTTCCAACTCCATCACCTCCCTCTCTTCAAATGACACCACAGCCGACTGCTTGTGAGAAGGCCGAATGCCTCATTTCTGTATTTGCTTCAAAATCTTGTGTCCCCAACCCCTCTCTCGCAGTACCCATCCTTCCCTGTTGTACCCAACTGTTCCTGGACTCTGTGTCTTTTTCATCTGAGAAGGTAGAGAAGGTTCTTTCAGCCCTCGACTCTGAATCCACTACTGGACCGGACGGCATCAGCTCACGTGTCATAAAAACCTGCACTGCTGCTCTTGCACATCCTCTCTCTGCCCTTTTCACCTTGGCCATTTGTGCTAGGTCGTCTTCCATCTGCTTATAAATCATTCAACATCACCGCATTACATAAAAAAGTGCAAAAACTGATCCCCTCAACTACAGACCAATGAGCTTACTTCCAATTATCAACAAGGTCATGGAATCCATCGCCGTTCACATGAAATCCTCATTTTTCTCCAACAACCTCATCTCAGATCACCAAGATCACCAGGTCACTCCACCGTGGACATGCTGCTTCTACTCACCCAACAATGGATGTAGGTCCTCAATGTCAGACTTGAGATCAGGGCCATCTCTCTGGACATATCTCGTGCTTTTGATACAAATTTTATCCACATCCTGCTTTGCTCTCCAAACTCTCTGCCTATGGCTTCCAAACTCCATACATGGCTTACTGACTTCCTCTACTCTCATAGCCAACGTGTGTCACTCAAAGGAATCCTTTCATCTCCTCTCCCTGTCAAGGTTGGAGTGCCCCAAAGCAGTGTTCCAGGCCCAGTACTTTTCCTAATCTTCATCAGTTATCTCTCTGACTCTCTGGAAAATCCTCTTTATCTATTTGCTGATGACTCCACCATCTGCCATGACATCTCTCATCCTTCAGACAGACAGGCTGTATGCAGCCTCTTCCCTCTTTTCGGACCTTAAAAAAAAAACATCACAAGCTGGTCAAACACTTGAAATATGTCTTTCAATCCTGACAAATCCTACACTCCCACTATCTCTCTCCAAAAGGACCATCTGTTAAACTCTCCTGTCTACTTTTCTTAACAATCTTCTTGAGAAAATTCTGTCGTCTCACTCTCTGCCATGATCTTTCTTAGGCAAACCAGATTTCGAAGTTGGCCTCCAGAGCCAGCTGCTGACTAAGCATCCTCCATCATACAAAGTCCTTCCTTGGTATACATGAACTCCTATCCACCTACAAGGACTTTATCCGCAGCTTCATGGAGTACTGCTGTCCCCTCTCGGCTGGCTCCCTTGCCTTACACTTTGCTCGGCTTGACGCCGTGGAAACCAAGGCCTTCAAGATCATTAGAATCTCCCGCGATGAAGCTGAGTCTATTGTCCTATCACTTTCCCATCGCAGATAGGTTACACCCTCTGCTCTTTCCGTGCTTTGTTCTTGATCTCCCACAGGCTTCTGCAGGGCTCACATGGTCCACCATCAACCTGTTTCTGGTGAAACGACTTAAATCCAGGATCACTGCTCACTTACACTCATTTGGTCCTCGTTTTCTTTTCCCACCTGTGGAATTAACTTCTACATACTCTTCAATCTCAGTCTTCCCTCCAGGTATTCAAGGCAGCTGTTCAATGCCATCTCAGATCGTCTCCAATCCTGAACCATGATCTTTTTTTACCCTTGTTAACCCCTCCCATATCCCTCCTCCTCCTCCTAATTTTCCAGTTTTCCCTCGTTAGAGTTTCCTTCTCTATACATCTTGTCCACCCCATGCATGTGTGTTTTGTGTCCTGTTTTTGTCTGTTATGTCCTGATCCATTCAGTGCACTAGCTCTTCCTTGAGCCTCGTCTATGTATATAAATAGAAGAAAAAAAAGTTCAACATCAAGCAAGGAAGCAGCACATTCCATTATTTCAGGAATTAAGATAATGGCGCCTCATATCGAGGATGTGGCCAAGGCAGAAAGCTGGCCGCAGGAAAGGAAAGAAATCCAAACTCAAACAGTTGTAATTTCTTCATAAAATAAATTTTGCAATGAATCCTTTGGAGAAAGCAGGTTGCATCTGATGAATGGACCATCACAACCACGTCCATTGCATCAAGGACACCTCCGAAGGAAGACTTCTTGCTGCACTGTGATCGAGTTGTTTGAGAGCTGAATGCAGTGCATTGAAGAGGAGCAGAGATCATGTTGAATAACTCGACATGAATTAGGTTTATCGGTAGCACGATGCATATTCTGTAGGTTGCGTGAAATAACTCTTGAGAAGACTCTTGGAGAACCACGCCTTTTCAAAGAAAAGAGGATGCCATTGTGCCCCTGTACCCTGGCCTATTTACAAATTCCTGGCCTTGACCTATAGGAGCGCACTGCATTCGCAGAATAGCTGCACCCCTGTAAAGATGCAAACTGCAGATAAAATCTGTGAATGAATCCTAATCGGATGTGCATGCGCTTGAAGAAGGGTTACCATGCCTTTGGCTGATTTGAGGAGCTTCTATGACACAGTAATTAAGACGTTGATATACTTGTGAATGTAATAGGTAAAAAGAGGAAAACACTAACCATCTAATTACAGCAAAGATTGTTGAGAATCGTCTTGCAGGAATCCTCGTGATCTCATCTTTCCTTCGCAACACATGAGGGAATCTGCAATACTTTATTTATATTGTATGGCCTCAAAAGGTCATCTCTTTTGACGCATGCCTTGGGACCCTTGATGTAAAGAACACAGGCCCCCCCTCCAAAGGATAGCATGTTTTATGATGCAGCACCACACTCTGTTAGGAGAGATTTCTTTTGCACAGGTTTCGTTAAGCGGACCTCAAGAACAGAGCTCACAAGGCTGGGATCACCAACTCTCAAGTTTTCTCCCTGACCCTGTAGAGATTAACTCTAATAGCACAATAACTGTCAATGTAAATTTCACTGTTTTCTTGGATTTCCTTGTGTTAATAACTATGTTACTGTGCAAAATACCACAATATTTGATACCACCCCCCCTCCCCCTTCCCCATTCATCAACATCATCATGTACCATGCCGTATACAGAGCGTTGTTGCTGTCAAAGCAGTTACTACTAGTTACTCAGCTGCAATCCTGGTCTGGTCACCATTCCAACTCAGAAAGTCAGGGCAGGAATTTGAAATTTTTTCAATGTGCCGACAATAGCTCACCTACTCTTTGTGAAGCACACTGTGGCATCTTTCATATCCTCCACCTAATCTTTCATATCCATCAGTAGATATAACGCCCAGTTTAACGTACATCCAAGGGACGGCACACACACTGATGACTCACCCTGCCTGTGAAAACACCAGGATGACAGTTTATAGCTGGGTCGGGATTCAAACTTAGATGCAAGTGTGCATACCTCTAGGTCATACTGACAACCCTCCCCTTAAGTGCTACAAATAAATCAGTGTTATGAAACGTTAGGATTATTATTGGGGGTACCCAGGGTCAATAAGTTACTGTAAAAAGTAACGTATTGTACTTTATACAATTGCTTTCGTCACCTTACATTGGTTAAAATGCAAGTGCAAACATTGTTGATATTAAAACAAATGATAATCAGGTAGACTGGCAGGATAACCGAGAGGTGTGTGCACCAGCCTTCAGACTGTCTAGCCTGGGTTCAACTCTCGCCTCAGCTAGAAACTGCCACCCTTTTCATGCAGGGAGAACTGCCAATGTGTGGGAGGGCATACCTTGGATTGACATTAAACTGGGCATGCCATCTGCCAGCACTTTGTTGGGAGATGTTAAAGATCCCGTGGTGTCCTTCGCAAAAAGAAGGTGAGCTATCACTGATACTTTGGCTAAATACCAAATCCCTACAACTTAATTTGTGTGTCCTGCATCGAAGTGGCGACCTTCCTGGAATCGTAACCTTTGCCAAAGAAACTACATCAGCAGAACCGACGTCCTGTATAGAGCATGGTGCATGAATGAATGATACACAGGTGGAGGTTTTTCAGTGAATAGATTTGTGAAATGTCCCAATTTTGATAGCTTTCATGTATTTTAACTCACCCACCTTGGGCACGTACAACATGACTGAAACAAGAAAAAGAGCAATCAGAGATTTCAGACCCTCGCCAGGACTTGTTATGTGTTGTTTGGTGTTTGTGTAGTTTTTTGTGGTGCATTTTGTGTGGCGTTTGTGTACTGGTGTGTTACATAATTAATAAGAGACAGTTAGAGCTGCCACTTTATATCAGCTGGCAGTGATGACCGGGTACCAAGACGTCCCACTTTGATTGGATACCTGATCCTGACCCATGATGTTTTTTTTTATTATTATTCAATTGAATTCAGAATGTGATTAAAATAAGTTCAATTCAAATCAAATGGAAGACAAAATAGGTACAGTCCTGTATTGGAGTAATCAGAAGGAACCCAAACAAGCAAAAAGAAAAGATGAAGTCATCAGGAGGAACCTGGATAGGATTCACATTTCAGCTGCTACTCCTCTACACTCAAACCCATCCAGGCACAGCCAAGTAAGCCATATTCAAATAAATAAATAAATAAATAAACCCACATCAAAAAATTAAATAATTCTGGCTGCCAGACTATGTGTCCAATCAAATTTAAATTTAAAACATGTATTCCCTATCACTACGAGATCACAATTGTGAAGTTTCACTTCGATCAAGTGGTTTCAGAGAAAATATTATTAAATATTTTTTTCTTAAATACAATATGGCTGTCAAACCATGTGACAATTTATTCCTCAACAACTTTGTACACGCATGCCTTGGGGAACATTTGTGTGAAGTTCCCCCTTGATCTGTCCAGCTGTTCTGGAGAAGAAGATTTTTATATGTTTTAGTGTAAATCAAATATGGCTGCCAAACCATGTGACCAATGATGTCATATGTGTGAATCTTTTGTTCCTCATGGATAGGTGGTCATAGTTTTTAAGTTTCATCTCGATCTGTTGGGCCATTTCAGAGAAAGAAGATTTTTGAAGGTTTTTTTTTGAAAAACAATATGACTGCCAAATCGATGTGACCGATGATGTCATCAAAAAACATTTCTGTGGTCGAGGATGACGATTTTCTGGACGATATTTTGTGATCATATGTAGCGTTCTACATAATGCAGTGATGATGTCATAACAAAGGCATCTATGACGACATAAATAAATCACGCTCATTCCCCATGAGGAGTACTTGCTATGTGCCGGGTTTCATTTTTTTCCTTGGTGCGGTTTC
Organism: Eptatretus atami; assembly: GCA_035128595.1. Classification (NCBI taxonomy): domain Eukaryota; kingdom Metazoa; phylum Chordata; class Myxini; order Myxiniformes; family Myxinidae; genus Eptatretus; species Eptatretus atami. The sequence goes on from CM068968.1 coordinate 27,595,969, forward strand.
AGAGATAGAAGTCCAAAGTTTTTTTTCTGTTTTTCCAACATGGCTGACACTACATGACCTATGATATCATAATTATGATTATAACATTCTACATGAGTAGTCGCACATTTGGTGAAAATTTAATGTCAATCCGACAAGTGGTTGCGGAGAAAAACACCAAGGTTTTGTGTGGACAAACAAACAAACAGACAAGCAAACGGACCCAAACACAATACCCTCTCCTTCGGCGAGGGTAAAAATTAATTTATAATCAATTGACTGACTGATTCAATGGCCCTTCAGACCATCGGTAAGGAACCATTCATCATCGAGGTTTCCACCCTTTGAGTGCAGAAGTTCCCTGAGTAGCGGGTCCACAACCTTAAGTTGTGTGCAAAATCCATGCCCCCAGGCTGAAACGGACTGTTTCTGTATGCTGTTACAGAAATGAACAAAGCGGTGATTGTAGACGTCAAAAAGAGCTCTCCTCGGTGGATTCGATTCACCGGCCTCACTCCAAGGGTCAGCTACAGCTTCCGGGTAAAGGGTATGACCTTCACATATGGACCAGAGGTCAGCGGAAATGTAACCATGGCTCCTGCAGAAGGTAACTCCCCCAGGCTCAAAACTATGGTATACTCATTAATTTCTGCCTTTAAATTCTTGCTTCAGGCACCTCTGCTCTCATTGCTTCTCATCTTTTTTGCTTTCATTCACATGTAAGGTGTCAGCTGCTCCTGCATTGCCTATTGGATATATCCTGCACTCATTTTCCTGAATATCACCGAGCTGCTTACCTCCTTTGCCTTTGACCCTGTCTTTTCTGAAAATCCCTGATCAAAAACACATTTGAAAATATCAGTCTGTTTTTTTAACCTGCAGGAGCAAGGTTTTTGGAAGAGCAAAACGAAATTGACATTGGGACAGTGGGACAACAACCGGGCAAAACCAGCAAGGGGACCAACAAATAAGAAAGGAAGAGAAAGAAAGAGAGAAAAGATGGGAGGAAGCACTGAAATCAGAATTAAGAGGGTTACAAAGTGTTCATTGGGGTAAGAAAGATCATGGGTAAAGATCGGGGATGACATGAGGTACGTGGCCTGCAAGAAGCCCTGGAGGGGAGAGTGAGATAGAACAGCCTCTGGAAGGTGGTTCCATAGACGGGAGAAGTGAGAAATAGTAGAGTGGAGGTGTGCAGTCAGCCTGGATTTAAGAAGTTTAACCATTAGGCGGTTACTGGAAGAATGCGTGCACCCTAGAGTTGCTAGGGATGGTCAGAGGACTGAGGCAGCAGAGGGAGCAATGTTGGAGAATAGACGGTAGAAAACTGAGACAACTGACCTGCCTGTGATTTGACAGCAATAGGCCTTGTCCTTCAGCCTCATCATGGAAGATTCCAATAATTTTGAGAGCTTTAGATTCCACAGAATCCAAGAATGACAAATGTGATACTTGAGGAGACTCCAACTGAACAATGGACAAAGGCCTGGTAGACCTTGAGTAGCTCTGATTTTCCAAGGAAAGACTTGGATCAACATACTGTAGGATGCTGAATCTGCGGCTGGCTTTGGAGGCCAGCTTTGTTCTGCGATCAGCCCAAGAAAGGTCATGGCTGATGGTGAGGCCTAGAAGATCAATGGACTGAACCTCTTCCAGTGGATGCCCAAGGAAATGGATGGGTGGGTTATTGTCAAGCTTTTTGAGTCTGTCCAACTAATTCCAGGAATAATAGAGTGCTCATCATACCTGTCATACCACTACTTTAGCATCACCTTATAATCACAGATCATGTCCCACAAATATGAACATAGGAACCCAAATAGCAGCTGTATATGAAATTACAGTGGTTTGGCCCTTTTGGACACATTTACTTCCTTTAACTGATCAAGTTTCATTTTGTTCTTCTTTAATTTCTCAAAAGGTATCAGATTATAGAGGTCGTTCTTCTTGATGCATTATTCTTACCCAATTCAAAACAAAATTGGTTTCGTGCCCACTCTTAAAAGAAGGCCTCCATTCTAATGCACCTGTTCCTCTCCCTGCCTGTAGTTTCATTCATTTGTGCTTTTGAGCTCCCACCAATTAGATCAAATGGTACGAGTTCTGCTTTCATGGAATTTGTAAAAGATACTGTAATGATTGTCATGTGAGCTCCAGGATGAGATTTACAAGGATGTTTCCTCCAGTGTGACCTTCATTTATGGTTTGCTAAAGGGCTTAGTATTGCTGCTACAATTAACTTCATATTATGTTAAATCGATGCAGGTTTTTATTATTCATCCAGTCAAATTAAAACAGTAAAAAAAATTATAATTAAACAGCGAGTATCCACTCACCTTCGTCACGGCCATTTTTGTTGAGAGATGATTTCTCTCAACAAAAATGATCATGGTTTGAAATTTCATCTGTCATTTACGAGGGACAAAGCAATAACATCTCTTCCACGCCATCCGCAACCATCACATGACATCCGGATTGGTCTACAGACCAATTCAGCCGACCACCGGCAGAGGTCACATGGTGATTCTCAAGCTTATTATTCACTTCAACATCTACCGTGACCAACGCGAGTGGATATTCACTGAAATGTCGGCTTTACCAACTTGCAAGTCCAGTTTTTTTCAATTATAAACTTTTACTGTTGTTATTATATTGTTAGTAGCCAATATCAATGATCATGCATTTCCTGTTCCGTTCCAAAGGGCTCAAAACCAAGATGGCGGAGAATGAGATTCAAAAAAATAATAACAATTAATTAAAAATTGAACGGTGAATGAAATATTGTATCAATGAAAATACCAAGCCTATTAAAATGTACAGACAACACAGGACTTTTCAAATGACGTGATCCGCCCAGAATGCTCGTTGCACATCTGCAGCAACCTCGAGAAATAGCAATCTACGGGGCACGTGAACTGCTCTCGTCCATGTGTGCTAAGGATTGTTATCTAAAATGGCTTAGAAAGCTTATAAAAGCAGCCAAAATACTTGGAAAAGTAGCAGAGAGAAAGCTGAGGTGAGCCTCTGTACAAAGAAAGTGTTCAAGGGAGTATTTGGTCTGGGTGCTTCCAAACACCGATGGTTAGCTCATAGCAGGAGCTTGTGAATACACAGGGAAAATATAAAATCAACTTTTACAATGATGATTTTACTTTTAATCATGTTGGGGGAGGGAAGGGTAGGGGGAGGGTGGGGAGAGAGAGCTGTCAGGGCTGTTATAAATATATTGTTTGTTTGCTTCTGGTACCACAAGAGGAACTACATTTGATTTATGCATCTATTGCTAAAAGGAGAAGTGTGTCTCGTATTTCTATATGTTTTCTTGAGGCTGATTTGCATCCAGGGACACAACAATTATAGTTAACCATTTTTGCAATTACCAATCTATCATTTAAATGCTGAAAATTATGTTTAAAAGACTTTGAATTACAGATTTCTTTCCAGCAACGTGAGGTTAAAAGTGCCTGGAGAGCAGAATCGAGTCACTGAAAACACACACGCAGCGCATGCACGGAAAGCCTCGTTAGCATTCGTACATCATTCTGAAAGTCTCATATTGGCTGCACAGTATGGTGGTGATTGTCTGGCAAGATTATATGCAAGCTTAGTCCAACACAAAAGCATCGGTCAAATTTGAACCACTCTCGTGGAACATGCCACCACTTACATGTGGTTCGGCATGTGGTGAAATATTACAATCAAGGGGCTTCTCAACCATAATCTTCCAGGTCAATCACACAAAGGAAGTGCCAGCAAAATTAACAATCAGTCCAACGTACCTTCTGAAATATGTCCTGCAGCGACCCCACCTGTACAGCTTGGGAGCAGCAGCAAATGTTTGCAGAACCAATAGCAGTTCTGATATGCCAATGACATCTTCTGTGAAATCATGTCGAACATCGACGATGCCGTGTACACACAAGATTGCAACATGTATTTGAAGAGTACGTTTGCGCAGTTGTTGAAGAACCCTGACTTGTTCTTTTTAGCTGTTAAGCTTGACATCTCAGAATGTCGTTCGCTTTATGCTTTGGCATTGTGCTTCCTTGCCTGCGAAAACATCAAAATATTGTTTACCCCCCCTCCCCCCCCCTTTCCCACCAAATATAGTCACTCAAACACAAAAACATGAAAAGAGGTTTAGATGAACGGCTTTTATAGAGTTTAGATGAAGAATTGTACTCTAAGCATAATGTGATCGGAGCGAGGATCCAAAAGAAGAGCAGCTATATTATAACGGGACATGAAGAATGCATGGGATTGTTCGAAAGCTTCAACTGCATGAAACGTACAAGAAATGCTCAAGTGTACTCGAGCATCCCTCTTTCAGCTGAGGGGATCGCTTTCACGCAAAGGTCGAGCGTAGAAGAAAGTGAAGAGCAGAGAGAAAGAGATTGAGAGAGAAAGAGATTGAGAGAGAAGAGAGAGAGAGAAGGAGAGGGGAGAGAAGAGAGAGGGAGAGAGAGAGAGAGGGAGAGGGGGAGAGAGAGAGAGAGAGAGAGAGAGAGAGAGAAGAGAGAGAAGAGAGAGAGAGAGAGAGAGAGGAGAGAGAGAGAGGAGAGGAGAGAGGGAGGAGAGAGGAGAGAGAGAGGAGGGAGAGAGGGAGAGAGAGAGAGAGGAGAGAGAGAAGAGAGAGAAGAGGGGAGAGGGAGAGGGGAGAGAGGAGAGGGAGAGAGAGGGAGGAGGGGAGATGAGAGAGAGAGAGGGCGAGAGGGGACAGAGATGAGAGAGAGGAGAGAGAGGAGAGGAAGAGAGAGGAGGGAGAAGAGGCGGGAGAAGAGAGGGAGAGAGAGAGAGAGAGAGAGAGGAGAGAGAGAGAGACGAGAAAAGAGAGAGAGAGGAGGAGGAGGAGAGAGGGGAGAGAGAGGAGAAGGAGGAGAGAGAGAGAGGCGAGGGGAGCGAGAGAGAGAGAAGGAGAGAGAAGAGGAGGGAGAGAGGGGAGAGAAGAGAGAGGAGAGAGAGAGAGAGAGAGGGAGAGAGAGAGAGGGAGAGAGAGAGAGGAGAAGAGAGAGAGAGAGAGGGAGAGGAGAGGAGAGGAGGGGGAGAGCGGGAAGAGAGAGAGAGAGAGAGAAGAGAGAGAGAGAGAGAGAGAGAGGAGAGAGAGAAGAGAGAGAGAGAGAGAAGAGACAGAGACAGAGACAGAGACAGAGACAGAGACAGAGAAGAGAACAGAGAGAGAGAGACAGAGAGAGAGAAGACAGAGAGAGAGAGACAGGAAGAGAGAGGGAACAGAGAGAGAGACAGAGAGAGAGAGACAGAGAGAGAGAGACAGAGAGAGAGAGACGAAGAGCAGAGAGAGACAGAGAGAGAGACAGAGAGAGCAGAGACAGAGAGAGAAGAGACATGAGAGAGAGAGAGGACAGGAGAGAGAGAGGACAGAGAGAGAGACAGAGAGAGATTGAGATGATGAAAAAGTAAAAGCTTCAGTGACTGCTGTGATCAAAATACCAAAGGAGACCACAATGAAAGTGCAAAAGAAAGACTTTTGTACAATAATTACAAGAGAATGATGCCGCTCTGATGAATTTAATTGGCGCAATGACAAATAGATTATCATGATATTATCCAACGTCGGGGCAGACTAATAATGAAGCGAAAAGAAAATGGCGTATTAGTTATAATTACTTTAAAAGAGAAGGGAATAATGAATGTCATAATAGAATAATATGACAGCACACACTAATGAGTGAATGATTGATGAAATGAAAGATGAATGCATCACAGTAACTATTTAATTGATTTGCAAATTGAATATAGAAGTACGGGGAGAAAAAGAACAATATTTTATAATGAAAGAATGTTCCTGACAGTGATTGACTGTGTTTAATAACGAGTTGATCTCATAAATGGGTGAGTAGAAAATTGTCATATTGGATGAATGTGTCGAGTGTAGGCAAAACGAATTAAATAGCTGATGAATGAGTACAATAGTGATAGAATGATTATTTGTTTTCCGTGCAGGAGCGCCAGGACCTCCAGGCCGGCCGGTGGTGGTTCAGAACGGAGCAGACCTGCAGCTACAGTGGAGCAAAGGCAGTGCAGGGCACAGTCGCATCACGGGATATGTCATTGAGGCCCGACCAGCTGGT
>CM068968.1:27609177-27633034 GCA_035128595.1 Eptatretus atami
AATCACTTGACCACAGGTGATGCTCTACCCCTTCACTGATTTCTTTTACATAGGACTCACTCCTCCATTCAAATGCACCCTCAGCAGACATACAGTTTTATGCCTCATCTCCCTGAACAGCTGAGGTCTACCATTAAGCCTGGCCCGCTGCGACTCTGGTCAATGGTATCCAGTGTCCCTTGAGAGATAAAGTTATTCTTCACCTGTTGGTGGGTTCTAAGACACCCACCGGCAACATCAAGGATGGTAGTCTTGAAGGCACTGAAGGCACAGGATCCCTTTTGCACCAGGAAGTTGACCACCAAACTTACTAGGGAAACCTTTTTAACAGATACAAGTCTGAAGACGACGATGGTTCACGAGCGTATTCGATGAGATGTTTCGTATCGTAGCATTGATAAGTTAACAAGGTATAAATGATCAATACTGTGAGTGACAGTTATTATCTGCAAAATTTGAAACCCGGTTTCGTTCAACAACTTTAAAAATGTACCTTTGGATAACCTTTAAAGGTCACAAAACAATGTTGTGGACATTAAAATAAGGAACATACGTGCTATGCTTTTGGAGTTATTCGTCGAAGATGGTCGAAACCATTGATTCCCAACTTTGAAAATTACCTTGTGAACTTTTAAAGGTCAAGTAATTTGACCTTGTGCATTCCCTGGCATTCAGGAACAAAACTATATAGGCGTATGGCATTTACCCTTCGATTATCCACTTTGATAATTCTCGTATAAAACAAACTGAGGGAGCGCCTTGGAAGTGTTCATGAAGAGAAATATGTTTTAAGACTTTAGGTGGGGAATGATCTCAAGATTATGCATAAAAAATATTGTCATCCTCGCTCTCAAAGTCTGGGCGGTCGTATGATTTTTATGTCAAAATTCAAAATTTTCTAAGTTCATGACCTTGTGACCTTGACCATAAGTGAAGCCTATCACCACAGACGTAGAATGAGCTCCGTGGGGCATACAGGTGCCATTGGGACTACCAAATACCGAACCCCTGCCAGATTCGACAAACCCCTCGGAGAAGATGGATTTTCATGTCAAAAGCAATTTTCTAAGTTCGTGACCTTGTGACCTTGACCTTGGAACGAAAATGAAAAATCGAGCTCCGTGGGCTATGCAGGTGCCATTGGGCTAACCAAATACGAAACCCTGCCAGATTCGACAAACCTCGAGAAGATGGATTTTCATGTCAAAATCGCAATTTTCTAAGTTTGTGACCTTGTGACCTTGACCTTGGGACGAAAATGAAAAATCGAGCTCCGTGGGGCCATGCAGGTGCCATTGGGCTAACCAACTACCGAACCGCCAGATTCGACAAACCCCTAAGAGAAGATGCAAATTGAAATCAGCTACCCCTAAAAACACAATTCGCAATTTTCTAAGTTCGTGACCTTGTGACCTTGGGACGAAAATGAAAAATCGCTCGTGGGGCTATGCAGGTGCCATTGGGCTAACCAAATAGCGAAACCCCTGCCAGATTCAACAAACCCCTCGGAGAAATTATTTTTTTTCGCAATTTTATAAGTTCGTGACTTGTGACCGTGACCTTGGGATGAAAATGAAAAATCGAGCTCCATGGGGCTATGCAGGTGCCATTGGGCTAACCAAATACCGAAACCACTGCCAGATTCGACAAACCCCCTAAGAGAAGATTAAATTAAAATCGGCTACCCCTAAAACACAATTCGCAATTTTCTAAGTTCGTGACCTTGTGGCCTTGACCTTGGGACGAAAATGAAAAATCGAGCTCTGTGGGGCTATGCAGGTGCATTGGGCTAACCAAATACCGAAATCCCTGCCAGATTCGACAAACCCCTCGGAGAAGAAATTTTTTGATATCAAAATCGCAATTTTCTAAGTTCGTGACCTTGTAACCTTGACCTTGGGACGAAAATGAAAAATCGAGCTCGTGGGGCTATGCAGGTGCCATTGGGCTAACCAAATACCGAAACCCTGCCAGATTCGACAAACCCTCGGAGAAGATGGATTTTCATGTCAAAATCGCAATTTTCTAAGTTTGTGACCTTGTGACCTTGACCTTGGAGACGAAAATGAAAAATCGAGCTCCGTGGGGCCATGCAGGTGCCATTGGGCTAACCAACTACCGAAACCCCTGCCAGATTCGACAAACCCCCTAAGAGAAGATGCAAATTGAAATCAGCTACCCCTAAAACACAATTCGCATTTTCTAAGTTCGTGACCTTGTGACCTTGGGACGAAAATGAAAAATCGAGCTCCGTGGGCTATGCAGGTGCCATTGGGCTAACCAAATAGCGAAACCCCTGCCAGATTCAACAAACCCCGGAGAAGAATTTTTTTTATATCAAAATCGCAATTTTATAAGTTCGTGACCTTGTGACCGTGACCTTGGGATGAAAATGAAAAATCGAGCTCCATGGGGCTATGCAGGTGCCATTGGGCTAACCAATAACCGAACCACTGCCAGATTCGACAAACCCCCTAAGAGAAGATTAAATTAAAATCGGCTACCCCTAAAAACACAATTCGCAATTTTCTAAGTTCGTGACCTTGTGGCCTTGACCTTGGGACGAAAATGAAAAATCGAGCTCTGTGGGGCTATGCAGGTGCCATTGGGCTAACCAAATACCGAAATCCCTGCCAGATTCGACAAACCCTCGGAGAAGAAATTTTTTGATATCAAAATCGCAATTTTCTAAGTTCGTGACCTTGTAACCTTGACCTTGGAACGAAAATGAAAAATCGAGCTCTGTGGGGCTATGCAGGTGCCATTGCGCGAACCAAATACCGAAACCCCTGTCAGATTCGACAAAACCCTAGGAGAAGATGCAAATTGAAATCGGCTACCCCTAAAAACACGTTTTTTGGGCGTGGCTCCGCCCATAATGGGCGCACCATGCCCATTCTCAGGAAAACACAACTAGATCGTGATAAAACCTCCCCAAATTTTTATCAGGATCGGATCAAAACCACGGAGCTATGCTCGGGACAGACAGACAGACGAGACAACAGACAGACAACAATAACGAATATAGTGGTCACATATTTTTCGTGAAAATATTTTTTCGTGAACCAATACTCACTCGAAAAACCCTTTTAAAGCATATACTCATTAAGGAAACCCTTTTAATGGACATACCCACTACGGAAACCCTTTTGAAGCACATACTCATTTTGGAAACCCCTTTAAAGCACATACTCACTTGAGAAACCCTTTTAACAGATATACTCACCACAGAAATCCTTTTCAATGTCGACTCATTACAGTGGCCCTTTTAAAGTACATACTCACAAAAGAAACCCTTTTAATGGATACACTCACTTGGGAAACCATTTCAACGGCTATACTCACGATGGAAAACCCTTTCAAAGCATATATTCATTAAAGAGGAACCAAAACACTCAGACCACCTCGACACTAATCTATCCCTTCATACCCTATGAAATAGATATGATATGTCTTTTTCCAATTTCCGAATTATAGTCGGTAATTTTGTGATTAAGTGTCTAAATCTTCGTCGTCTTCAAGCTTAGCCGAGATATCACACCAGGAAGTCGACCGCCATATCCGACCTGTCTACCGGTTGCATCACAGTGCAATTTAACTCAAACAGCGAATAATTTTTGATTTTCCACAAATATACCGAGGCAATGCGTTCTTGTTGCTTGTAGTATTACAAACCGAAATGGTTTCATGCTCCACCAATGTACGAAAGACCTTAAGCTTGCTAGAAATTGGACAAGGTTTGTCCGAAATACCCACTTGTGTATCGGGCTCCAAAATGTTCGCTTTTATGCTCAGAACATTCTACAGAGCACAATTATGAAACAACAGAGATGGCTAGATCATGAGGTTATCCACCATGATTGAGAGTGAATGTTGTACCCATGATTAAGTGGAAGAAACAGCCTCGCCCCATCAACCATCACCCCCACAATACCCCATCAACCATCACACCCACAATCACCCCACACCTTCCCCCAAGCACCAATTCCTCCTCCACTGTGGCAGAACATCGACACGGCAAACGGCAAGGACACGACAAACGGCAAGGACACGGCAAACGGCAAGGACATGGCAAACGGCAAGGACACGAATGGTGTCTGGGGAAAGTATGAAACAGGATGATCCCGTAACATACAAGACACCTAGTCAGCTTGTGACGGTGGTACAAAGCATTAGACGCCCATTTTGTCTGCAGTGTCTGAGTGTGCCCGGACGGCGTCCATGCCGTGTCCATGCCATGTCATGCTGTGTTTGTGTTGGAGTAGTATAACTGATTTATCAATTAATCCCATATAGACCGTGAATTGAACAGAAAAACAAAACCTACCAATCTGTACTGAACATGCGACCGGCGTTTTCATCTTCACGGACACCTCCATTGTCGCCATCTTTGTCTGAATCACTCGCATAAGGCTCAAAATCAAGACGGCTCCATAATTCCCCCATAAGCATTCCCATCACTCATTTTGTCTCCAATAGTTTTTTCAAAATCCCACTAATCAGTTTCAACATATTGAGGACCTTCAGAGTGGCTAATGATGGTGGAATCAGAATCGGAATCCGAGCTCAAAATATGCTGTTTCTCTATGTAAGTCTCCATTTGGATCAATGTGGGTTCCAGAGGTGACGGACGTCACTGGCGAAATGGAAAATCGACACTCTCGGGGGGTTTTTTTACACTTTGTGATTGGTAAAAAAAATTCAAAATTTTTTTCCTTCACATTGGACCATAATTAATCATTTTCAATGGTTTTCAGAAGAAAAAAAAAATTGCGTTTGGATTCCCCTTTAAGGAAATTATCCCTTTTAACAGATATACTCACTACATCCATCCATCCATTAGGACCATACTCTGTGCAGAGCGTTGGTGCTGCCGAAGCAGTCTCCTAGGCTATTGGGCACAATCCTGGATGTATGGGTTGCCACTCCGACACAGACTCACTACAGAAACCCTTTTAAAGCATCGACTCACTACATCGGCCATTTTAAAGCATATACTCGCTATGGAAAGTATATACATACTAAATCTGTGTGTCTTGAACTCTATCTCCTCCAAACTTTGCATAATTCAGTGTTAGTTTCCCAGTTCATTATTTATTTATGCCCATATTTTATGGGTTTAACTATGAATAGCTGGAATGAATCATCATTTACCCTGGAAGTGTTGGATACTTGGCTGAGGTGCTGGCACCTGTCCAGTGTCCACTGCCACAGTGAGCATGCACATGACTTGCAGGGAATTTAAAATTTGGTCAGGGCATCTCTCCAGTGACTTTCTCATTTAAAAAAAGTGATATTTCAGTTGGATTTTCGAAGTCAATCCGTACATCACACAATCACAAATCACACAAGCGTAATCCCGCAACAAGGGATGAAAACACATCGGCATAAGTGTAGGTATGATGTAACACGACACAATGAAGTTACATAACAAACATTTGGGTTTGAACTGTCATCATCGATTGTCATTCATTGGAACAATGTTGTCACTACTGCCGTATGAAACAGTTCTGATGCAGATTTGAAGGACAAGGAAATGAGGATATCAGACAAATAAGTTGTGTCTGATTGTACGAGGACTCCACCAGATTGTTTTCATATGCCTAATGACCTCTCTCAGTCGTTTTCAATGTTTTATTGAGAAACCATCAGGTTGAGAATATTTTACCACAAGTGAAATAAAAAATATTGCTCCTAATTACAATGATAATTAATCTAAGGTAATCATATTTCCATCAAATATCATGATAAATCATCGGATAATTTTTTGAGGGAGCCTCTTCATACAGTGCCAGTTGTAAAACTAGATTCCCATAAAGTTAAACCTCAAGAAATCTCAAATGAACCTCATAATTTGTGTGCCAGCAACACAAGGAGACTGTTCCTTGCGAGATAACTAAATAATTTCCTTCACAGTAGATGACAAACACGAATCCTGAACAGGAAACTAGGGGTCATCTCTCTCTGTTGGTGTGAACGAATATGCCCTGCCTCTCCCATCCTGCCCAGCCCGACCCACAGAGAATGAATAGATGAGACGCCTTAATCTAGCTATCTCTAAACAAGACAAACTCATCCCCTCGCAGGCAACACCAAAGACTCCTTACCCTAAGGCCTAAACCTACACTAATACAGAGAGAGTTCTACAACTGCACAAGCATACATGGCATCCAAGGCCTTATTCTAACTATCCCCTTCCCCACAAACGTAACAATACACACGCAAAATATAAATCTTCAACTTTCACAATTTGCATCACGAGCCTAAGTGCAACACTTCTTCCTCATAGAGGGTGGAGAGTGGGACCTCTTGGTGAATGGAATTGAACGACAAGCTACAGGTCACACCATCCGGTCCAACCTACTTCATGCTGGAGTCGCCTACATTCTGCGTGTGTCTGCCATGAACCGAGCGGGCACAGGGTCACCAAGTCCACCATCTCGGCCTTTCACTGGTACTCCACCCTTATTATTATCACTCCTTCCACCAAAATCTCGGTTACAAAATAAACGTAGCGATTAGAACCAGAGAATTTTTTATTTTTTTTGTATACCTTCTCGAGGCTCGTATGAGAGCTAACGCACAATGCACAGCAAGGGGAGCATGAGACAAGAGGGGCGGGAGTGGGAAAGACAAAACAGTGGGGAACAGAGACATTAGGAGATCTGTGGAAGGGAGAGGGATGGGGCGGGGAAAATGGGGAATAGAAGATGGACATTACAGGGACTTTTCGGAAGGAAAGCAAAGAATTTGAAGGAGGTGGGTTTGAGGTGCATTAACGGGGGTAGAAAAGATCGAGGATTTGGATGGGGGACGATAAGAGGTGGTGGTGAACAGCTGTTTTGAAGGCCTGGAGGAAAGAATGGGATTGAACAGAGTGAGGGAGTTTATTCCAAAGGCGGGAAAAAAGAGGAATGAAAGAGTGAAGGTGAGCAGTGATTCGTGATTTTGGTGGTTTTGGGGGGTTGTTAGCGGACCTTGAGCGCCCTGTGGAAATATGGTGGGGACAAATCGCAGACACAGCAGGGGGGGTGAGACCGGAGAGGGGACAGTGGAAGACAGAAGACCACCAACCTGCCTGCGGTGCGAGAGTGAGAGGCCCAAAGACTCAGCCTCATCGCGAGAGATACCAATGATCTGAAATGCCTTGGTTTCTACAGCGTGAAGCCGAGAAAGGTGGGAGGTAGGAGCACCAGCCCAGAGGGGAGAGCAGTACTCCATCAAGCTGTGGAAGAAAGCTTTGTATGTGGTCTGGAGCTCAGGTGGGCCAAGGAAGGACTTTGCACGACGGAGGATTCCCAGTCGGCGACTGGCTTTGGAGGCCAGGTTGCAATGTGGCTTTCCCAGGAAAGATCATGGCAGATAGTGAGACCCAGAAGCTTGAAAGAAAGGACTTTTCCAGAGGATTGTTGAGAAATTAGATGGGGGGGGTCTCTGTTTTGGCAAGATTTCCTCTGATTCAGCAATGCTCAGGTGAAGTGGTGTAATTGTTGGAGATATTCGCATGAACTGTTGCCTCAGCACTTGCTTGTCATTGCAGCTCAGTCGGCTGTGGCTTTTTATGACGAGTGGTGGTTCCTTGTGGTGGTGGCTCTGAGTGGTCTTTTACTCATTCTTCTGCTCATCTTTGTACTAATTGTCCGTGGACAAAGCCAGCACAAGCGTCAAGGCAGCTCAGGTATTCCTTAAGTTTGTTTATATCTATCTGTCTCCATCAGTGAAGTTTCTTCACCCATGATTCGTCCTCGTTCCACTTACCTGGCTTCACTTCAGCTCGCAGTCTTTACTGTGTCTACATACTGTACATTACAGAACCAATAAACATGCATATTCATTGTTTCCTTGCACCATGACACTCTTGAATCAACTACCTCTTTCTACTTTACTACCTTCAACCATGAGCAGGTGAAGGCCCTGATAAATATGCTGTCCCTGATCTAGACTTTCTCCTTCCTTTTTGCTTACTTCCTTTGTTACAGGAGGTAATTCTGAATGACTAAGAGTGTTGCCCTTTTCCTGTAACTCAAGATTAAATGTCTATCTTCTTCCTTACTTTTGGTGTTAAGATCGGCACTTAGTAAATCAAGTGCATTCATTTGCATCATTTGAACAGGACTGATGCCTGGAGTTGCAGGTACCGGTAATCCAAAATCCAATACAGAGGCTGATTCCCTGTCTGGGTATCATGTGTTTGAACATCAGTGGCTGTCATTTGAGCTTCTTGATAATTTTATATCTTGATGATGCATGAGGCCTGTAAAATCGATTTGCTTTTTGCTAGCTTGTTTGTCATATCCTCTCTCATCTCTTCTTTCTTTATTTGTCTTTACATTTATTCTAATCTATCTCTATCTCTATATCTCTCTCTCTCTCTCTCTCTCTCTCTCTCTCTCTCTCTCTCTCTCTCTCTCTCTCTCTCTCTCTCTCTCTCTCTCTGTCTCTGTCTCTGTCTCTGTCTCTGTCTCTGTCTCTGTCTCTGTCTCTGTCTCTGTCTCTCTCTGTATCTCCATATCTCTATATCTCTATCTCCCAAATTATCTCCAAACCAAATTACTGTCAGAGAGGGAAACATGATGTCCAAATGCTCTTTTGTCCCTCTCCTCGATTTCTCCTCTATTTTTTGTACAAATAATCATCATTGCCATCCCAATCCTGATGTCTGTCTTCGTCTCTCCACCCTTGAAATTCCCAAATCCAACACTTTTTGTAGTGTGTGTGGGACTATGATGACAAACTCCTTCGCTCCAGTTTGACAGATCTCCCTATCCAAGCTGCCGCTGATAAACCTGACATTATCTGTATAATAGAATACTTCCTCCCCCAGGGCATCCCCAATTTCTCGGGGTCTCTCCCTGAGTATTGTCTTTTCCGGTTAGACAGGCTTGATCTCCATTCTGATGGCTGGGTTGCAGTTTATGTCAAGAACTCCATTTTCCACCATCTGTGTACTTCCTCCTCCTAACCCCAGGAGAACCTTTGGCTGTGCTTTCCCCTCCACAACCACGGTAACCACGGTAACCACATCCTGTTTGACTGTGTGCTATACCTTCCTCCGAACAAGGACAACTCCATTTACATCTCGCTCTCTGCCAACATTCACCATCTTATAACCACCCATCCAAACTCTTTCTTCCTCCAATGCAGAAATTTCAACTGTTGCCATACCAATTGACTGAGTGTTGATACCTATTCAACCAGCCATGGCATTGTAGAAAATGACTTCTCTGACTCCATGGGCCTCAGCCAATCAGTGAACTTTCTGACCTGGATTTCTCCAAATGACACATCCTCCCTTCTGGACTTAGTAATGATGAATTTTCAGACAAACGTCTCCCATTCCTCTTCTGCTCCAATAGGATCATCTGATGTGCTTGTGTGAGTGAACATCTCTCTGGATATTGTCAGAGAGTTGCCTCAGCCCCATAGAGTCTGGCAGTTCACCCAAGCTGACTGGCAGGGACCGCAAAAGCATATCCTCTTAATTACAGGCCTATTCACCTGCTTCAAATTATAAGCAAGGCTTTGGAAGCTGTCATTGCAGATGACAACAAATCCTTCCTTTTCTTCAACAGCATGATCTCAGATCATCAGTTTGGTTTCAGACCTGGTCATTCTTCCTTGGACAAGTTGCTTCCACTCTCCCAACTTGGATGGAAGTCCTCAATCTCAAACATAAGATCAAGGCCATCTTTCTGGACATATCTCGAGCATTTGATACAGTCTGGAATCCCAACTTGATCTCCAAATGCTCTGCTTATGACATCCAAGGTCACCTCCTCTCATGGCTCCCTGACTTCCTTCACTCCCATATTCAGTGGGTAGCTCTGAACAGGATCCTCTCATCTCCTCTCTCTGTCAAGGCTGGAGTGCCCCAAGACATTGTCTTGGGCCCAGTCGTGTTTCTCATCTTCATCGATGATCTTTTTGATTCCATGGAAAAATAAAAGAAAAACATGCCCATTTCTTTACTGAGGACTCCACCCTCTGCCGTATCATTTCTCATCCTTCAGACAGGTAGCAGCAGTATCTTCCCACTCTACAGACTGCGGTAGAATCAGGAGCTGGTCCACCACTTGAAATATGTCTTCCAACCCTGACAAATCCCATACTCCCACCCTGTCTTTACGAAAGGACCGTCTGACAAACCCTCTCATCTACTTTCTAAATTAACCACTTGAAGATGTTAAGTCGCTCAAACTCTTGGATCTCACCATCAACCATGATCTTTCTTGGGCAGACCATATTTCCAGGATTGTCTCCAAATCCTGCTGCTGACTGGGCATCCTTCATGATGCAAGGTGTTTCCTTGGCCAGTCTGAATGTTTGACAACCTACAAGGCCTTCATTCGTAGCTTGATAGAGTACTGCTCTCCCCTTTGAGCTGGCACCCCTGTCTCACCCCTTGCCCTTCTTGATGCCATGGAAAGCAAGGCCCTCAAAATCACTGGGATTTTCTGCGGTGAAGCTGAGTGTCGAGGCTTATTACTTTCGTATTGCAGGCAGGTTTGTGATCTCTCCACATTATACTGCCTCCTTCTTGGTCTTGCATCCTCTGCCCTCTCTTGGCTCTGTCCCTCCGAGGTATCTGCAGGGTGCATATGGTCAGCCAGTAACTCTCTTCTTGATAAACTTCCAAAATCCAGGCTCACTGCTTACTTCCACTCAGTTGTTTCTCTTTTCTCTCAGCTGTGGAACCAACTTCCCCAGTCTGTTCAGTCCATTTCTTCCCTCCAGGGCTTCAAGATGGCTGATCATCACTACCTCAGAGCATCTCCTTTCCATACTCATGGTCTCTTCTACCCCAAATTAACCCATTCCCAAGTCCTCATTTTTTTTTCCATGTTATTGTGATTTACCCCTCTCCCTCCTCTTTTTCTTTGTTTGCTGTGGATTGTTCCCTTTTTTATTTCATCCTGGATTTCCCCTTCCTCTTCTTGCTGTGTTTCATTCAACTTGTGTGCAGCTTGATCACCCCATGTGTGTCTGTCTGTCTGTCTGTCTCTGTGTCTCTCTCTCTCTCTCTCTCTCTCTCTCTCTCTCTCTCTCTCTCTCTCTCTCTCTCTCTCTCTCTCTCTCTCTCTCTCTCGTTGGCATTTCCAACTTTCCATTCTACTCCAGCTCTTCCACAAGCCTCGATCATGTTTACAACAAAACTAGCTCGAGAGTTTTAACAATGTTATTTTCAACAAGACAGCTCAACATCCTCCGTCAGCAGTGCATTTCATGACTCATCTGCTCGAACTGAGAAAGGGTGTAATAAGGTCATGGCTCCTTAATATTTATCAAGTGACATAAAGCTTTACTCCTGCAAATTTCCTTCTTGCATAGGAAAGTTAATGCAGTACAGTTATGCTCATGTCAAAACTCCAGGCCAATTATACAGGGTGTCCATAAAGTCGTTGTGCAACTCTGAACTTTTATAACTTTTGATGGACACGTGAAAGAAACAAACTATAAATATTATAAGATGGACACGTGAAAGAAACAAACTATAAATGTTATAAGAAAGCATAATTCATCAGTTTTTGTTAATGTTAATGTTGTTATTAATGTTGTTGTTGGTGGTGGTGTTGCTGTTCTCAAAGCCACGATTCCCCCTGGGTTACTTGAAGAGTTGACATTCTCTGATGTGGAAACTTCTTCATCAGTCAAGCACCACAATTACCACATTTGGAGGGCAGAAAAACCTCAGGAAGTCTGGCAACATTAAAGAGACTCACCAAAAACCAGTCTCTGATGTTCTCTCAGAGTCACGCATCATTGGTCCTTTTATTTTTGGGGGAAGAAGCAACAGTCAGTGGTGAACGTTACTTTACAATGTTGGAGAATTGATTTGTTCCCAAAACTTGACGATTAAATATTTCACATATCACCTTGCAACAGCAAGGCGAGGCTACCTGCCACTATGCTTCGAATGTGCGACGGTTCTTGAATGAGGTCTTCCCAGACAAGTGGACCAATTGCTTGGCAACCTCGTTCGCCTGACCTATCCCCATTGGACTACATTTTATGGGTCGATGTAAAACTGTCGTTTACTCATCAAAACCACATTCTTTGGATGAACTTAGGGTTATGATCACAAATGAAATTCATGAGATTACTCAGAAGCAACTGGAGAATCTTTTCAATAAATTAGAAAATCAGATTGAACGATGTGTTACGAAAAATCTAAAAATCTTGACCATGTATTCTTAACAGTGAACAAAGACAGGTTGTGATTGATTTCGATGATTGTTGATGCAGGTGTTGTTGGAAAGGTTCCTGGCCTGGCACAAGAAGAAATGGTGAGCCTCGACGAACGCTTCACTGCCAGCCTCGAACTGAGTGAGCGCAGGCTGCCCCCCAAACATTCTTTTGGCCGGAGCAACACTCTGCCCAACAGGTGAGCCGGACCATGATGGGTTATATAATTCAGGGAAGAGTGATCTGGAAAGATTGTGATGTATGTGAAGACAGCTGAGATTGAAGTTGTGTGATGAGAAGACGATTTGAATTGATCATATAATTTCCAATGAGTTCTAAAATGTCACAGACAACCTTGTTGGTCGGTTCAAGATGTTTTCTGGCTTAAAGAGTTGAAGCCAGAGGCATAGTGTATACCACCAGATTTGGCCCACAGGTGGTAGTTTAGAATTTGGCTCTTGAAAAGACAGTACACATGGACCACTATTAAAAGGATTGCTGAGGTATCTAAAACCCACAAACATTCAAATAAGTGGGTTTTGTGTATTGTCCGGTAGTGCTTATTGGTCCTTCTCAGGGAGGAGGTGATTTTTCAGCAAAGGATTTGCCTCTTTGGCGATCCCACAGCTCAAACTGTTCGGATCCTAAATTCAAGAAAAAAGAACAATTCTCAGTCCACCCTCGACAGCCTCTCAATATATATGTAATATGTTGATGCCACATTAGTTAAAAAAAAAAAATGAACCTCTACATAGGAGTGAATGAACATATGGGACCAGTGTACAATCTGATGGGCTGTTCATGCTAAGATCATGCGTCCCACTGTGGACAGTTTTAGGATAACTGACGGGTTTTTCTAATCCATCTTCATGGTGTTTGAACCTGGAAAGCAATTGTTGTGCAACCGACTGAGTTGCTTTATTGTGGGGAAAGAATGATACATTTGTGCGCAGATTATGAAACTGAGAGGCAAAGCTTAAACGGTTATGTAGGTAGACTCTTAAGATGGGTGCTCGGTCACATGAGCTTTGATAAAAATGAATGGAACCTTCAAATACTCTCCTTAATGCAAATATGCAAAAGAAATGTAAGATGACAAGAACAACAACAACAACAACAAACATTTTATGACCATTTCCCCCTTTTTCAGTAGGTTGGTGGAATGATTACATTCTTCCCTACGGATCTATCTGCATAAGTTTCGTGCAAACCCAAACATTCCATATTTTTGACATATTCAATCAATGTATTTTTTGGACGTCCTCTCCACTTTCATCATTCTCTCATGAGCTTTATTGCAAAAGAAAAACTAGAATGGCACTCAGTAGAGCGCATACCTCCGCCAGGCTGAACAGTTTGTGTTCTGTATTCCACTGATAGGCCGGACCTGCATCCGGACCTTAACGAAAATCAAATAAAGTCATCCTTGTCCACCAAGTTTCGTCCAAATCCATCCATAACGTTTTGAGATATCCTGCTCACAGACAGACAGAGGTGAAAACCTAACCTCCATCCACCTTCGGTGGCGGAGGTAATTATAGGCCATAGGGATTTGTGATTTGAAAGCAGGATTTTTTTAAATATATTTTTGGCCGGCTTCCATTGTCCCCCTGGATATTCCAAATTGCCCCCTTTGGGGTAATTAACCCATGTTGAGAACCCTTGCCTTACACCATCGATTTCTTTCCTTTGTATTTATGTTGGGGCAGGGATGGGGGTATACTCTGTGGGAATGGCCAGGATCTCCAAGTTAGACCAGTAGACATGAGAGCGGCATTTGGCAGGACACACCTCCAGAACCAACCTTCAACGTTTGTTTGGCATGGTGTCCAGTACGCAGCTCCCACCCAGGACAAATTTGTGATGTGTATGCATGTACATGTATGTATACTGAAAATATGCTTGGCATGAACACAGAAAATGTTCAAAGTTCACATTTGGACAAGTCTTGGATTTGCACAAGTTCGTGTTCGCAATTGCTGGACAATCAAAGGTCATCCAAAACACTGTTCACCAGATGCAAGCTGTCGTGTTCAAAGTGAACAATGTACAGTTCGATTGTGAACTTTTGGCAGTTTGGTCAAAGTAAATTCTCATTTGGCTCAAACCGAATCTACAATTCACATTATATACAAGACATGAGCCAAAAATGAACTTGATCAAATTTGACCTGGACTTATTTATTTATACCTCTAACCTTTGGTGAATTAAAAATGATGCCTGCATTACTTTTCAAGGTAATCCCCATCCTTGGACGCACTTGCCTCATCAGAATGGAAGCTTTCACAAGTACAGTATTCCATGCATAATTATATTGGATATGTACAAAGCCAGTGTGGGACATCATTCACCAGAGCCTCATCTCTCAAAAATGTCTAGCTTCCAAAAATCTCTTTCATATGAATGTCTTTTGACAGGCAATCATCACCATATTATGCTGCCAATCATCAAAATTTCAACAGGCTTGACGTTTTTGTTGGTGAGATATTTCATAATTCTTCGCTGTTACACCCTATTTGTTATCCCACTTGCTGTCATCTTCGATTTTCACAAAACACATGACTGTGGGTATCTGTTACCAACATTATAAAAGATAAATTTCTTCGAAAACAGGTGAAGGTCAAATTTGAACCACTCCCATCTCAATCCACATAACTCGTCCTTTCGCCTTAATGAGAGTCGACAGGAGTCAGAGAAATGCAAACAAATAAATAAATGTTTTGAGTCATGCCAAGAGCTCACACATTGCTTTGAGCCCTGCAGCTTGCAATCTTGTCGTGAGAAGTACAATGTTATACGTTACGGTAAGCACACCATCGCAAAACATACACGGTATGTGGAAATGTAGCCTTCGACCGCACCTTGCATTTTCAAGCAAATTAACAACGTCCAATTCATCTCTACCAGATCAAGGAGCTGCAACAAAAACACCTCCCTTTATTTCTCATACCCTCGAGCAGTTCCAAAGTGTGAGAGGTATTTTGGTACTGTGAAACAGAGGTGTTAATTGCAGTTCATACAGTGAGCATATCATATGCACAGCGATTTTTTTCGCAGGGGATGATTGTGTTAGTTTAAAAAAAAACAAAATAATAATAATAATAACAATTTGTCATCACAAGTGAGCTTATCTGTTTGCGAACCGAGTGATTGAGCCAAATAGCAACGGCTCAGGAGCAGAGTTTGAACTCTTATTTCAACTTGCAAATTGTGAACCACTTATTTCAACCTGCAAATTCACACGTCTTTGCTTTGTGCAAATGCACGAGGGATGTCGCAAGAAATGTGCCTGCAGATATTTACACTCAGTTTCCCATCAGCAGTGATTGCTGGGAAGTGCTAGGGTTTTGGCCAAAGGTTTTGAGAACTGGATAAAAATAATAACTAGAAAGCAAAGCCTGTCTGCGTCTGCTTTATACTCAAACTAAACTTGATGAAAATAACAGCTCAAAAAGAAATGTAAGATTTCTTAATTGTTTTTGTTCTCCATATTCTCATAATCGGGGTTTGTTGAAAATTTGATGATAAGAGCTTAAATGGTAAGAAAAAAAAATAAAAGATTATTTCATACACACACACACACACACACACACACACACACACACGATGGCAGCAAGGGGGAGGCAGCGTGCTTTGCCACCCGCCTTTTGCCTGGGATGGAAAGGACTGAGTTGAATGCAACAGTGTCGAAGGAAGTGAAGACACAACCGAAAATTGCAGCTTCGATGGAAACGAGGACTGTTCCACGAGGCACAAGCTATCGCCCTGTTTGACATGCGCTTGCAACGCGGCCTGGCCCTGCAGCTTGGTGGGATTTGTCAACCCCATGCTGCCGGGAGCGAAGGCCCGAGCTTTGGCAACTCCCTCTCGCCGTGTTCTGCCAGCTGAGGACGAGAGAGGCCAAGTTTTGTGGGATCGAGGACCACGACGAATATGATGACTTTGATGAGAGCAAGAACTGAGCCAAGAGCGGCAACTTTGGTGGAGCCTTGAGTTGCGCCAATCAACATGCATTTGAGACGCGACCTGGCCTTGTGACTTGTTGAGATTTGCTGACTCCATCCCACCGAGGAAGGATAAGACTGAGATGGAAGAGACCGAGACCGAACTACGGTGGGACATCTACCGAGGGCAGCAGGGCGCCATGTCTGAGCAGAGCAGATCCCTGGGTGAGATCTGGTGTAACCAGGAGGTCACTTGGGAAGTCGCACGGATCTACATCTTCACCATTTCGGGGACGGAGGGGGAAACGGAGCATGGATAAGGAAACGGCTTGGCCCATGAGTCGTGGTTCCTTTCTGGTGTGAATATGGATGATCCGGAACCACGGAAGGCTCTCCGGAGCCACACTTGAAACACAAAGAGAGAAGGTGCGTAAAATTAGAAAACAACTTGTAAAAATGCCAAACTTTAAAAGCCCAGGCCCAAATGCAATTCCAAATTTCTGGCTAAAACAACTTGATGCTCTACACAATCACTATGCCAGGACATTCAACAAACTGATCCAAGAGGAAAAGGCAGTGGATGAGTGACTTGTATAAGGAAACACATTTCTCATCCCAAAATCTGAAGAAACCCAACTTCCTCACAAATACCGGCCAATAACATGCCTACAAACAACACACAAACTTCGAACAGGAATCATTACAGAAATGATGTACCATCACCTAACACAACAAGGAGGTTTGGAGGCAGAACAAAAGGGATGGAGGAGAGGTTGTTATGGAACAATGATCACCTACTACTGAACAAGGCCGTACTTGAAAATTGCAAAATACAAAGAACCAAATTGTCCACTGCCTGGATAGACTATAAGAAAGCTTTCGATAGTGTCCCACATTTGTGGATGATAAAGTGCATGCAAATATACAAAATCAATCCCAAAAGAATCAAACTGATTGAGAAAGCAATGGAGTTCTGGAATACCACATTGATGTTCCAGCACTCAGAAGAAAATATCAAAATATCAGATGTAAATATGTGGCATGGGATCTTCCAGGGAGTTTTTCCCCTCTTGTTTTGTCTCGTTCTGGACCCACTGAGTAACCTCATCAACAAAAAAGGACACGGATACACCCTGACAATCAATAGGAGAACATCCAAAGAAATAGGAAAGGTGACACGACTACTGTACATGGATGATTTCAAGCTCTTCGCACCGAATGACGAAAAATTGACAGAACTCAACCAAGTGAAATGGTTCTCTGAGGACATTCGAATGGAATTTGGACAAGATAAGTGTGCCAAGTTCACATTTGTAGAAGGTAAACCAACAAAAACAGACAACATAAAAACTGAACTTGAAAAAAACAATACAGCAATTAAAAAACGAAGTATCATACAGATACCTCAGGGTTTAAGAGGGCCACTGAATGTCACAAACAAATGCGCAAAACAATCACCAAAGAACACCTACGTGGAACGAAGCTGATCCTGAAAACGTACCTCTCCCCAAGAAACAAAATCAAAGCCATAAACCAATGTTCCAATACAGCTGTGTATTAACTGGCCCCAATCAGAAATCAATAAAGTTAGACATCAAAACAAGAAAACTCCTGACCATCCACAATATGTTCTGCAAAAACCAGTGTATCCCGAGAATGTACCTGCCGAGATGAGGGAGGGAGAGAGCAGCCTGATGGAACTCAACCAGGTGCACAGAACGATGAGTGTTGGACTAGCTGAGAATGTGAAATGCTCAACAGACTATCGGATTCAATTTGTAAACAAACACAAACACAACAAATGTGAGAAATTTTCCCTAACTCACCTTGCAAATAATTTCCAAAAACACGTGCGAATAGAAGATGCACAGGAAAATGAAACTGCAACAAATACAGCCCTAACAATTGCAAAAAAAGACAAAATAAATATATTAAAGGAAATATCAACAAATATACACCAATGACTGGGAGAACAACAAAAGAGCAGGAAAATACAAAAAATAATTAGACCGAGTTGGGATCAACAAAGAAGGCTCATTGGAATGGCTAAGAAGAGGTCAGCTCAACTGGGACGGAAAACAAATAATAAATGCCCAAGATCAAGGACACTAAACCAATGGATTGAAAAAAATGGCAGGACTGAGCCAGTGGGACAAGTGTAGGTTCTGCAAGACAGAAACATAAAGTACTAGTCACCTGCTTTCGGGATGAAAAAAACGATTATCAGAACAACTTTACACACAATGGCACAACAAAGTATGCAAAGTGATTCATTAACATATCTGCAAAAATTTCAACATCCCAGTCCAACATGTTCCAGAAAACTCATGGAAAAACAAAACAAGGGCAATCATTGTAAATGAGGATGTCATGCTCATGTACGACCTGATGATCCCATCGAGCATGAACATGGAAAACAGAATTGAGACTGGACATAGTACTCAGGTACCAAAAGGAAAAGACAGCATTGCTGATTGAAATATCAGTTCCCAGCGAATTTGGCTTGAATAACACAGAAATCAAGAAAATTACCAAATACCATGACCTCAAAAATGAGATCAAGAGATCCTGGAAGCTGAAGAGCCACAAAATTGCACCAGTGATAATTTGAGCAATGGGAATGATGAAGAAGAATTTCACAAAGATCATATAAACTATCCCTGTGAACATCAACACAAACGAACTACAATTGGAGGCTATCTGGAGTTCGGTGCCGATCCTGAAAAGAGCTCTCGAAACAAAACTCCGAGAACAACAAAAATTCAACAGCTTGGTCCATGAACTGTGATCCCTTACTGAAGTGGAGGTGGATACTTTGAGTCCTGGGAGGACTCCGTTCCACCCCCTAAAACACAAATTATGGAGATAACAATCAACGACACACACACACACACACACACACACTTCATTTGCTGAGCATAAATGATTATGTGGACTGTAATATGAGAGGTACAAAGTTTATTACAATCATAGTGACGTTCTTGAGGGCATTGGGAATATAGTCTTGCACCTTGATGTACGGATAAACTAGACATACCAACTTTCATTCGAAACAGTTGAAAACCCTAGGAGTTCGATGCCCGATTTATTGATTTTTTTGACATTTTCTAAGTTCGTGACCTTGTGACCTTGACCTTGGGACGAAAATGAAAAATTGAGCTCCGTGGGGCTATGCAGGTGCCATTGGGCTAACCAAATACCGAAACCCCTGCCAGATTCGACAAACCCCCTCGGAGAAGATGTAACTTGAAATCGGCTACCCCCTAAAAACATGTTTTTTTGGCATCGCTCCGCCCATAATGGGCGCCGCACGCCCATTCTCAGGAAAACACAACTGCATCATGATACAAACCTTCCACCAAAATTTTATCAGGATCGGATCAAAACCCACAGAGCTATGCTCAGGCCAAACAGACAGACAGACACACACCCATAACGAATATAGTGGTCACTTACTGACTCGTGAACCAACTGTTGGCCAGCACATTGTTTCGAGTACAAATTGTCAAACCTAGCTTCAATTTGTACTCGAAAAATATGTGGTGGCCAACAGCGAATAATGTTACATATCTGGAAATTCATCGTTGTCTTGCAGCAGCGTTTGGTAATGATGAGCTGTCCTGGTAAGCTGTCTACACCTGATGAGTGGCTCAAAGCAATTTGTGACGGTTGAAGACATTGATGGAAATCTTAATGCCAGGGCAGCAAAGGAACATCTATGAACGTTGAGGAAGTGAATGCCCGTCTCCTCAGCATAGTCAAATACCGATGTCGCATTTTACTGAAGAATTGTCCATTAGCATTAGGAGCGTGTGAGCAATATTCCACCAGCACCAAGGTTGTCATCAGCTGTGTTAAAGCAACTTTCAGTTCATCCACCCGAATCATTATGCATCACTCTTCATTAATATATAATACCTTCCAGAAACTTTCCATCCAAATCCGAGGTGAGCGAGCAAAGCCAAAAGCCATCTTTCCAAGGGAATTGTATCGATGTGATGTAATAAACTTGGACTACTGCACTACTGTTAGTGTACTTTTGTGTGGTGCATTTTGTGTGACGTTTGTGTTCTGGTGTGTTACATAATTAATACGAGACATAATTAGAACTGCCACTTTGTAACTGCTGGCATTGATGACCTGGTACCGAGATGTCCCGCTTTGATGCAACCCCGCTTTGATCGGACACCTGACCCTGACCCATGACGTTTTTTTATTATTATTCAATTGAATATAGAATGGGATTAAAATATATTCATTTCAAATCAAATGGAAGACCAAATTGGTGCAGAACTGCATTGGAGTAATCAGAAGGAACCCAAACAAGCACAAAGCAAAGATGAAGTCATCAGGAGGAACCTGGATAGGATTCACATTTCAGCTGCTTCTCTTCTACTCTCATACCCATCCAGGAAAACAGCCCAATGAGCCTTATTCAAGGAAATATACCAGGTGGAGGCCATTCAGCCCATCATGCCTGTGCAAACACCATACTAATTTATCTACACAAGATCCAAGGAAGAAAATTCAAAAAAATGTTTTTAATTTATGAAATAAATATTTTTATTTGTTTGTTTGTTTTTTTGTTTTTTTTTTTTGTTTTTGTAAAAAAAAAAAAAATTGCTTTTTTCTTTTTCTTCCCCTCAGGGGAGGGGGCATGAGGAGGAGGAGATTGGGACCACACTCTGTGCAGAGCATTGGTCCTGCTTAAGCAGTCTTCTTGGCTATTGGCACAATCCTGGACGGGTCGCCACTCCGGCACAGTATACCAGCATGCTGGCACTCATTTTGCCAACCTCGGAAGGATGACAGGCCGACTTAACCCCACCTGGTATTAATTCAATAGCTGAGCGGGATTTGAAGTCAGGACCCTACGATCCAAAGCCCACCACCCTAACCATTAAGCCAACACCAGGCATAGGAGGGCATGGGCTTGGTTAAAAACACACATCATCAACCACACAACCCCCCTTGACAAGACCCCTACCAACGGCACTCCGTACACATGCACACAATCACCCATCAATGCTCAAACTACCGAAAAGTCTTATCAACATCCCCATACCCCTCGATCTCCATAACTTCCAGGTTCCTATCTAATTCTAATTTAAACTTATCTACTGTTTCTGCTGCCACTACCTTTCCAGGGAGACCATTACATGCATTAACGACTCTCTGAGTGAAAGTCTCCTGCCTTGCTTCCGTCTTAACTCCCCGGCTATGGCCCCTGGTCCTATCACTGTCTACTTTGTTGAATAACTCATCTGCACTTATTTTATGAATACCTTTCATTATCTTAAACCTCTCCATCATATCTCCTCGTAACCGCCTCCTTTCTAGTGTATAAAGCCCTGTCTCCTTCAGCTGCTCCTCATAGCTGAGTCTAGCTAGGCCTGGAATCAATCTAGTAACCCTGCGCTGAACCCTCTCTATGACATATATGTCCTTCCGGAACTGTGGTGACCAGAACTGCACACAATATTCGATATGTGGCCCTCACTAAATTTCTTTACAATGTTAAAACCACCTCTTTTGATTTATAAATGATCTCCCCCCGAATACAACAGAAAACCCTATTTGCTTTACCTAAAGCTGCCTGGCATTGTGCTGCCTGCTTACCTCCCGTATCTATTACCACCCATATCCTTCTCCTGTGTGACACGCTCCAAAATTACCCCTTGCATCCTGTAATCTCTATTTTCATTATTCTTTCCCATCCCCAACTTGCCAAGTTAAATTCCATCTGCAAATCTTTTGCAAATCTATACAGGTACAAGCCGGCAGCGACATGGATAGTCGAAAGTCGAATTTAGTCGTTTTTCAGCCGTTACTAGCCAACAAAAGCGTCCATAGCAACGGTTCTTTCTCACACATAACTAGGACATACCATTGACCACCATACCAGTTTCATGTATATCTGACTCATAGTCTCTGAGATATAATGAACTTCGTTTTTTTTATTGTTTCGACCAGGGTTCATTCAAAGTCTATCTCCTCGACAGTTTCATAGGATCCGGCTGGAAAGTTTTGACAATATGGCTGAATGTACTGCCCACAATCGCTCGTGGCCGATTTTTGATTTTCGAAAAAAATTATTTTTTATGATTTTCAAAAATTTCAAAGTCCTGTTGCTAGGCAACGGTGGTGTCCATAGCAACGCTTCTTATTTGCACACAACTAGGTCATGTATGAACCTACCAACCAAGTTTCATCAAATCGCCATTGTGTATTAACAGAGCACTGGAGACCGACAGAAGAGGGCAGACAGACAGACAGACAAGCCGGTAGGCACATGGGTAGTCACGATGGCCGCTTCGATGGGAATGAACCTGAGGATTAAGCACAAGAAAATTCATGATTAGCTTCAAGGGTTAATGCTGCAGATTGTTTTTTCGTTAAAATACCCCCACATTAGAGTTTTCGGCCGTTGCTAGGCAACGGAGGGGTCCATAGCAACGGTTCTTTCTCACACATAAGTAGGACATACCATGAACCTACCATACCAGTTTCATGTAACTTTACTCATAGTCTCTGAGAATATAACGAACTTCGTTTTTTATGTTTTCCACCAGGGTTCATTCAAAGTCTATCTTCTCCGACCAGTTTTCATAGATCCGGCTGGAAAATTTTTGACAATATGGCTGAATGTACTGCCCACAGTCGCTCGTGGCCCGATTTTGATTTTCGAAAAAATAAATTTTTTATGATTTTCAAAAATTTCAAAGTCCCGTTGCTAGGCAACGGATGGGTCCATAGCAACGGTTCTCATTTGCCACACAACTAGGTCATGGTATGAACCTACCAACCAAGTTTCATCGAAATCGAAAAATTTCAAAAAATTTCAAAAGTCCCATTGCTAGGCAACGGATGGGTCCATAGCAAACGGTTCTCATTTGCACACAACTAGGTCATGGTATGAACCTACCAACCAAGTTTCATCGAAATCGCCATGTATTAACGGAGCACTGGACCGAACAGAGAGACAAACATATCGACGGAAAAGTGATAATAAGCGGTAGAATAAATTTCAAAAAAAGACTCCCCAACAGACAAACATATCGACGGAAATACTGATAATAAGGGTAGAAAAACAAAAATCTCAAAAAAAAAATTTGAGATTTTTTTTTTCGACGATCGACTACCCAACAAACATATCGATGGAAATACTGATAATAAGGTTAGATAGATCGACTACCCAATAAATACTTTCCTGTATCTGATCACCACCCTCCCTGCTATCCACCTTACCTCCAAGCTTTGTGTCATCTGCTAATTTGGAAAGCTTACTCTTTACCCCACTATCCAAATCTTTGATGTAAATAATGAATTGTCATGGTCCGAGTACTGATCCCTGAGGTACCCCACCACTTACATCATCCCAGCAAGACATCTTCACACTCACAGCCACTCTTTACTTCCTCTCACTAAGCCAGTTTGCAATCCAGTTAGCTACCTGATCAGCCACTCCACAAGCCCTCATCTTGGCAAACAACCTCCGATATATTACCTTATCAAATGCCTTCTTAAAGTCTAGATATACTATATCCACTGCCTTTCCATCATCCACCCAATCAGACACTGCCTCATAGAACTCTCAAAGATTTATTAAACAGGAACTACCTTTGGTTAACCCATGCTGACTACCTTTAATTAGTTTGTATTTATTTAAACTAGCATAACCCGTGCTCTGCGCGACATGTTGGGGTGGGTGTGTTTGAGAAAGGAACTGA
>CM068968.1:27643785-27658364 GCA_035128595.1 Eptatretus atami
TATATATATATATATATATATATATATATATATATATCTTCCCCCGTCTTTTTCACCCCCACTCTTGTATTCCCGTCAGCAAAGCGATGGGTGGTATTTTCGAGTAAATAAAATTCTGTGTTGGTCGTGGGAATGGTCAAGTGTGCATAAATAAATCAACAATTCAAGGTGGTGATGCCTGGTTTTGGCTTAACGGTGAAGGTGGTTGGCTTAAGATCTTAGGGTCTTGAGTTTCAGCCCCTGTCGTGTCGATAAATAACACCAGGTGGGTTGACTCAGCTTACTGTAAACAGGGGGCACTGCATTAGTAGCACAGCCACGCTCCCAGCAATAGTGTAACCAGCAACCACAGGTTGCATATGAGGTGACGATGAGTAGCAGTGACAGCAAAATGTATATAAATAAATAAGTAATTCAAGTGGTCGGTAGGTTATGGTGATAGCAAAGAGTCGAAAAACAATATAATTCACGGTGGTATGTAGGTAGTGGAGACGATAAATTGTAGGTCAATAAATAAATAAATAATGGTCATCTGTCGGTCGTGACTCCTGTTGATGGTAAAGTGTATTAAAATATATAAATAATTCAAGGTGGTATGTTGCAGTGAAGAGGGTAAACTTGTATAAATAAATAATGCAATCCCAAAAGCATATACAATCCTGTACTATTGTCTCCCATAAAATGTTTTTTTTTTTTAAATTGCCAAAATTATAAACTGGCTCCGATGCCAAAACCATTTGATGTGCCTCACCCCCTCCCCCCCCCCCCCCCAGTATATTGCTAACTCCTGACGAATATATATCAAAGGAATGCATCAAATCATTTTCGAGTAGAGGCTGCGGACGGACGCACGGACAGACAGGATTTGTAATGTTTGCTCATCCCAGCCCACCAGACGCCCAGTTTGTGCCTAAAAAGGCAGACACAAACACTCAGAGCCAGCAATGAGAGGGTAACCGAGAAGTATAACACCATGGAAATGCAGACAAGTTTAACCGCTTACATCACAATCATAGAACCCCCTCCTACACGTTTTCCTTCAAAGGCTGCCAGTTGTTGACTCGGCAACTTCAGTCGGTGCACTGCCATGAAAGGCACACTTTCCCGATTCCTCCTACTGGTCCTGGTTTAGCCCGTTTACTACGTGTGTACCCGACTTCTCGCAAAGACGCTGAGCATGCAGTCGTACAAATATTGTTCGGTGCACACTGGTGCGCAGGTGAGGACTTCGGGTAGAAAAAAAATGTAAAAATCAATATTTATAAGATAGCTCAGTAGTACTGTTTGTACTCGCATCTCGGTTCTCCAGTTTGGCTTCCTTCCCTTGTGGAATTGGATCAAACTCCAAACTGTCAATCAAGTGCTTGGCATGCTGTTGCATCATAGAGCATTCCCTGCTTAATGATACAAGGTTTGGATGGCTGTCCTATTTTGAAAGCAGACTGTGGACATTAAATATCCCTAAGATAGTGAAATTTGTGCTTTCTGAAGAATGGATGGAATTACCCCAGGAAGACAAGGAAATGACTTTATCTTGGTCTCCTCTCAGATCAATGTGAAGGAGACGTTGAGGGATCTTTCTTTAACTTTGGTTGGTCTGAGCTGAGTCACAACATTGAATTGTTGTGTTGAAACAAGTTTCCTCATGTGGTTTAAACGATTTAAATAATAAAAAAACAGGAATTGCTGTCCTGTATTTAGTTCCTCAGTTGAGCTTTTTTACTTTCTATGAGATAATGCATCATCAGGGGCTGACAGGATGGCCTAGAGGTAGGCACACCCATCTCCAAGCCAGGTGTTTCACAGGCATGGTGATCAAATGTGCGTGTGCCATCCCTCGGATGGATGTTAAACAGGCGTCCTGTCTCCTGGCATTAGTTGGTGGACGTTAAAGATATCACGGTGTCCATTGTGAAGAGTCTGCGAGTTATGACCGTTACCCTAAACAAATTCCAAATTCCTGCTCGAACGACTGCTCGGAGAGGGATGGCAAACCACCCAGCATGACACTTGGCCAAGAAAATGCCTCGGCAGAATCAACACCCTGTATCACAGAGTAAGGTACATCAGTCAGTCAATACATCATCGATGGCAGTGATATTCACTATTTTTTTTAGAGAGAAGCCACTTTTGCTGATAAGACATCAGTGTGAGAGCCGCCACTCCGCCTGCAGGACTCTGCAATGGCTGTGATTAGGCCCCACCCCACGTACTCTTCTTCGTTGTGGTTACCTGGGCTACACGCACAATTGTTTGTAAACTGCCATCTCCTGATGGAGTTATGTTACTTTTATGCTTCGCGTTGGAACACTCATTTGAAACCATTGTGTCGATTTGATAGCATTTATAGCGGATTTTGATGTGGTGTTTTCACATTTGTGTATTATCGGCCGCACATCAGGGGCTGCACTTCAGGCCAGCAGGGACCACCACCAGTGGCTCGCAGGCCATGCAATGAAGAACAGTGATCTAATGCGGTGCATCCAAATAGGAAGGTCTTCCAATTCATAATTGCATGAATGTGAACTGAACGGCATTTGCACACTCAAGCAACATAACGTTTCCCGCATCATTCGACACGCGGCTGCAAATAACGTCATGGAGTGTCTCATTATGGTGCAGCGTGTATGTATATACAGCACATACTGAAAAATGACCACTTTTGACTAAGCAATGTCATCTTCAAAGTATTGCATCTAAGTTGGTAAACTCCTGTAGACATTCATCTCCAGCTTGTTGCACCGATGTGAAAAAGAGTTTGGTGCGGGAGTTTTAAGAGGGACGTGAAAGTAGCGCAACCGAGTCTCATTCCAGGCGACTCCGAAAAAGCCATTCACTGAACAACATGCAGCATGTGGTAGAATTGGTCAGAGCAATCACAGAATAATGGTGAAATAAATCACCATGGCTACAGGCATATCAAACGGTTCTGTGTACAATATTTTGCACACAGATCTCAAAATGTAAAATGCCTCCATACATTGGGTGCTGCGATTACTCAGATGACCAAGAAATAAAAAATAACTAGAATGGCACTCGTTGAACAGTCTACTTTTAAAAACAGGAAACCTGGAAAGAGGTGGGCTTGGAGGGTGAACGAGGGAAGAAAAGGTCACGGTTTTAGATTTGGGACGATCTGAGATGGTGGTGAGCAGCTGTCTTGAAGTCCTGAAGGGATGAATAAAATTGAACATTGTGTGAAGGTTAGTTCCACAGGCGGGGGAAAAAAAAGAGGGACAAATAAGTTGGGGTGATTACATGGCACTTCTTAGTTGCAAAGGACTTGGTTTCCATGGCATCAAGCTGAGCAAGGTGTGAGGCCAGAGTACCAGCCCAGAGGGGAGAGCAGTACTCCAAGCTGTGGGTGAAGGCATTGTAGTTGGATAAGAGTCCGGAGTATACTCCCCGTCCATCCCTACCCTCTCTTTAAATGGCCCCACAGCCGACTCCACCCATAAGAAAGCCAAACACCCAGCTGCTTGCTCCTGGCCTCTGTATTTTGCACCTGATAATGTGGAGAAGTTTCCGGAAATGCTCAACTGATTCTACAAATGGACTGGATGGCATAAACTCACATGTCCGAAAGTCATTGAGAGTCTAGATCTTAGTTTTGAGCAGGAAACCCATAATCCCAGTGGCTCAGACTCCTCATTCAGTGCGTGAAGGGCCCCTGTAAGGATATCCAGCATCTCCACAAAGATGACTGCATCATCTGCAAAATCAAGGTCAGAGATCTTGACACTCGCAAACGATGCACCGCAGCTGGATCTCTCCAACATCCTCCCCAGGATCCAGTCCATTCACACACTGAAAAGTGTGGTGGCCATTACCCACCCCTGACAAACTCCAGTAACAACTGTAAATAAGTCAGATATGGAACCACCACACTGCACAGCACTCTCAGTACCACAGTATAGTTCAGAAATCAGATTGATCCGTTTTGGTAGCACCCTATGAAGACCTAAAATCCTCCAGAGGGCATCCTGATTCACTGAATCGAATGCTTTGTGGACAACAACATAGGCTGCGAACAGCCCCTGCTAAAACTCTCGTCTGTTATCGGTGAGAATCCGAAGAGCAAGGATACGTTCAATCGTTGACCTAATAGTGTAAAGCTGACTATTCTGGGTGCTGATGCTCAAGGCTATGGTGATGAACCCTAACAAGAATTATCCAAGCAAAGACCTTGCCCGGCACTGAGAGCAGCGTCACCCCTCGGTAGTTGTTGCAGTCCTGGTGATCACCCTTCCCTTTCCAGAGAGGGACAACAAGGCCCCTCTTCCAGTCAGTTGGGATTATGCCTGCATTTCAAACAGAGCACAGAACTGCATGCAATGACACAAGTACAGCATTTCTACCAGCCATGAGAAGTTCAGCATGGATAAAACAGATCGCAAAGCTTTACTCCCCTTTCAACTGGTTCACCACAACATGTATTTCCACAAACAAAGGCAGGTCGCAGTTGATTGGCGGGTCAGCAATGGGGATAGTAACACCCTGACTCCAACTTAACAGCTGATGGGTCAACCTGGTACAGCCGCTCAAAGTAAATGGCCCAGCGGGCCTTGACTTCGGATTCCTCTCTCAAGAGCTCACCACCCACCACTCTCAATACAGTACACCGAGGGACAAGCTTGGAGGAATGCAATGCACGAATTTCCCTGTAAACAGGACGAGAATCACTTGACCACAGGTGATACTCCACCCCTTCCCAGATTCCTTGCACATAGGCCTCCTTGTCCACCCTCAGCAAATGTACACTTTTACACCTCAACTCCCTGAACAGGTCAGCTCCACCAGAAAGCCTGGCCCTGTGACTGGTCAATAGTATCCAATGTCTCTTGGGAGACAAAGTTCTTCTTCATTTGATGGTGGGTTCCAAGATGACCACCGGCACCATCAAGGCTGGTATTCTTAAAGGCACTCCACAACACTTCTGGATCCCCCGAAACACCCAGATCCCCACCAAAAACCCCACTCAGTCTGTTCGCAGAATCCTCAGCTACCCTCTCATCCTTGAGCTTGCCAACAAACAGTCTTGGCTGGGATGGTACTATTCTCTCAGATTTGATCTGCAACTTCAGAGTTGCTACAACAAGCCTGTGGTCGGTATTTTGGAACTGAGCACTCCGGTAGACCCTGCAGTTCTGGCATCATCCTCAGCGACCAGCAATGAGCACATGGTCAATCTCCTTTGCCACACCGCCAGCGTTGGAATACAAGTCCAGGATGAGCATGTGGGCACTGAAACCATAAACCAGCCACCCTCAGTCCACGACTTCTTGCAAAGTCAAGGAACCAGTGCTATTCTGGTTCACAGTTCCAGACCCGTGGGGACCAACACGTCTCATAACCATCCCTATCAGTTCTAGTCGATACATTGAAATTCCCCAAGATGAGAAGAGTTTCTCCCTGGGGCACTATCAACCACAGACTCGGGTGGCATAAATATGTCCTTCACAGTGAGACCACTCGCCTCAGTCAAAGCATATACAGAGACCAGGGAAATGACACCCAAGGAGTGACGAATCCTTCGTCTCATAATACGCACGTTGACCGGTGTTACCTCAATTATCATGGGAGTCAGCTTATTGAACACAGCTACAGCAACTCCTTGCTGATAGGTCTGTAGTTTAAAGGATCAATTTTGCACCTTTTTGTAATGCAGTATGGTGGCTGATTTCAAGTGGGTGGAAGGTGACCTAGGGAAAATTATAAGGTGAACAAAAAAAAGCAGAAAGAGGATGCTCAAGGCAGCAGAGTAGGTTTTCAGGAGATGTGAGCTGGTGCTGTCTAATCCAGTTGCAGAATCGTCAAGGTTTCACCCTCTCTTTTGCTCAAGGTCATCTGCTATCTGCATGAAATCAGCAAACATTACCGCCTGCATAAAAAGGTGTAAAAACTGATCCCTACAACTACAGACCAATCAGTCTTCTCCCAACCATCAGCAAGGTTATGGAATCCATCATCATTCAACATTAAATCCTTCTCTTCTCCAATGTCTTGATTTTCGATCAACAGTTTGGATTCAAACCAGGTCACTCTACCCTGGATGCTGCTTCTGCTCTCTCAACAATCGATGGAGATCCTCAAACCAGACAGAAATCAGAGCCATCTCCCGAGACATCTCACATGCTTTCTATACGGTCTGGCACCCTGCCCTGCTCACCAAACTCTCTTCCTATGGTATCCAGGACATCTCCACTCATGCACAGACTTCCTCTCCTGTCGCAGCCAACGTGTGGCCCTAAATGGAGTTCTCTCATCCTCTCTTCCTTCCAGGCTGGAGTTCCTCAAGGCAGTGTTCTGGGCCCTTGTTTTTTTGTCATCAATGATCTCTCTGACTCTCTGGAAAATCCTCTTTATTTCTTTGCTGTAACTCCACCTCTGCCTACCATCGTCATCCCTCAGTCAGCAAGCAGCAGCCTCTTCACTCTCTGCAGATCGGATAAATCACAAACTGGTCCAACACTGGACCATGTCTTTCAATCCTACAAACTCACACTCTACTATGTCTCTCCGAAAGGACCGTCTGAACCCCACCCCCATCTACTTTCTCAACAATACTCTTGCAGAATCCTTTCAGTCAAGCTTCTGGGTCTCACTATCTGCCATGACTTTCCTGGGAAAGCCACATTTCCAAGCTGGCTTCCAAAGCCAGTCACCGACTGGGCATCTCTGTCGTGCAAAGTCCTTCCTCGGCACACCTGAGCTCCTGACCACATACAAGCTTCATTGCAGCCTGATGGAGTACTGTTCTCCACTCTGGGCTGGTGCTCCCGGCTCTCACCTTTCTCGGCTTCACGGATGGAAACCAAGGCATTTAGGATCATTGGTATCTCCACGATGAGGCTAAGTCTTTGGGTCTCTCACATCTCACCGCAGGCAAGTCGGTGGCCTTTCTGTCTCTCTTTCTATCTTCTACCCTCCTCTGCAGCCTCGCCACCCCCCCCCCCCCACTCTGTCTGCGATATGTCCCCCCCCCCCCCCCCCCAGATTTCCCAGGGCGCTCAAAGTCCACCAACATCTAGAATCACTACCAGATTCACGACCACTACCAGAATAGTAAAACTACCAGAATCAAGAATCACTGCTCATCTTCACTCTTTCATTCCTCTTTTTTTCCCCACCTTTGGAACAAACTCCCACACTCTCTTCAATCCCACTCTTCCCTACAAGTCTTAAAAAAACAGCTGTTCACCACCATCTCCGATCTCCCCCATCCAAAACTACGATCTTTTCTACCCTCGCTAATCCACCCCAAGCCCACCTCCTTCAAATTCCCTGCTTTCCTTCCTGAAATTCCCTGCTTTCCTTCCTGAAATTCCCTGTCGTGTAAGGACCTGTAAATCCCTGCAGTGTTCATTGTGTTCACCCTGTGTACCCCCACCCCATCCCTCTCCCTTCCACAGATCTCCTCATGTCTCTGTTCCCCACTGTGTTTTTTTTCCTTCCCTCTCCTGCTCACCTTGTTGTGTGTTTCTGTGTGTTATCTCTCACACGAGCCTCGACAATGTATTAAGAAAAAAGTGTTCAAAGAAGCTGCTCGACCTTCTCAGGTGCAAAAGACAGAGTCCAGCAGCTGTTTGGGGTGACTGGGGAGGGTGGGTACAAACAGCGAGTACTTGGGGACACAGATTTAGAAGCAAACACAGAATTGAGGCATTCAGCCTTCTCACGAGCAGTCGGCTTTGGTGCTATTTGAATTGAGGGAAGGCATGGAAGGGGAGCATACTCCAGAGACAGACTTAACAAGGTGCCACCAGGTTTGAGCGGAGGGAGACACGTTTTAAAGTTCACCGAGGTTGGACAGATGTTTTCCGGGTCTCTTGCGAGTGGATATTTATGTTGACTCTCAGCATTTCACGTTTCGAGAATGAAGTTCATTTGCCGCTTTGGCAGAAACTCGGTGCATTGTTCGTGTCTTGGCTTATTATCCTATTTGCTAGACAGTGTCGTACTCCCCTTTTTACATTACCCTGTTTGACTGACTCAAAGAGTGATGATGGTTTGGGGATTGAGAAGCTTGACGGCATGTTGAGTTAAGAATAAGACGACGTGCTTCGTTTACTGGGGATTTTCACCCGATATTCCCCTTTCAGTTCAGCGCAACTATTTTTTGCTTCCAATTTTACAAGTCCTTAGTTCAGACCACCAATGACTTTATGTTAATTAACCCCAAAAAGGAAACCAAAATTAAATTTCAAAAACTTGGAATTAAAAACATTTGATCAAGATCACAGTTTTCACTTTGCCTCCTTATGTGGAAGGAATACAGCAGCAAGCAATGTTTGCGACTTCAACAAATTTCCCTGTAATTTTGGATGAGAGAACAATCTCTTGTCATTGGGGATCCCCGATTGGTAAATACAGTTGGCAGAGCCAATCAGTAACCACCAATAATTCAATGTAATCTGAATTTATTCATTTTCTCCAGTTTTGCTGATTATATTTAATTTTATCGAGATGGACTGCTGCCTGCAGTTGTGATGTAATTCATTGCACAAAATCTGCCTGGATTTCACTTAAAGCCAAAAGCAATGTTACCTTGGCCGTACATGTTTATTGTAACAGGATCTACGAATAACATACACAAAAATGTCAGATTTTTTAAACCACACTTCTGACCAACTTTTTTCCTGTTTTTTTTTTCTTCTCCGTTTCTTCTCATCCTCTTTGCTTCCCCTCCTAACCCCCTCTTCTTTCATATAACCACACTTCTCCATCTTCTATGTCGATGAAGTCTCCTCTCACACCGAACCACACCCCACTACACCACATTTGTAAGATGAAAATGGCCTCATTCTACTTCACATTCCAGGCCCAGTGAATCCACATGACACCAAGGCCTAAGACCAACCATGTTAAAACAAATAAGTGAGTGCTTTGCCATTTTGAGCTCGTCACATTTGGTGTCAGCATGCTCTCAAAGTTATAATACAAAATTGTTATTTTAAATTTAACAACTTCATTATTTTACATATCCATAGTCCCTTGAAAAAAAAACCCCCAGAGTGGCAGAACTGTTTGCAGCTTCCTCGGGCATGTAAACTGGTGATGCTGTCCTGCCATGCAGGTACCAAGTGGACAGCCATATTTGTTTTAATGGTGAAGATGAACGGAAGCTGGAATAACTTCAACATGCAACGTGCAGCCCCACACCTAAGCACAATGGCACATCACCTCAACGTTAGGAAACACTCATTCCATTCCGAAATGCATTTCAGGAATGCAAACTTATCGGCAAACACAACAGCTTAAACTTATGATACACCCACCTTTGTGCTGTCTCACCTGGGTTTGAATCACAACCCAGATGTAAACTACCACCATAGTATTTTGTATGCAAAGCAATGCATTAATATTCATCGCAAGGACATTGAGGACATTCAGCTGAATGCCAAAGGTCCCATGGTGTAGTTCACAAATACATTAGGCGAGTTATCGCCGACACACTGAATAAATTCCAAATTCCTGCTCTAACCAATTGCAATGGCTACCAGCGTCACTCTTGCCAAGAGACAGTTTCGGCAACACCGACAGTCTGAGAGTATGGTACATCAATGATGATGATGATGATGATGATGATGACGACTAACTTAGATTCCACTGTCATTCTTATTCTTTCAGGCAGTACATGTCCCTGAGCCAGAGCCAGATGTGCCCAGTGAGACCGACTCTTCACACTCTTTTGTGAATCACTACATCAGCGAACCAAGCTACTTCAGCTCATGGCGCCGACAGCGACGAGACATCCATGCTTGTTGTGGCCCAGTTTCTGAGAGAGGTGAAGCAGAAGGTGCCAA
The DNA here is from genome assembly GCA_035128595.1 of Eptatretus atami. Taxonomy (NCBI): domain Eukaryota; kingdom Metazoa; phylum Chordata; class Myxini; order Myxiniformes; family Myxinidae; genus Eptatretus; species Eptatretus atami. The sequence continues at coordinate 27,653,592 of CM068968.1, forward strand.
TCCTGGAGGCAAGCCACCACCCTACCCCGCAGCTGAGGGCTTTGGGCCCAGGTCTGGCATGACTGCTGGGTTGCGGCCTGCACTTAGGCCAGCTGCAATGACAGGGTTTTCATCTTTCGTATGAAATCCTGCAGATGCAAAGAGATGCAGAACGAAGGATGAACTTGAAATTGATTGGGGGAAGATCGCGAAAAATGATGGAAGGGTCCAATCTGCTAAGCCATTCTGCCCTCTGAGAGAAGGCACCGACATGCAGAAACTGGGCCTACTTACTGCTGCTACCAGCTGAGCCTGTCAGGTAGTAAGCTGGTCCTACCATGCCAAGGAAGAACAGAATCCAACTGCATTAAAATTTTACATTCCAGCTCACAAAGCTACTGACACAATCAACATGAACACAGCGGCTGTGCAGAATTATGTGGGTTCCCAGAAGGGAAGACAAAAGGATTTCACAGGACACGGTGGGAAGGGAAAGAGCAACGAGCAGTTACTCAAATAAAATGGTGGCTCGATTGTCCACCAACTAAAATTGCGCTAGTCGTCGCAACGTGGACAATGATATGACAACACAAAGTCAAGATGGGTGGGTTTTTGTTTTTTTTCAAGTACCAACAAAAGGTCAAATGACTCCATGCAATGTCAGGGTGTGAACTAAGCTGTGCTGTTTCAAGGTAGCTCTGGAAATGTATGGATTTTACCATATTTAAAACTCAGACAGACAAGATGGTGGACTTGACCTGATTTGTGAAGCAGCAAGCACAATCTTGTCCTCGGCCTGGATACTTCCTTCGGGTCCCCCGACGGGACACCAAAAGGATTCCGTATTAAAAAACGTTGCTGTTGTTCATGGATTTGTATACCTGGTGAAGATTTCACAGCCTCTGCCAACATTCCTCTTTATCGGTGTCGGAAGCCATATTTGCTAGAACCGCGCTGGTCTGGAGTAGTCCCTGCACACACTACAAAGACCCTCAACACACGGTGGAGAAAAGGAATGCACATGAACCCTGTCTCGGCGCTGTGATCATTTTTTTGTAATAAGTAGGAGCAAGATTTAGATTTCTTTTTCCTTCTTCGTGTAATCGTGATGGTGTTTTAACTGGTCACCAACTTCCCTACATATAACCCCACCCAGCTTTGATAGAACATCACAGATGTGACTGCTGCTTCATTCATTCATTCATTCATTCATTCGTTTTCTAACGACTTCCAAGCTATAGCTTCCACCTGGCTCATTCCTCTGTGAAGTGCTCATAATAGGCACAGGCAAAGCAAACAGCACTTTTCACAATGCTCCAACTCTTCCGGGAAGAGCGAGTCATGCAAAGACTTCATGTTCATCTGCATCACATGAATTGATTACTCCCCAGCTGTCAAAATCACGTGCTTTCGGAGAGTACTCGAGCCAACCAGGGTATTTTGCAAGATGTTTGAGCTGGTCTGATAACTATCGGAATAAACCGTTCTCTGCTGACATCGTATGAAGTCTGGTGGCTTTGGACGCCGGGTAAAAGCACTGCCACAGTAAGACATTCGTAACCACCTGAAGGTGCTAAGTTATTTAGTCAGTTTATGATTAGTGAGCGTAATTGGTGGCGTAATACTTTTCCAAGCACAGTAAACTACTGACTGCGTTCATGTTACTCTTGTGGCGCAACCTCTAACAACACTGTGCAGTACAAAGTGAATGCCTAGTTAAACATCATGAAATCACGGTGTTATTTTGGTGACGTGTTAACGGTTATTCACAATTGCCGTCAAGTTTGGAAGGGTTAATGAATGGAATCTGCAACAGAGACGCATTAGAGCACACACAAATTGTGGCCCAGACGACTCAAAGAGCAATCTGTACTGCGTGCTTACCACAAAGTGAGTTCCTCGAGCACAAAAGGTGCTCCCACATTTGTCCTGTCATTAACTAGCCAAGAGTGCAATTCCACTGCAACACATCCTGTTTGTTCCACTATTCCAGAGTTGATTGTAACACACCAGTTGTCCCCCACAACCACGCACCCTCGAGAATCACCTTTGCCACGCTGAGGCCGATGCAGGACTTCTAGTACCCGTGTGGGCGGCGTTCAAATTACTCAAAAGGAACCTCGGCGATTGTTAATAAAGCTAAACGATGACCCTGTCGTTCTCTTGCTGCTGCCATGTTGCATTTCACTCCCAGGATGGAACGGTTTTGCATTCATGAACAGGAAGACCTTCCCTCAGGAAGACTAGAACAGCTTGAGATGGAGGTCGTCATGGAAAAAAATGAAAGATTCACCAACGTATACCAAACAATGATAGGATTCTGGGCACAGAACAACATTGCAGTGGAATTGCATCTCTCGTGTGCCACGATCGGAGCCACATGAAACACCGAACCGAAACAAAGCTACCCTGGCCTAGATTGTCTTTGATGCCGTCTTGAGATTTGTTCTTGAAACGTCTTTGCATCACATCCCTTACCAAGTCAATACGAAATGTACACTCGAGGACAAATCACCTGTATAATTTAAGGTTACGCCGCGATAGGTGTTGGTGGTGGATGCAAGCATTAGTTTATGGTTCCTGAGTTGGTCAATGTGTCAGATACCGCAAATTAAACCAGATCGCAACCACAAGCACTTATTCACAGGCAGTAATCGCACCTGCCTCCCTACTTGCTCATAATCTTCCCATGCTCATGTCCCCTTCATTATCCACTTATTAGCTCCTCCTTGCAACGGTGGGGTCAATGTATCAATGTACAATCACAGATAAAACTTGTAATAGCTCTCCTCGGTTGGTTGCTCCTATCATGAAATCTACTGAAAGAACCCATGTTATGCAAGTTAAAAGCACCCCGTGGAGTTAGATTATACTGTGTAAGAAGTTTTTCCTTTTTTTAATATCAACTGAAAATTTTGGGCCCCTTGTTTAAGCTGATACTCCCACCGTTGCGTTGTGGGGGCCTTATGGGCTCAGCCTATTGCTTGAGTTTCTTTATGTGCTCTCTGAGTAAGCCATGTGTTTACCTGCTTTGTACTGCTTTGATTGATGGTCCGGGTTTTCAACGATGCTGTAAAATACAGGGAAAGGGTTAGGAAGGGGCACGAGTACGATTATATTTGTCTATTTAAACATTACACAGCGCTTTTGAAAGCATGCCAAACCAAACCCTTTTTTTGTTTGTTTTTTTAAACATGTACATAATAAAATGTTGCCATTTTAGAAGCACAACTGGTTTCCATATTGCTTTTCCCACACTTGGGTTTCGTACAAACACGCACAGATGTATGTATCCCTCCACACACGATACAGACATGTAGGCTGTACATACATACATACGCTGGCTCATGCAATCAAGATTGAATTACTTAGACTTCAGTAAAATATCAAGAAGATTGTTGTTTAAAGCTGTAGCAAAAATTAACCCGAGAGTGAACCACAGCAATGATGGGCCAAATGGCCTCATTTCCTTGTTTGAGGTCAGTTTCGCATTAGTCTCATGCCGTCGTTTTTTTATATGATTTTCAGACGTATAAACCCACATGCATAGAGAATTGCCTTGTGGGGTGGGAGAGGGGGGATTTTTTTGTTTTTACATAACCTGATCCTGGCTACCCCCAGTACGTATGCAAAAGTTGATGGAGATTGGCTCAGCCAGGTCTTTTCTGTAATTTTCAGACCTACACACATACATACATACATACTTTTCTTGAGGGGGGGAGGGGTGTGATTTTTTTTAGATCCTCATGACCTGACATTGGGTATCCACAGCATGCATGCAAAATTTAGTTGACATTTGTCTAGGGATGTGGAATTGCATATAAATCAAAGAAAGGCCTTTACACACACCGACACACTTTGAGACTTGAGAGGGCTCCATTCCACCTTCTGAAACCCACCCACATGTGAAGATAGAAGCCAACAAGAGCAACTTACACTTACACTTACACACTTACACACACACACACACACACACACACACATGAATCGAACCCCCTAACTTGATGAGGCAGCAGGGCACAGATCGAGTCCCATCACAGCAATTGCTGCACGACCTGTCAGCAACAAGTGTTGCCTGCCGCACGAGCACATTGTTGCATTGTCTCTACCCCATTGATCACCATTCTGGAGTTTGCAGCTAGGAACATTGAATTCAACGAAAGAGAGAAAAAAAGGCACGCTGACGATGACACGATGATGATGTCAAGTGCATAAATTACACCAATACATCACCTCCAATACATCATGTGTCAGAGGTGATGTATGCTTCATTACATATATGTATATATATATATATATATATATATATATATATATATATATATATACATACATACATATGTACACACACATGTAGGTGGATACCTTGAGACCTGAGAGGGCTCCATTCCACCTTCTGAAACCCACATGTGGAGAAAACAACCAACGACACACTTATCCCTATACAGTATACACACAGTAAGACACACATGCACATATCACGATACACAGTACAGATGTACATGCATGTACAGTACATCAGACATGCATGTACAGATACAGACATGCATGTACAGTACATCTGGGTCAGAGTGGTGACCCACTCAGAATTGTATTCCCAGCTGAGAAACTGATACGGCAGAACTAACGCTCTGTATAGAGTCTGTTAAATCATGATCACGATGATAACTATGTGGACACAGTACAGAGATTTATACAGTTGTACATAAATCGCAATATACATTGCTCTACCCAGTACACACGTGGATGTATTCATGTGTTCGTGCGCACGCACGCAAAAAAAACACACACACA
>CM068968.1:27680337-27695337 GCA_035128595.1 Eptatretus atami
ACCTTCACTCTTTCATTCCTCTTTTTTCCCGCCTTTGCAATAAATTCCCCCACTCTGTTCAATCCCATTCTTCCCTCCTGGCCTTCAAAACAGCTGTTCACCACCATCTCTTATCTTCCCCCATCCAAAACCTCGATCTTTTCTACCCGTTAGTCCACCCAAACCCACCTCCTTCAAATTCCCTGCTTTCCTTCCTGAAAGTCCCTGTAACGTCCATCTTGTATTTCCATGTTCCCCGCCCCATCTCTCCCTTCCACAGATCTCCGAATGTCTCTGTTCCCCACTGTTTTGTCCTTCCCACTCCCGACCCTCCTGTCTCATGCCCCCCTTGCTGTGCGTTGTGCGTTAGCTCTCTTACGAGCCTCGACAAGGTATACAAAAAAAGTTGTAGTGTCGACAGCTCTACGAACGTCGAGCTGTCACGGCGGTAGGTTAAAGTCCGTGACATTCCAAGCGGCTCAACTCCAATGGAGACTTTCCGAATTAATGGCAGACAATGCGTGCGCTGGTTGTGAGGATTGACAAGAGAAACCTTAAAGCTTTTAAACCCAACAGATTTCTTTCCTGAACCACAATTTAAAAAAATAAAAAAAAAATTTTAAACCAGGGATGACTGAACTCGACAGAGACGGGTTGTGGTGGGGAAGGAAAGGAAAATACAGAATCGTTACCAAATAATTATGTCCAAATTGGTGAAAGAAATCTAAATAAACGAAAGCACTTCAAATCGGATTCAGTCACAGATGGGAAGGGAACAAAAAAAAAACGGGGGACTCAGTTCAGCGGCAGCGAAGACGAGCAGGTGATGAGGAGGGACGAGGAGGATGATGACAAGGCGAGCAGGCGATGGCAGTACGATGGGTAGGAGATAACCAGGACGACGAGAAGTTGAAGCACCCGAGCAGCTTGACGAAACAGGGCATAGGGTGAAGAGAGGCACAGGCAGGCAGAGGCTGGGAGAAGCAGGCATGCGGGATGACCTGCTTAAAACTTTCTACTCAGTCTCGCACACACAAACAACTCCCAGCCGCGTTCTCAAACTTCTCCACCTTCTACTCAGACCAACTCTCCCAAACTGCCTTTTTCCTTCTGTCGTCCTCGCCTCGACCAACTCCTCGAACGTCCTCTCTCCACCAACTCTTTTCCTCCGTCGTTTTCGCCTCCGATTTCCAACTGACAATTTGGCTCCTCCCTTTCCTTCCTCTTCGGCAATGCTCCACCCCCTTTTTGGGAGGTATCTCTGACTGCCTCCCTCCCCCTCTCGGGGCGGTGCTCCACCCCTCCCAGGCGATCCATTGCTCCACCCCTCAGGAGGCTTTCATAGCTCCCCCTCCACCTCTTTCTTGCCAAGTCTCACGGCGCCCTCCGGTAGAGGTTTACATAGAGGTTTTACACACAGTTTCCTTAACCATAATCCCTAACTACTTATTACCAAGCACCACCCTCTGTGTGACACAATGCAAACAAGACAATCCTTAAGCTGACGTTTCCCGACTTGTACATCGAGATGGCTATGTACTCGCACACGGACCATGCTACACTACACATTCCTATCTGTTCTATGGTGATACTCAACCCCACTCCACACCCATAAATACATATATATATATACACACACACACCAGCAGGGGTGCCCGGCAATTCCATTCCCCTCCCTCCTCCCATCCCTGCCTCCCGTTTTGAGATTCCGGCGTACACTTGCCCTGATGATTCCAGTCTAACGAGCACATTGCCTTACAGATTTTTGGAAAGTTGTGTGAATTCTTGCACAGTACCGTACGTCTCAAATTTATCACCAATTTTTATAATTATTTGTGATGGAGATTCCGTTGCAAATTCACGTCTCCACTGCCTTTGCACTTCACACGGGTTTTTCAATTTCCAATACAACTTCAAAAATTATTTTGGGTTGTTCAAATGTCAAGCGACCCTCTGCCATGTTGTTTACGCTTTGTATGATGGGTATCGTTTCGCTTTTGTCTTTGTGACGAACACGCCATCTGTTAAGTTTATACCACATTAAAATTGGGTTCCACCACAACTACGTGAATATACATAAAGCTCTTTCTCATGACTAACCGATTAACTGACTCACTGACTGATATTAGAATTTCGGTACCTTCCAGGTGATGTAGAAAGTTGAAATTTCGCATGCCGACGGACATCGAAGCTGATACACCGGGACAAAAAAAATCCCAAAACTGTTGGAAACTGTCCGTAAATGAAAATATAAATAAATGGGAAAAATGAAAAAAATACCGGTGAATGACCCGAGACGATTGGGAAGCACTGTAATTTAGCATGCCGATGGACATCGAAGCCGATACACCGGGAAAAATCACAGAACCATCGGAAAGTGTCTGCAAATGAAAATATAACTGAATTAAAACAAGAAAGATGTCGTGCATAGCACGATATTTGCTAAAGCCATGAAACAAATTTGACCTTTAAAAATAATTGGTGGTTGAATTCGGTGACCGAAAATATAAATCCTCTTCAAATTTCAAGTCAATCAGATGAAAATTGAGGATTTTAGAAATTCAACAAATTTGGTGACCTTTGACCTATGTTGACATCCACACATCGTGACAGTGGGACAAACGCCGCCGCCACGTTATTAAAAACACCTAACCGCGACGTAATTCAAAACTCCAAACTCCAAACCACACGTCGCTATAGAGACAGGCTTGTTTTAACTGAAGATAAGGCAGTTGCCATGTTGTAATGATTTACACCAATCAGTATTCAAATACTTATTTTGAAAATATATTTATAATATTCGTGAAATTACATTGTTGTAAGCAATTGAAGTTGAATATTGAAGTTAAAAAATATATACAGTATATTCAAGAAATTTCAAAGAAAATACCCTTCAGGAGAGGTAGGTGCAGCACAGAAGTTTGGTACGATTTCACAGACAACACAAGACAGGACAGACACTGCACAGATATATATATATATATATATATGTACATGAATACAGTAAGACACATACAGATGTACATATACATACATGTATACCTATATATTTGTGTCGGAGTGGCGATCAGTCCAGGATCGTATCCCCAGCCAAGAAAATGCTGCGACATAAGTATCATCATCATTTTTGATTCGATGTACACAATGCAGACATATATCCAGATGTACATATACACAACACACACACACACACGTTTCCACTATACATGCATGCAATCCCTATACACACACAGGACAGACACATATAAAAATGTATATATACAAACATACATACAGATGTATCTATACATTAACAGATGTACATATACATGAATACATCCCTACACACAGATGTACAAGTTGTCACACACACACACACACACGTATGTTCCCTCTGTATTTCATGGGTCGAAGTACAAATCCCCTTAAAACGTAATCAGTTTATTGGAGTCAAACCTTGTGATCTTGATTGCGTTACCCTGAAGCTTCGAATTGCACACCGGCATGGCGGCTTTCACCACTCATGTGTGTCGTCTCCGAGATGTTAGTGAGGGTTCACGAACACGAGGTTCAAGGTTTGATGTTGGTGAGGGTTCACGAACACGAGGTTCAAGGTTTACCTCCATCACCTGTTTCAGATCCTACAAGATGCAGATTCGCTGTGCCAACCAAAGGTGTAAAAAATTGTTCAGCATGACATCACATGGGTTAGGACTTGATTTAAGGAACACAGTTTTAACATACAGTTCAGAATCAAAGCTTGGAGGGGGTAGGGCTTGGGGGGGAGCGTGATGGACTAGTTTATAATATTAGTTCAGGGTTACTGAAGAAAATCTCAAGGGGTGGTTATGAACCCAAATGACAGTCAACCCTCTGCTCGGTCGATTTCGATATCCTGACTGGGGAACTAACCCAAAGTCAGACACTTGCAATGACACCCGATGTATAAAAATCTTTTTAAAAGGAAGAAGAAAAAAACAGAAAGTAAAGAATCATATTGTTGCTCTGGTTGAAATCCATGCTCATGCCAAAAGTAACCTCGAACTCCCATTTCCAAACACTACTTGTATCACATTCCACATCTCGAGCCTGCGTAATGGTAAACGTCTTTAGCTCTGGAGAGAGAATGTTGACGCAACAAGGAAATAAACTTATCGTTCCATCGCGTGTACCAACGATTCACTCGGGTCGGGTTCAAAGGGTAACATATGAGACTTGCAAACATGTTCCTTATTTGTCCAAAGTGATCCCACCACGAATTTCTCCCATCATTCATACTTTCAGATTTCCATTGTTTAAAGTGCTTGCATGGATTGGAAGAATAAGCCACAGCCAGGTAACCATACTCAAGTAATATATGCTTCACAACACCTGCATTCGGTGGAAGTGCTCAAAATCATCCCATACGATGTGAGGAATATCACAAAAAAAACCAACAGCAGCACCAACATCACCAGCACAAAAGCAGCACCAACTCACCAGCACCAACACCAACATCAGCAGCACCAACATCACCATCACCAACATCACCATCAACATCACCAGCACAGCAGCAGCAACAACATCACCAACAGCAGCACCAACATCACCATCACAGCAGCCAGCACCAACATCACCAGCACCAACATCACCAGCACCAACAGCAGCACCAGCACCAAACATCACCAGCACCAAAAGCAGCCACAACATCACCAGTAGCAGCACCAACATCACCAGCACCAACACCAACATCAGCAGCACCAACATCACCATCACCAACAGCAGCACCAACATCACCAGCACCAGCAGCAGCACCACAGCACCAATATCACCATCACAGCAGCAGCACAAACATCACCAGCACCACATCACCAGCACCAACACAGCACAGCACACCATCACCAGCAGCAGCACCAACATCACCAGCACCAGCAGCAGCACCAACATCACCATCACCAGCAGCAGCACCAACATCACCAGCACCAACAGCAGCACCAACATCCCAGCAGCATCACCAGCATCAACAGCAGCACCAACATCACCAGCACCAACATCCCAGCAGCATCACAGCATCAACAGCAGCACCAACATCACCAACAGCAGCACCAACATCACCAGCACCAATAGCAGCACCAACATCACCACACCAGCAGATGCACCAACATCACCAGCACCAATAGCACCACCAACATCACCAGCACCAGCAGATGCACCAACATCACCAGCACAAACAATCACCAGCACCAAAAGCAGCACCAACATCACCAGCAGCAGCACCAACATCAGCAGCACAGCATCACATCACCAGCACCAGCACCAACATTACCAGCACAACAACAGCACCAACATCACCATCAGCAGCACCATCACCAGCAGCAGCACCAACAGCAGCACCAACATCACCAGACGAGCAGCAGCACCAACATCACCATCACAGCAGCAGCACCAACATCACCAACAGCAGCACCACATCACCAGCAGCAGCACAAACATCACCAGCACCAACATACACCAGCACCAACAGCAACACCAACATCACCATCACCAGCAGCAGCACCAACATCACCAGCACCAACAGCAGCACCAACATCCCCAGCAGCATCACCAGCATCAACAGCAGCACCAACATACCAGCACCAACAGCAGCACCAACATCCCAGCAGCATCACCAGCATCAACAGCAGCACCAACATCACAGCACCAACATCACATCAGCAGCACCAACTCAACATCACAGCACCAACATCACCAGCAGCAGCACCAACATCAGCAGCCACCAGCATCACCACACCAGCAGCAGCACCAACATCCCCAGCAGCATCACCAGCAGCACCAACATCACAGCAGCACACCAACATCAACATCACCAGCATCAACAGCAGCACCAACATCACCATCACCAGCACCAACATCACCAGCAGCAGCACAAACATCAACACCACCAGCACCAAACAGCAGCAACAACTCACCAGCAGCAGCACCAACATCACCAGCAGCAGCACCAACATCAACATCACCAGCACCACAGCAGCACCAACATCACCAGCAGCAGCACCAACATCACCCAGCAGCAGCACCAACATCACCAGCCACCAACATCACCAGCAACATCACCAGCACCAACATCACCAGCAACAGCAGATGCACCAACATCACAGCACCAACATCACCAGCACCAACAGCAGCACCAACATCACCATCACCAGCAGCACACCAACATCACCAACATCAGCAGCACCATCACCAGCAGCAGCACCAACATTACCAGCACCAACAACAGCACCAACATCACCATCAGAAGCACCAACATCACCAGCAGCAGCACAAACATCACCAGCACCAACATCACCAGCACCAACAGCAGCACCAGCATCACCATCACCAGCAGCAGCACCAACATCACCAGCACCAGCAGCAGCACCAACATCACCATCACCACAGCAGCACCATCACCAGCCACCAACAGCAGCACCAACATCCCCAGCAGCATCACCAGCATCAACAGCAGCACCAACATCACCAGCACCAACATCCCAGCAGCATCACCAGCCATCAACAGCAGCACCAACATCACCAAAGCAGCACCAACATCACCAGCACCAATAGCAGCACCAACATCACCACACCAGCAGATGCACCAACATCACCAGCACCAATAGCACCACCAACATCACCAGCACCAGCAGATGCACCAACATCACCAGCACAAACATCACCAGCACCAAAAGCACAGCACCAACATCACCAGCAGCAGCACCACATCAGCAGGCACCAGCATCACCATCACCAGCAGCCAGCACCAACAATTACCAGCACCAACAAAACAGCACCAACATCACCATCAGCAGCACCATCACCAGCAGCAGCACCAACAGCAGCACCAACATCACCAGCACACAGAACTAGCACCAACATCACCATCACCAGCAGCAGCACCAACATCACCAAACAGCCAGCACAAGCATCACCAGCAGCAGCACAAACACACAGCACCAACATCACCAGCACCAACAGCAGCCACCAACATCACCATCACAGCAGCAGCCACAACATCACAGCACCAACAGCAGCACCAACATCCCAGCAGCATCACCAGCATCAACAGCAGCACCAACATTACAGCACCAAACAGCACACCAACATCCCCAGCACATCACCAGCATCAACAGCAGCCACAACATCACAGCACCAACACACCATCAGCAGCACCACATCAACATCACCAGCCACCAACATCACCAGCAGCAGCACCAACATCAGCAGCACCAGCATCACCCATCACCAGCAGCAGCACCAACATCCCCAGCAGCATCACAGCAGCACCAACATCACCAGCAGCAGCACCAACATCAACATCACCAGCATCAACAGCAGCACCAACATCCACCATCACCAGCACCAAACATCACCAGCAGCAGCACAACATCAAACACACCCAGCACAACAGCAGCAACACGCACCAGCAGCAGCACCAACATCACCAGCAGCAGCACCAACATCAACATCACCAACAGCAGCACCAACATCACAGCACAGCCCAACATCACCAGCAGCAGCAACCAACATCACCAGCCACAACAGCAGCCACAACATCACCAGCAACATCACCAGCACCAACATCACCAGCACCAGCAGAGCACCAACATACAGCACCAACATCACCAGCACCAACAGCAGCACCAACTTCACCATCACCAGCAGTCAGCACCAACATCACCATCACCAGCAGCAGCACCAACATCACCAACATCAGCAGCACCATCACCAGCAGCAGCACCAACATTACCAGCACCAACAACAGCACCAACATCACCATCAGAAGCACCAACATCACCAGCAGCAGCACCAACCACACAGCAGCACCAACATCAGCAGCACCATACCAACATCACCATCACCAGTACCAACATAACCATCACAGCAGAACACCAGGTCCACAAATATCTTCTGCAACATGTTTCGCCCAAATTGCTTCCTTGTGTCTTGTTTTTCTGTCGAACAGCTTCACTCAACCCCCCCCCCCCATCTTGATTCACTCAACCCCCCCCCCATCTTGATTCACTCAACCCCCCCCCATCTTGATCACTCACCCCCCCCCATCTGATTCACTCAACCCCCCCCAATCTTATTCACTCAACCCCCCCCCATCTTGATTCACTCAACCCCCCCCCCAATCTTGATTCACTCAACCCCCCCCCCAATCTTGATCACTCAACCCCCCCCCCCAATCTTGATTCACTCAACCCCCCCCCCAATCTTGATTCACCAAACAATAAGCTGCACAAGCTCGAGTGCTACATCTGGAGTACGCCATTGTTGAGAATGGATTTTTAAGTTGGCTATCTCGCCTGCTTGTGCTTGCATTTTATCAAATCGAATATCCCAAGGTATGTTGAGTGAAAGTATCCGTCTTGGCTCTGATCGATCAACCTGCGATCAGCTTCATGGACTTGTCCGATTACAGCAGAAGAGGCTTCATCTTCATCTTCAGCTTCATGGACTTTGGATCAGAAAACCAAGAGGTCCTCGCTTCGGACCCACGACGACCCCACAGCTCAACGTTCACCACACATAACCCATCAATTCATTTTGTTAAATGATATTCTTAATTATCTCAATTATATGTCGAAGACTAACCGACGGCACGGTTTTCCGTTTAGTGTTCCTGACGCACGATCAGCAAAGCAAATGTTGAATGTTAATCACTTAAAGGAATGAGTCAAGTCACGTGACCGTAATTATCTTGTGTTCGCCCGTTAAATGGACAAACCCGAACAGCCCTGAAGATGCGAGGTGTGCTTTATTTGATCAATAATAATTAATTCTTCATGAGGACGCTCATCATCACCCATCACCCATCCCCCCCCCCAATGTTCTTCAACGTTGAGCCATTTACATCATCACTTCCGATTGTTCTTTTGGCCCTTTATCTGTCCTTGCTCCGCCTCCGTCCGTCGCTAGCCACGCCCTCTCGCGCAAGCCACGCCCTCTGGCCATCCCGCGCTTTCCACGCACTTTCTGAGTTCCCTTTTGAGCGATCGACCGTTCGAGCAGCTCCTTTTCCGAACACGTGAGTACACTCATGGCCTTTTGTCCCGTTCATGTCGCTTCGTTACCCCTTATGTACACCATTCAGACAGAAAACTTATCAACTTAAACCCACCACCCGAAACCTCCCCCCACCTTTAACCTGGTGTAGGTGAGGATGTATCCTCAACTTGAACTCGAACTTCCTCCGCCCTCAACTCCTGAACCATAACCGTTTACAAAGGCCCCACCCCTCATTGGCTTCGCTTTTGTGAGACTGCGTGGCGTCAACCAAACGGTTTTGTTTTCTTTTGAAGTTACAGAATGGTCGGGAGGGAGTGTGGGGGGGTCTGGAAAGGTAAAAAGGGGGCTGGGGCTGGGGCTGGGGGCTAATGAGATGGGCACCAAGGATGACTGGCCCAAAAAGGCACGTGATCCGTATGAGCCAATCAGTTCCGAGCTTAAGTTGTCTTGCTAGACCCGAGTATTCGACACACGCCGTACTTAGACTAAAATGCGTGGTTTATAACCCGTGAAACCACACAACCACACAACCACCACACTCGTGAGAACCCCCGAAGGCTTCCGATGATTCCGTTGAGTAAGGAAGGAGAATGACGTGACGTATGAGCAGATTTCGGGAAAGGTATGCAGACAAAAAAGTGCGGGACGGAGCGGTTTAGCGTCATGGCAGAAGGCGACTCCGTTTCTCCCCGATGAAACATCTCACAGGAGGGACCGTTGGGAGGGAGAGGATGAGGGGGATGGGCAGGAGGAGGAGGCTGCGAGAGGCTGGAAGGGAGAGACAGCCTGTTGCTTGGCAGCCGCGGCAGTGAAGGCAAGGATGCGAGGAAGGAATGTGTTCACGGACGTTTTGCGCATAACAAGCGGCCACATCGGGTCCGAGTCCTGTCCACTTGGATCTGACATGACGTGGATTTTGGATAAATAATAATTATGTGGAAAAAAAAAAACCATGCCGTCAAATTCTCTGAAAACAGACCGGATTTATTGATATTTTCAGATACGTGGGGCGGGGCAATGCCCATAGGGGCGGGGGCAGTACCCATGGTGGGCGGGGCAGTGCCCATGGTGGGCGGGGCTCTGTAGGGTTGCTCGGGGATGTCCTGTGTTCGGTCAAATTGCTGCAGGTGATGCTGTTTGCACTGCAGACCCGTTTGTTTCCTGTGGGTGTCTGATCTATAGTTTATACAGCACTGCCATTGTTTATGAAACACCTGGCTGGGTGAATGAAAGCAAAATTGTTTATTTCCCAGGATTATGGAGCCTTTGAGGTTTGCAATTAGATGATGATGATGATGATGATGTGATATTATTAAAATGCAGCTTCAGAGCTATTGTACTACTTGGTTATGCACATGGTGCTAAATAGTCGACGCAGTCCCACGATCTTAAACTGAGAGCTTGTTGAACCGATAACCACACATATCCCACACCCGTCCACTCCCATCCCACACCCCATGCCCCCCTTCCCACCCACCCCATCTGCTCAGAGTGACCCTAACATGATAAATGAATGAACACTGAATCTGTGACTCGATGTCATCGACTTCTCCCTTTTTGCTGATCCGCAGTGCCACCCTGTAAGTGCTGGCAATTCCGCTGTCCTGTAAAGGTTCAAGGTGCTACCCAATGGAGGTCCATGGTGTGACCCTGTAAAAATATTGTCCATGGTGCTGACCTGTGGAGAAATCTTCCTTGATTGTTGATTGCCTTGTGGAGTTGGGAAAGGGGAGGGGTGGATGTGGGAGAGGAGAGAGGAGGGGTGGAGGTAGGAGGGGGGTGGAGTTGTGCCCATGACCTGACCCTGAGTACTCTCAGCACATGCAAAATTTGCTGTGGAGATTGATCAGGGGGTGTGGAATTGGATAGAAATCAAATCCAAGGCTTCACACTGGAACACACACACACACACACACCCTCAACCTTGAAATAAGGCCATCTTGGGGATGATGCCCTTCTGCCATAAGGCAGATTGAGATAGAAGGCATTGGCTTTCGGGTCTCACTCAAGCAGGTCTCCGAGTTGTCTGGCAATGTCCTGCCGTCGTCTGAAGGATCTCTTGCAGATGTCACTTGCATGTGTGCCTCTGTTAACCTCCCATTCTTGATTGGCAGCAGCATGCTTAGTTCTGCACAACAGCCTGGTGTTGGCTTAATGGTTAAAGTGGTTAGCTTAAGATCTTAGGGTCTTTAGTTGAAGCCCCTCTCAACCATTGAATTAACACCAGGTGGGTTGACTCAGCCTGTTATCCTTTTGAGGTTGGCAAAATGAGTACCAGTGCACTGGTAACAGGGGCACTACATAAGCGGCACAGCTGCTCCTCTATAAAATGATGCAGCCAAGTCTCCACAGGCTGCATTCGAATAAATAAATCTCTGTACAGGCATCTAATCCCTCCTCACATTTCCCTCTCCAACTATTTCTATTCTATCCTGGGCAGCGAGGAACGAGTAACTCTCCTTGATGTTGAAACTTTTCAGATCTTTTCTCACTTTAACCCTCCATCTGAGCTTTGTTCCATGTGCAGGCGGCAATTTTGTAACCATCCAAATCTGAGTTTATTTGGGATACGTTGGGATATTCAAGAAATCTTGCTTGATTTAATTTTATTTATTTTTGTATACATTGTTGCTCATGGAGGAGCTATAATTTAGTCCACTGAACGGATCAGGACACAACAGGACAAAAGGTAGAGTAGAGAGAAGGGGGAAACACCAACAGCAGAATTGAAAGCCAAGATAGAGGCAGACGTAAACAAACAATGGGTGTGGGGAGGAATGGGGGCAGAAGAGGGGGTGCATGGGGTGGACAAGATGGATACAGAAGGAAACTCCAATGAGGGAAAGCTGGAAATTGGTAAGGAGGAAGGATTAGAGTGGGGGAGGGGGTTAACTGGGGTAAAAAAGATCATGGTTTTGGATTAAGGGTGATCTGAGATGATGGTGAACAGCTGTCTTGAAGACCTGGAGGGGACAATGAGATTGAAGAGGATGTGAAAGTTGATTCCATATGTGGGGGAAAAAGAGTTACAAATGAGTGGAGGTAAGCAGTGATCCTGGATTTAGGTAGTTTCATCAGATGGGGGTTGATTGTGGACAGTGTGAGCCCTGCATAAACCTGGGGGGGGGAGAGAGACAAAGCATGGAAAGAGCAGAGGGTGTAAGACCAGACAGGTGGTGGTGGAAGACAGACAACCAACTTGTCTATGATAGTGAAATGACAGGCCCACAGATTAAGTTTCATGGTGTAAGATTACAATAGTCTTGTAGGCCTTGGTTTCCCACAATGTCAAGCTGAGCAAGCTGTGAGGCAGGAGAGCCAGCCCAGAGGGGAGAGCAGTACTCCATCAAGCTGTGGATGAAGGCCTTATTGGTGGACAGGAGTTCAGGTGTACCAAGGAAGGAAGGACTTTGTATGACGGAGGATGCCCATTCGGCGGCCAAGAAAGATCATGGCTGATCGTGAGAGTGTGGAGTTTAAATGACTGAACTTCCTCAAGATGATTGTTCAGAAAGTTGATGGGGTTGGGGGTGTTGCCAGACAGTCCTTTCGGAGAGAGATAATGATCATAAGAGCGAGATTTGTCAGGATTGAACATGTTCCAAGTGTTTGACCAACTTGTGATTCATTCCCATCAACGTGAACCTCTGCTTTCATTCCGTCATGCATGGATTGTATGAGCTTCACCATCAGGAATGCCAAACCTTTGTAGTATTTTCCAAAGTCCCTGTTGAACTGAATCGGATGCTTCCCCTCAGGTCAACAAACATCATGTAGATCTTGGTGTTGTGTTCTCTGGCCTTCTCCACGAACCATCTTACACAAAATATCATATACACACAATTGGAACACGAGGTACTGCCAAATAGACTGAAGAGCACATTCATTGAAGGTGTTCCTGAGGTTCAAAACACACACACACACACACCCACACACATGCCCACACACACGCCCACACACACGCACACATACATACACACATGTACACACACATACATACATATACATACACAAACATACACACACATACGCCTACACGTGTACATACACACATACAGACATACACACACATCCAGACATACACATACACACACACATATACACATACACATACGTACACACACATATACCTACATGTGTACATACACACACACATACATACATATACATACACACACATACACACATATACATACATACATATACATACACACATACACACATATACATACATACATATACATACACACATATACATACATACACACATATACATACATACATATACATATATACATGCATACATACACATATACATACACACATACACACATATACATACACAAACATACACCTACACGTGTACATACACACACATACATACATATACATACATATACACATACACACATATACATACACACACATACACCTACACGTGTACATACACACATCCAGACATACACACACATCCAGACATACACACACATCCAGACATTACACACACACCAGACCAAAACACACACATCCAGACTACACACATCCAGATGTATACACACATCCAGACAAACACACATCCAGACAAACACACACATCCAGACAAACACACACATCCAGACAAACACACACATCCAGACATAACACACACATCCAGACAACAACACACATCCAGACAAAACACACACATCCAGACAAACACACACATCCAGACAAACACCACATCCAGACATACACACATCCAGACATGCACACATCCAGACATCCAGACATACACACATCCAGACATACACACATCCAGACAACACACATACACACATACACACATCCAGACATACACACATCCAGACATACACACATCCACACATCCAGACATCCACACATCCACACATCCAGACATACACACATCCAGACATACACACATCCAGACATACACACAGCCAGACGCACACACATCCAGACGCACACACTCCAGAACGCACACACATCCAGACGCAACACACACCAGACGCACACACATCCAGACGCACACACATCCAGACGCACACACATCCAGACGCACACACATCCAGACGCACACACATCCAGACGCACACACATCCAGACGCACACACATCCAGACGCACACACATCCAGACGCACACACATCCCAGACGCCACACACATCCAGACGCACACACATCCAGACGCACACACATAAACCCAGACGCACACACATCCAGACGCACACACATCCAGACGCACACACAATCCAGACGCAACACACATCCAGACGCACACACATCCAGACGCACACACATCCAGACGCACACACATCCAGACGCACACACATCCAGACGCACACACATCCAGACGCACACACATCCAGACGCACACACATCCAGACGGCACACACATCCAGACGCACACACATCAACGCACACACATCGACGCACACACATCCAGACGCACCACATCCAGACGCACACACATCCAGCGACGCACACACATCCAGACCGCACACACATCCAGACGCACACACATAGACACACAGACGACCCATCAGACGCACACACATCCAGACGCAACACAGACGCACACACATCCAGACGCACACACATCCAGACGCAACACACATCAGACGCACACACATCCAGACGCACACACATCCAGACCTCACACATCCAGACGCACACACATCCAGACGCACACACATCCAGACGCACACACATCCAGACGCACACACATCCAGACGCACACACATCCAGACGCACACACATCCAGACGCACACACATCCAGACGCACACACATCAGACGCACACACATCCAGACGCACACACATCCAGACGCACACAACATCCAGACGCACACACATCCAACGCAACACATCCGACGCACACACAAATCGACATACAACATCAGACATACACACATATACACACATACAGACATACATACACACACAGACATACAGACATACACACACACAGACATACAGACATACAGACATACAGACATACATACAGACACACACA
>CM068968.1:27697837-27713347 GCA_035128595.1 Eptatretus atami
CAATACTGCTGGGTCACTTAAGTGAACCTGATATCCTATTCATTGTGGTCAAAACGGATCAGACTCTACTGAACCACGATTGAATAAACTAAACCAGATCGACGCGCATGTAGAAATGCCAAAAAATTACATCGAAATTTTTTTGAAAAAAAAGGTGCAAAATTTCTTTCTTTTTTCTCTAACATTTTTTTTATTTTGGGGTTGGAAATCACTTAAAACATGTAGAAATGCAAAAAAAAATTCAAATATTTTTCAAATAAAATCGAAATGTTTTTGAAAAAGTTGCAAAATTTTGTTTTTTTTTCTCTAACAATATATTTATTTTTGGTTGGAAATCACTTAAAACATGTAGAAATGCAAAAACAAAAATTCAAATATTTTTTCAAAATGGCCGCCATAGCGCCATATTGGACTTTGGACCTCGTCAAAATCTAATGGCATGATCCTTGGACCATACCTAATCCCCCCACAAGTTTCGTCGAAATCCGTCAGGAGTTTTCCGTAATACTGTTCACAAACAAACAAACAAACAAACAGGGGTGAAAACAGTAACCTCCGTCCATCTTCGATGGCAGAGGTTAATAACAAGTCATGTTTTATCGTTTGTTGTGTTCTAATTGTTGTTGTAGAGTAAAATGATTGATTGATCGGAATTACACAAGAGGTGGTGCGGGGGGCGGGGGGGAGTGGAGATTTGTATCGATAACTGTTGTTAAATGAACTGTTCAACATTCCACATGAAGTTACGTGGAATTTCATGGATGGTTGTGCAGCGGTTCGACTGTCCAAAATGAGGTAATCTTCTTCTGACCTGATCTTATTTTAAAACAAAACAAAGAACTCGAGGGGAGCACTCGGGAGAGTGCAAAACCTCCGCCGCCAATACTGCTGGGTCATCAAGTGAACCTTATATCTTATTCATTAATATGATGTCAACAGTGCTGACAGAGTTATAGTTCTTTTCTCCAACATTTTTTCTTGGGGGGGGGGGTTGGAAATCACTTAAAACATGTAGAAATGCAAAAAAAAAAATCGAAATTTTGTTGAAAAAAGTTGCAAAAAATTTTTTTCCTCTAACAATTTTTTTTTGGGGGGGGTGGAAATCACTTAAACATGTAGAAATGCAAAAAAAAAAAATTCTCAACAATTTTTTTTGGGGGACCAAGTCCAAATCTAATGACATGATCCTTGGACCATACCTAACCCCCACCAATTTCGTATATCTTCTCGAGATCGTAACCAAAAAACAACACAACAGATGAAACAGAAACCTCGACAAAAAAAATCGATATACGT
Source organism: Eptatretus atami (assembly GCA_035128595.1). Classification (NCBI taxonomy): domain Eukaryota; kingdom Metazoa; phylum Chordata; class Myxini; order Myxiniformes; family Myxinidae; genus Eptatretus; species Eptatretus atami. Next base: position 27,699,134 of record CM068968.1, read on the forward strand.
ACACGCTCATAATAAAAAAAAAGAATGGGAACTGCAATAACTAATTAATGTGTACCAAGGAATGATTAAATATTTGGGGCTACAACTACTACTGATCCGCATGCCCAGCTAAGGGGTGGAGCGACTCCCTTCGGGGGGGGGGGTGGACCCTTTTGCACTTTGTTCCCTTGGGACTGGGGGAATGCAGGTGAGTCAGGGAAGGAATTTGTAAATTATTCAGGGTGCCAGCGATAGCTCGCCCACTCGTCGCGAAGACACTGTGCGACTAATACTAACACTAACACATCTAATATCCTTATCCCTATCCCGGACGGCACACACACCGGTGAATCTCCCTGCGAAACACCGGGATGACGGTTTATAGCCGGGTCACTATTCAAACCCAGGCTCGACCGCTTGGAGGCGAGTGTGCGTCCATCCAGGCTATCCTGCCAGCCCGAAATCTCTGGAACAGCTGAAGGGAATTACAATAATGGCGTAACCCTCCTCTCCTCCTTCCATTGTGATTGTACGGCGTTGTGAGCACAATCCCTATTGTTTAATTTTGACATGATGTATGAAATCGAGGGTACATACTGTACATGCATGTTCCTCAGGATGTTGCATGGGTCTGATTTGGCATTACGCAAAGTTGGAACCTAAAGCGTGCGTCGGTCGGTGTGTTTTCAATCCTACGATGACACCGATGTGCAGCTGCTAACATTACACGTGATGGAGCAGGAACAGGTTTGATGATATATTTATGATTCCATTGTATGAGGTTTTTGTTGTTGTTGTTTGCATGGTGTCCATTTCTATTTATCATAGTTTGTGCGTGCAAGGTGACGCTTCATTCGCCGCACGCATTGTGTGGCGTTCTAGTGGAGTGGTGTTGTGCTTCATTGTTCCTTGTTTAAATCAAGACAATATAACCGAAATCCTCCAACTTTCCCATCTCCCCAAACCGTGCATCTCATACAGGGCACGAGAACAGACATTCTTGGTAAATACTTCATACCGTGATGTGGATTTCTCTCACCCCACTGTCTAAGGGGGGCATTGAGCGAATTGAGGTTTTACTTCATGCCATCATCGGGGCGCACTCACATGCACTGTAAACCGGGCGAATCTCCTTGCGTTTGATCAAATTGCATCCATTCTAGCATTCTACGTTCTCTCGTGGCAGGTGAGTCGTTTTTAATGTTCTTAAAGAGCGAGGAACGCCATTAGCCTTAAATATCGGGTTTGTTTGTTTTATTTCTTTGACAAAATGGCCAAATTTCCTCTTGAGGTTCAGGCATTCAAACTCCTGGGTCTCACCATCAGCCATGATCTTTCTTGAGCAAACCACATCTCAAAGTTGGCCTTCAAAGCCAGCCGCCGACTGGACATCTTTCATCGTACAAGGTCTTTCTTCGGTACACCTGAATGCTTATCCGCCTACAAGGCCTTCATCCACAGCTTGATGGAATACTGCTCTCCCCTCTGAGCTGGCTTCCCTGTCTCACATCTTGCTCCACTTGATGCTGTGGAAACCAAGGCCTTCAACATCATTAGAATCTCCCACGTTGAAGCTGAGCCTCTGGGCTTATCACTTCGCCATCGCAGAAAGGTCGGTGGTCTCTATGTCTTAATGCTTCCTTTCTGGTCTTGCACCCTCTGCTCTTTCAATACTTTATCCCTCCTCTCCCCTCCCCCTCCCAGGAGGAAAAACACGGGGTAACCTTCCTGGGTTGGATTGCAGTAGTGTGTGTCAGGGTGGTGCTCAAGTGTCGTCCACCAGACGGAGGTCTCTTTGGGTGAACCTGAGGTGGTCCCTTCGGGTGGGTTGCATCCATGCTGAACTTCTCAAGGCTGGTGGAAATGGTATCATTATATGCAGTTCTGTGCTCTGTCTGCAACACAGGCATCGTCCCATCTGACTGGTTTTAAAAGTGGCCTCGTTGTCCCTCTCTGGAGGAGAAGGTTGATCGCCAGGACTGCAACAACTAATGAAGGGTGACGCTGTTCTCAGTGCCGGGCAAGATCCTTGCTAGGATAATTCTTCATTGGGTTTGCCACCATCTGCATGAGCACCAGCTCCCGGAGCAATGAAGCTTTACACCAAAGACGTTCGCATTCAATATGGTTCAGTTAATTGGGATTCCCCCTGTAGGATTGTCGGTCTTCACCAGTGCCACAAAAGTTGATCGATCTGATGTCTGAACTACACTCTGGTACAGAGAGTGCTGTGAGGTGTGGTGGTTCCATCTCCGACTTATTTCCAGTTCTGACTGGATATTGTCAACAGTGTGTACTAGCCCCGACACTCTTCAACACTTGCATGGACTAGATTCTGGGGAGGATGTTGAAGAGATCAAGCTGTGGTGCATTGCTTGGGAATATCAAGATCTCTGACCTTGATTTCGCAGATGATGTAGTCATCCTTGCGGAAAACCACTGATATCCTTTGTAAGGGCCCTCAAGGCACTTAATGAGGAATTGGAGCCGCTTTGATTACGCGTTTCTTGGGTCAAAACAAGATCCAGGCTTTCCAATGACATCGTGGATGCTGCCATCTTGTCTGTACCTGTTTGTGGTGAGGATGTTGAGGTCACGGAGAGATTCACTTAACCTGGCAGTGATATTCATGTCTCCGCAGGTTGTGAGCCAGGTGTCAATAGACGTCTTTGTCTGGCCTGGGGAGTCATGGATTCACTGGATCATGGGGTGTGGTACTGTTGGTACCTGTACAGGAGGACGAAAGTCCGAGTCTTCAGGTCCTTGGTGCTTCCAGTCTTGCTCTACGGATGTGAGACTTGGACTCTGACAAAGGTTCTGAGATGAAGACTTAACTCCTTCGGTAACAGGTCTCTTCAGAGAATCCTTGGCTATTGCTGATCAGACTTTGTGTCCAACGAGCGGTTGCTGAGAGAGACTCAAGTGAGATTTGTTACCTGCATAGTCCGTGAGCGTTAGCTGCGGCTGTATGGATGTGTGTCTCGATTTCCTGACGCTGATCCTGTTCACCAGATTCTCTCAGAGAGAGAGAGCCTCGTGAGTGGAGGAGGCCAATGGGACGACCATGTGCCTCGTGGTTGCAGCAGGTTGATCGGCATCTCAAGGAGATGGGGATGGGCAAGGCATCTGCCTGGAGGATGGCCAGACGGAGGTCCCTGGAGTACCGAGGGAAAGTGGACGTGGTAACGCGCTGCTCTGGAGCATGCCCCCACACCTGACCTGACCTGACCTGACCTAACGTAACCCCCAGGTTTCCACAGGGCTCACACAGTGCATCATCAACTCTCTTCTTGTAAAACTACCTAAATCCAGGATCACTGCTTAACTCCACTCATTTGTTCCTCGTATTCCCTGCCTGTGGAATCAACTTTTAGAAACTCTTCAATGTCATTTGTGTCTCCAAGTCTTCAAGACAGCTGTTCACCACCATCTCAGATTGTGCCCAATGTAAAACCATATTTTTTTTTTACCCTCGTTAACGCCACCCAAACCCCTCATCATTTTCCAGTTTTCCCTCCTTGGAGTTTCCTTTTCCTTGCACGCGTGTTTTGCGTCCTCTTTTTGTCTTTTGTCTGTTCCATCATGATCCGTTCAGTGTGCTCGCTATCCCACGAGCCTCGACTATGCATACAAAAAATAATTTGCTCATTCATTGGAGTACCACATTGTGTAATATTTGTCTTTGAGCTTTTTGTCCCCCACACCTCCGCCAAGGTCAAAGATGGAGGACCTTAAAATGAGCTCCGTGCCACCGACCGATCGGCTGAATTATGTTGCCATGGCAACCATCTTGGTCACTTTGTGTGTGTTTGCGATATTTCAAAAGCCATTGAACATTTAGCTTTCATATTACATAGATCTATTCCTCATGCCACCCGAAAGGTGGGGGACCTCATGTATCAGGTCCTTGTTATTTTTTTGTAATAGGCATCCGATTGCTTATTTTTCACCTCACCTGAAAGGAGAGGCCATTGTGGTGTGCATGCGTGCACGCAGATGAACTTTCATATGGAGCCCCCTAGCAGTCTATTTCAATATAGCGTCATGGTGTGTGAAAGAGGTCACCAAGACAAATACCCTGGAGAGGCTCTGCCTCGTTAAATGCTCCATCTTGTTTTTGATGCGTTGAAACTCGGATGGTTGTGACCTCCTTTTCAATAAACACGCTTTTCTTTTGTAAGTCGGTCGAGACAGAAGGGAATGTTTACATATTATATATGCATCATGGAGGGGTCTGGGAGATGAAGGGAGAGTTAAAGGAAAGAATAGTCGAGCTCTTCAATAGTTGTACTTTGTTTTTTTTTGGTCTCTGTAAACAGTCACGTTGGTGCACCGGTGATCTGACTGCACCAGCAGGGCCACAAACACCCAATATATTTTGGGCTAAAGCTTGGTTTTTCAAACCCGGGGCGCGACCCCAAGTGGGTCGCCGAGCAAATTTCGTGGGGTCGCGGGCGTCCGCTTGCAGCGAGAAAAAATTGTCTATTTTCGATCGGTGTTCGCTTTTACGGATGTAATATATACGGTTCATTCAAAGTATGGAACCGGCGCAACATAACGCTTGGAATGGGATCCAGGCGTCGCTGAAGGCGGTTCATTTTGGCGGGAAATTAGTGGTTTGATCCACGGCCTCTCAGACTCGGACTCTGACTCTATCATTAACGTCTATTCACGTCTCCACGTACGACTCGAGACCTTATTGTGATGGCGGCACCGGCCACAGCAAATTCGAGAACGTTCTTCCAGGATAAATTTCTGGACCTTGGATTTTACTATGTGGGATAAAAGTGGGGCACAGAGGCTCAGTGTGTGATTTGTTTTGAAGTGCTTTCTACGAGTCTATGAAACAAAATAAGTTACAAAGGCATTTACTACAAAACATGCGCCTTATCAGGATAAGAGAGCGTTCTTTGAGAGGAAACTTCTTGCACTCAAGAATACGCATCTTGACAGAGAGGGTACATGCCATCAGACCAATTATCGGCATTAGAGGCCTCGTATCGAGTGTCGTCCATGTTGCCAAGACTAAAAAGCCTCACTCCATTGCGGAAGAACTCGTGCTGCCATGTGCAAAGGATATGGTATCTCTGATGGTTGGGGAGGAAGCGGCGAAGAAAACTGCAGTTATACCCTCTCTGACAACACCATCCAACGCAGAATTGAAGATATGAGTCTGACGTACGGTCAGGTCGTACAGAAGATCAAGGAATCGCCGTGGCACGCCATACAGTTGGACGAGTCCACTGATATCGCATTGTACGCACAACTCATCGTCTAGGTCTGCTTCATCAAGGCTGATAACTTTGTCGATGAGCCTCTGCTCATCAAACCATTGGAGGCCACACCAAAGGGAGGACATTTTTGAAAGTAGAGCAGTTTTATCGTGACCATGATCTGGACTTCGGAAAGTTGCTCGGTTCTACAACAGACGGCGCGCCAGCAATGTTAGGAGTGCGTTCTGGATTCAAGGCTAAATTGCTTGAGGTGGCTCTCAGACCTCCATAGTACACTGCATGATTCACCGGAAGCGCTCGCCTCTCTACTTTGCCAGAAACCTTGCAGAGCGTGCTCTCAGAAGTCGTAAAAATGGTGAATCACATCAAATCGAGTGCCCTCAACACTAGGTATTCAGGCTATTCTGCCAGGAGATGGACGCCGACCATAAGAATTACTATTCTACACTCAGTCAGATGGTTATCTCGAGGAAACCTTCTTCTGCGCGTTTACGAGCTCAAAGATGAACTGAAGGAGTTCCTATGCACACAAGGGAAAACGGCATGGGTAGCTTGCTTGAGTCGGACTCTTGGCTGTCAGAACTGTGCTATCTTGTTGACATCTTTGAACATTTCAATGTCCTCAACCGCTCCTCCAAGGCAAAGACGCCAACCTCATGATTTTTCACGACAAAATGAGCGGATTTCTGGCGACTCTAAAATTACTGGCAGACAAAGCAGCTGTTAAGTGCTTCAGCCTTTCCCCCGTCTGGTGGAGCATCTAACGACCTGCCAGTACGATGATACTGAGCTCGACAGTCTTTCTGGGAGATAGCAGTCACCTTTGGTCGCTCATTGAACAGTTCGAGCACCATTTCCCTGAGCTGGATGTGCAGTCCTTTTCTGTGGTTCGGACCCTTTCGGCTCCACTGGACTCGATTGCTGATGAAGATGATACAGCACAGGAGAGCTTGTACAGCTCAGCAGAATTAGGAGCGCAGGCTTTGCGCGACGAATTCGTTGTCGACATTCTGTGCAAAATGCTGCCGTCGTACCGACCCTGTCACGGCGCCATTAAGTTTCATGCCATATCCTTCATCATACTTTTGTGAGCAGTCGTTCTCCACCATGTGGTGATTAAAACAAAGTACAGAAATCGCCTAGAAATGAGCATGATATGATCCTGGCATTGTCATCTACTTCTCCACGAATAGAGAAGTTGGTTTCTGAAAAACAGCTCATCCTTCTCACTGATATATCTAAATGTCATTCGACTAAACTTCTGAAACATTCAACTGTACTATTTGGATACTGTCGCTATTCTCCGTTTACTCGTCTATGAAAACATGAGATGGTGAATAAAGTAAACATAAATTTTCTTGTGTCAAATGAAATCTTATCTTATATAATATATATTATTGAAATTGGGTTTAGAATTCTTTTGGGTCGCGCGATGTAGAGAGGTTCTGAAATTGGGTCGCCACTAAAAAAAAGTTTGAAAACCACTGGGCTAAAGAAATGGGTTCAGGTTTCATTGCTGTTTTTCGTGTCGTCTCAAGAACAAATGTCTTCCCATGTACTGACACTACTACCTGCAGATACCAGTGATCCTATCATCACCCAGTATCTGTATTCAAATCTTTAATAAACTTGTATTTTTCAATCTGTATTCTAAATTCACGATTTTAATTTTTTTTTGTATCTTGTGGTGGTTACGGTGAACTGATCGCCGCAAGTTTGGTGAGCATCGAAATCCTTTTGGAGCGAAGGTCTAGAGGAGGGTGTTAAACATGGAGGGGGTGCTGGTTGGGTGAAATGGCAAATGTATATCGTTTTGTCGTCGCTTTAAGCGAATTGTGTTTATGTCGACGTGAGACCAATCAACGATTTAACCACGATAACTGGATTGGTGTTCATTACTGCGAACATGTGAAATCCATCTCGACTCTCCATGTGAAAATCAATGGTAAGTGAATGCTTCATCTTAAAGGATATCTATTTATAACACATATGCAAAGACGGTGGAATTTTTGCCCCACCTCCCCCTCCCTCGCCCTCACCCCATGATCCATGCAAGTCCATTCCTCTCCCTCCTCCGCCTTGCTGTCATCTCCACCTCAACTTCTCTCCTTTCTCTCCCAACCCCCCTGCCATATATTTCCCGTTACTTCCCCATCTCTTTCATTTTCTCAATTCTAATTTTCTCATTTTCATCGCAAACACCCGATACCTCGTCCCCACAGCACCCATTTACACATATACATTTATAAACTGTTGGTCCCAACCGCATCAGCAGCAGCAGTGTATTCGATTTCTTCTTCTGTTTTTTTATTTATTTCAAGGCGTAAACTGTGGTTATCCATGGTTATGGCAGAGGATTCGATTTTTAATGTCGACCTACACAAGGTTAGAGAGTTCACCGAAGTTCGCTACTAAAACAATGGCTTCACAACAAATTTCGGACCCGTCGCAACGTCCCTGCAGCTCTTGCAAGTTTACGGAAACATGACGAGGGTTAACTTGGCATGGCAGACATTTTCTGCATCCTCGAGGTCAAACTCCATGTACGCGACATCACTTCTCACCGGACAAGTTATTGTGTTGTGGACACATTATTCACTAAAATTGTGCACAAATTTACAAACCCTCACGGGTGCGTCCAATTAGGGACAGCTCGAGCAAACATTGGCAGCGTACACTGCTGATGTCAACTTGGCCAATTGAATTGGTTCATACATAAATCGCCCTGATGTCGACGTTTCCATAGCCGTGGTGAGATGTCGTTAGGGTGTGTTAGATAGTCGATGGCATTTGTTTTGCTGATGTACTCGGGTGAAAGAAAGAACTTTGTCTCCAAAAAAATTTGTTAAAACTGTAAATTTTTTGATTAACGGATCTTGATTCACCACCCTTTTATATTCCTGCTCATGAAGCAAAAAGCACATATATTTGATCGGATTGGTAGGATAGCCTACTTAGGTGTGCTCACTCAGCTCCGAGCTATCTAACCTGGGTTTGAATCTCGACCCAGCTACAAACTGTCACCGTGGTGTTTCGCATGCAGGGCGATGCATCAACGTGTATGCCGGCCAGAGGAAGGACGTTCAGCCGGAAGACCTGACTGCCGGCACTGGATGTTAAATATCCTAAAGGTCTCTTTTACGAAGAGTGCGTGAGTTTTCGCTGGCCACCTGGATGCATCACAAATTCTTGCCACGGTCGAACGTCAGGCCTGGCCAAGCGGTTCCAAAAAGGCACAGGCCAGAATTGTTCCCCATCGGGCAACCCGTCAACGTACAAATAATTGGGGTTATTACTGAAGAAGAGAAGAAGCAGAACCATATTGATTTTCTTGTTGGGCCTAATGAGACAGACTTAATTAATCATTGCCAAATGGCCAATTTCGACCTTTTTGGCCTCAAAATTGGTCGATATTCTGATGTTGTTATTTTTTAAAATCTTTCTTCAATCCCCAATGACGTGTCTGGTGTATAGTGCTGTACAGTATTGTACGTTGTAGTATGATTTCCTTCGTTAACGGTGAGCGAGTTATCATCAACGCCTTGAGCGAATTACAAATTCCTGTCTGAACTGCGGGTTGCAAGTGATCTTGGAGTGTCCTTGACACAAGGTTACTTACACTGCTTGCTATCTGTGTGTTTGCTGTCTGGGCAGCTCCTTCTGCAATGTAAATAAATTGACCAGCTTGTTCACATGTTTCGCAAAAACTGCCTCTTTCGGATACAAATGACAACCAATTTGAATTTAATTGGAATTGGCTAATAACATGGGTATTATTATCATTGTACTCTTCCCATGCCCCCCCCTCATTCCCGTGTGTTAAATTTGCATATTTCTCCCTATGGAAATAATGTTCATGTGACAACTCGAGGTGTTTAAGTCCGTCCACACGTTTGTTGCATTTAAGAAAAGGTAAGCAATTTTGGGTTGGAGAATGCATCTTCGTCCTCTTCTTCTTTTTTCCTAATGCAGCACCAGGCTGTGTGGGGTAGCATCATTTGCTGAGGCCGTGCCCTCCACCGATGACGGCACGAATTTGTAATTTGTTCAGGGTGCCGGCGAATGGTGATGGCTCACCAACTCTTTGTGAAGGACACCATTGGAGCTTTGACGCCCATCGACTGATGTTTGCAGACGGGACACCCAGTTTAACATCCATCCGATGGACGGCAAGCGTATCGATGAGTCGCCCTGCTTGTGAACGGGGATGAAAGTTTGTAGCTGGGCCGGGATTCGAACCCAGGCTAAACAGCTCAGAGACGAGTGTGCGCACCTCTAATCCATCCTGCCAGCCCCGTGGAATGAATTTACAGATGGGAGAGAGCCAGGGAATCCTTGAAATGCAGCTTTGTTGATCGTTGCTCTCATCGTCCTCTTCTTTTCATTCGACCATATAATGTTTCTCTGTCTCTAGATCGGTGGAAGATGGAAAGTAAGCGTTTAAACGTATGTTGAATTGCAGGAAGAGGCAAATAAAAGGCAATGAACACAATGAGCCCATACATTAGAGTTCACCATTAAGAGCTGCAGGGTTTTTAGTCCCAAGAATAAATGGTTATGAATCGAAAGAACCTGAATTTCAAATACATTTTTAAAAAACAACTAATAACTACTCATCATGTATTAAACAAATCCAAACCACAACCACAAAAGGCAGGTGAGTAAACACGTCAAGAGGGATGTTTCATTCAGAGTAGGTAGTGCATGGAATTGTTTCCCTGGAAAGGTAGTGGCGACAGGAAGCCGTATGTAGGTTTTCATTTGAGATAGATACATACATAGATACCTGGAAGCATTGGGAATGAAGGGGAACATGCATATTGACAGGAATGATAGATAGCAATTGGGTATGGAACGGTGATTGTTTACCTGTGTTAAGTGACTGTGATACCTGTGCGAGGGTCTCGTCACAAGGTGCATGTGTCGTCGGTGTTTGTTCATTCCTCACCCCCAGAACACTCCTGCATCTCCTCCTCTACCCTCTCCTCTCCTCCAAAACCCTAGTGATGTCCCTGTGCCTATCCCAGTTTTCCTTCCCACTCCACCCTCCCTTTTTCAAAGTGAAATAGATAAACTTATGGTTTAGATTATTGTTGTTCTTGGAGTGTAGGAATACCGAGCCAAATGGCCGAGACTTTCCTGCATTCAAGTTCCTTGTATATCATTATATATGACAATTTAATTTTCCACTTTGTATCCTCGCGTGCAAAACCATTGCTATTGGGTGGAATTGCCGATAACTCCCATGGTGGACAGCACAGCGAGTCTCTGATTGGCAGGGAAATGCACAATGGGTAATGATGTCGTCAGTGGCAAACTTTGCAACCCTCGTTATTTGGTTCCTTCAATTGGTTCCGCTCGACCTCCATGACGGTTGGCCCTGGCCAATCTTGCATGATTAACCCTCGTGATTTCTTAACCGCTCTTGTTGTCCCCCACTTCTCCGACAAGGCCAGACACTGGAGACGTTAAAACGAGCTCCGTCCGACCGACCGACCGATCATCCGTCCATGTACTTTTATATACGCGAGATTTCAAAGACCGTTGAACATTTACCTTTCATATTACAGATATCTATTCCTCATGATGTTATCTCAACCTGATTATATCACGGCTGTGATGGGCTGAATTATGTTGCCATGGCAACCACATTGGCAACCACATTGGCAACCACATTGGCAACCACATTGGCAACTTGGCTTGTGTACGTGATAATTCAAAAACCGTTTCAGATTTAGCTTTCGTATGACACAGATCTATTTCTCATACCACCCAAAAAGTGGGGGACCTGGAGTATTCGCTCCTTGTTCCCATTAAAGTTACCTTACTGATATTAACGTGCTCTATATTTTTTTTTTATTGCCCCCCCCCCCCCCCCACTTACTGCAATCACACCACACTTAGGTCTCACACCTAATTGAAGCACATACCGGCCATGGCATTGTTCTGAATATATAGTGAATAGTTTCGTGCATTTGATTACAGGAGGCTCTGCCTATCTGTTTGACATCTATTCCAAAAGGATGCTGCTCTATTGGATGTTATCCCCTCCCGCAAAGCTTTTCCTTTGTCGGGTTCGAATCAAAAGGAAATCAAATCCAGAGCCCATATCCTTGTTTTATCCCCCGCCGCGTGGCAAAGGGATATTGTTGTCACCCAGGTCGTCCGGCTGTCCGTCCGTCCGGGCGTCAACATTTATAGCTGTGATGCATAACTCATAAACTGTTCGCCATATCGATTTGAAATTTGAGTCACACATGTACCACCTGAAAGGAAGAACCTATTGATTTTGGTGTGCCAGATCCAAGATGCCGACTGGGGTGGCCATCTTGAAAAAATTTTTTGTAATCAATGGAAAACCGCTTATCTGATTTCAATTATTATCCCCGCCGCGTGCGGAAGGGGATATTGTTATCACCCGGGTCGTCCGTCCGTCCGCTGGCTGCTGGCGCGTCAACATTTATAGCTGTGAGTGCGATAACTCATAAACTGTTCGCCATATCGATTTGAATTTGGGTCACACATGTACCACCTGAAAAGGAAGAACCCTATTGATTTTGGGCGTGGCCGGATCCAAGATGGCCGACTGGGGCGGTCGTCCAGCTGGCTGGCTGGGCGTCAACATTTATGGCGTCAACATTTATAGCTGTTGAGTCGATAACTCATAAACTGTTTTGCCATATCGATTTGAAATTTGGGTCACGCATGTACCACCTGAAAAGGAAGAACCCTATTGATTTTGGGCTTGGCCAGATCCAAGATGGCCGATTGGGGTGGCCATCTTGAAAAAATGTTTTTTCGCCATATCGATTTGAAATTTGGGTCACACATGTACCATCTGAAAAGGAAGAACCTATTGATTTTGGGCGTGGCCGGATCCAAGATGACCGACTGGGGCGGCCATCTTGAAAAAAATGTTTTTTGTAAAATAAACCGCTTATCTGATTTCAATTATTTTTCAATGGCGGGGGATTCCCCATCTCTGATGGTATATTTTTCATTCTTCCTTTCCCACAGTTAAGGGGGTCCCAGAAAACTTCCAACTTCTTACAAACTCCCTGTGATGTTGGTTTTGAGTTCTATCTCAGTCATTTCACTTTAAACTTATCGTGGCATTCATCTCGGAAATGGCACAAACAAACAGTATTTATAATCGCTTACCCAGTGTGTGTCACAGTTGCGTTACAATGGACTGTTAACATTGGTAAACGAAGCAAGCGTGTAGTTATCACTTACTATTTAAGAGTATTCTCGTTCACTTGGATTTCATATTGAATACGATGGTGTGATGCATTTCCCAATTCGCTTTGGAATATCTTTGGAATGTTCATTGCAGTCACTTTATTGTGAACGATTTTTAGGGTTCTCATCACTGAGACTGCAATGAGGAGGGCATCGTGCTTCATTCCTCTTTCTCTTCATTGATGTAACCATGCCTGTCCCTGTATCCTTTGTCCACCTCTGTACAAATAATTGTTACACATCTTTACTGAAACAAACCGGCTTCATTGTTACGTATTGCGATCAAAAGTTACGGAGTTGTTTACGTAGACATTCAACAGGCTTATTCAGTCCTCGTCACGTGTGACACCTCACAACTTTCCAGACAGGTAAGCCGCCGTTCCAACGTACACAAGAAGACGGAGAAATCTTCCGAACTTCCTTGTATTCAATGGAACTTATCAATTTGTCACAAACAACAAATTGTTCTCGGGGTTGGTGTGAAATGATGTTGCATTGCAGGGCTACAGCATAAACCGATTGAATCGGATTCACAAGAAGACGCAACAATATACGTCAAGATGTCTAAAGAAATGCCAGATAGTTCCAGGGTCCCACTCCACCCCCTCTCCACCATCACATGACCACAAGCTCCCAGACGAAGGCAAGAGAAAAGCTATTTCAATTATTATAACCACTAGAGGGGGGTGCAGCATAAGAAATGAAATGCATAACTGTGAACACAGAATACTTACCTGGACATCTAAGAGTTGGGATATCACCATCTCTACAACAACGATTCATTAACAACCGTCAACTTTGATTCAATATTTCATTTGTCCGTATCCTCATAAGACACAAGAAGTACTGTCTCGGAAATGTGTCTGACGAAGATCTTCACTGTCCCTTCTCTTACCTCCTTTACCCTTGACTTCACAGACCTTCCCATCGCTGCTGGGAATTGTTTTGACAATAAGTCCCATTGGCCACTCATTCTGATTGACTTGTTTATCCTTCAGTAAGACAAGGCCACCTACTTGAATGTTCGGTCTCTCAGATTGCCATTTGTAGAGATTCTGAAGCATTATGACATACTGCGCCTCCAGCGGTCACAAAACATGTTGCCGAGGCTTTGTACCACTGACGTTTGTAGAAGTCCTTAGTGCTGAACTCCCCAGGTGGTGTAGACAGTGCACTGACCTGAGTGAGAAGCATTGTTGGAGTCTGGATGAATGGCGACTCCTTGCATTAACAACAGCTGAAACCTCAGCCACGTCATGCCTCCGCCGCTACCCAATGTCGCTGGCAAAGACTTGGAGCCCACAAGCGAAAATGGCCAATCAAAGTTTGTGGACATGAGTCAAGCCATGATTCTGAAAATCTTCCATCTCTCACCAAAGTCATGCTGGTGGATTCTTCAATTCATTATGTGATATGCACTCACTGAAGTGGACAGCACGAGCATTTTCACAATGCATTACTGCACAGATGGTCTCAAAGAACAGCGAACTAACAGAGGATGCAAGATCGAGACTTTCAAAGCAAGGTCGAAAGGAACAGGCATATTGTCAAGGGAGTTTTTACAGGTGTGAGGGTAAACAATAAATATATACCACTTCGCTCAACTCTCAAGAATGTCTTGAGTCTTGCTTGAAAAGTAATGCTTGGCGTAAGATTTGAAGTCTAATTGGAGCGTATTCAATTACATTCGCTCCACAAAAGCTCACGTCGTTTCAGGATTAACATTTTAACCAAACCTCTCTGTGCGTGTGCGTGTGTG
>CM068968.1:27713684-27740281 GCA_035128595.1 Eptatretus atami
GCCACTCCGACGCAGGATACTCGAATGGCTCATCATCCCAGCAAGCTGGTACTCATTTCGCCGACCTCGGAAGGATGACAGGCTGAGTCAACCCCACCTGTTATTAATTCAACTGCCATAGGATCCCAAGGCCACCACCTTAACCATCAAGCCAACACCAAGCACGATCCAGATCTTCCCTAAAAAAATCTAATGAATTAGTCCTTCTTAGACACACCAGATCTGTCCACCAAATTTCGTCCGTATCTGTCCATAACCTTTTGAGACATCCTGCTCACAGACAGACCTTTGGTGGCGGAGGTAACAATTCAGCAATTTTAACAATGCAGAGTCTCCCCAGAGTATTTGTCTCAGTGGACCCCCTTTCGCACAAGCCTCCAAATAGAATCCCCAAACAGATATTTTTTTTTTTTAAAAACCTTTTTTAAATAATCTGGCGCTTATTATAAATGCAGATTTTATAACCATATTACAAATCTGCGTGTACGTGACATAATTTTTTGAATGCCATGGAATGAACGGAATGGATTATATTTGATTATGTGCGGGCAAACACTGAGGAACAGACGTGGATAACTTGGACATTTATCCACATTCACAGTATAAAATCAACATGTGGTTAAAGAAGACAAAATGTTATGGTTAAGTTGGACAACTTTGTCAAACTGTTCCTAATGCCGCCCAAACGCACTACTGGAGCCCATAGGCCTTATAGCGCACCTCAGACCATGGCTCGACTAGCCAGCTGAAAAAGTGACTAAGCTGCCTGGGCGTGATAGTCGAGCGCATGGTCTGAGTTTCGCTGCAAGGCCTGTCAGTAATACTGTGAATGTCATCGAGAAAACCAATTTGCTGTGCTGATAGACACTGCACAGAATCTGCATGATTCACTTGTTGCGGTTAAATTGGACAACCTTGGTGTTGGATAACTTTGTTCCAATTTTAAATGCTGCCGGAGTATATAGATTATGTTAGATCTGCGAATGAATGATCTACATTACAATTGCTCTTTGTGCAGGCTCATACACACATGACACCGCCTGGTGTTGGCTGAGCAGCGGTTTAGGTGGTGGGGCTTGGATCCTAGGGTCCTGAGTTTGAACCCCGTTGGCCACTGAATTAACACCGAGGGGGTTGACTCAGCCGTCATCCTTCCGGAGGTCGGCAAAATGAGCACCAGTGTAACTGGGTATAGGGCAAGGCTGCATCAGCAGGTGCAGTAGACCCGCACCCCTAAAGCCAATGGATGGCCACCGCAGCCAAAAAAGCAGCACACTAATGGGAAACATGACACACACATCACCCTGATGCACCGCGGCACACACACCGACCCTAGACACACACACACACAACAGCATGCCAGGCAGACGATTTAAATCACAAATGAGCCTCTGCGTCGTCTCCGCGACAGGCGAACCGAATAGTGGATGGCTCCTGATGTTTGAATTGCTCCCCACCCACCCTTATCACTGACCCCTCTCTGTGAAAAGTTTGTAGGAAGGGTAAAGTTACTTTATCTGAAGTTGTATTATTGTACTAACAGAGCCTACCCGTTGCTTCGTTGACGGACTAATTAGTCATCTGTTTGCCAAAATTTTGAGTGAGAAGAGAAGGAAAGGAGAATAAATTTACCTGTGTGTGAAGAATGCTTTAACCTCAGCGTTGCCGTCAGAAAAAAGGGAAATTGTTATACCCTCTGCCAACCACCACCAGGTGTGCTTGCTGCTACACATTTACAGAGAGAATTTATGCCCTTCCCTGCCCCCACATCCATGCGTGAGGCCATGGCCAAATAGCCTACCGCCCCCACAATATTACCACCTGTGGCCCCCCCCACACACATCCAACACACGACAAGGCGTGTTCACCATTTCTTACACCAGCCATCGGTGCAACTCACACAGGCACAACACTCACCACACACACACACACGACCACACACACGATTGTTCGTATTTGTACCGACGAAGTTTGAACGTTAAAGAATGTGGCTGTGTGGATTAAGAAACAGGAGAAAGAAATGCCACATCACAGAGAGACAGCCAGCAGCAGAGCAGAACAGCACAGACACACATGACACCCAGAGAGAAGGCATGGCGACGAGACATGGACCAGGCAGAGGACAGACACAACAAGACACCTCAGAGAGACAGGACACAGCAAGACAGCCGGCAGCGAGACAGACCAACACATGACACCCTTTGTCAGAGACATGACACATCAGACCGGACCATGTAAGAGAGAAGACAGACGATCGCATAGAGACAAGACACACAGACACGCGCGCAGTGAGACCGATGACACAGCAGTACTGACAGACAGCATTCAGGACAGTCCAGAGAGATCAGATGCTAGCGACACCGCAGACTGGACAGTATCGCAACAGACACACAGACACTCGACAGGATAGCATCCAGAACCCAGAGAGACAGGACGCATTGGTTGACCATTGATACCCACGAGAGAGCGGACGCGCAGACTCTAACAAGCGCACAAGACGCACAGAAGACGAGACGCGACAGAACACGGCAGAGAGGCGCAGTTAGACATCTATATAGTATATATATCATTCTAGATATTATATATAGTATATTATAGAGTAGCTAGTATTTATAACTATAGTAACTATAGTATATCAAGTATATAGTTATAATGTAGATTATATAAGTCTGATACGCATCTATAGTCATATGTGTGTGTGTAGACTCGTCCAATTTTGCTTCTCTCGAGAATTTATTCTACCATTGATCACACGTATTAGGCAATCCCTACAAACTTGATGCTTCTTGTATGGCTACCAAGCATGAATAGAGAGTAGTGTACATCCATTGTAGTTGTCCACCGTATTGTAATGAGCGTGGGTCTCGGTAGACCACGGTTTCAATGTACTGAGTACCGAGATTACAGAGCATTATTTTTGGGTCGAGTTTTTAAACTGGGAATGAATGGTCATATGACTACAGTTCCTGCCTAAACCAATGGTTCTCGGCTATGCTGAGCGCCATCCTCCCGCCATGTTGACAGACAAGATGGCAACTACATTGAATTGAATGATGAAGCGGACAATAAAAAATGACAGTTCAATAAATACCACTTAGATACACCAGACGATAGGGCTCAAATCTCGCAGGAGCCCAACAAAACGCCACATAACACATGCACTTGTATATCATAACCTCCCATCAAAGGCCATGGGTCTGAACCACAAAGAGTGGAGGGCAGTGCGACGGAGATGCGAAGTAACATGAAATACTTGCCGGGATCTGAAAAAGAAATGGTAACCAACATCACAGTGTGGGGGAGAGAGAGAAATGTTCCTCATACTGATGGCCGTGCTGGTAATGTCACATGGATGAGCGCTTGGCGTCTTGGGTACAGGCCGGTCAAGCACGGTGGTTAAAAATGCTCGCTTACATGAATCCTCTGGCAGTGTCATGTACATTGTCCCCGACTTCACTCCAACTACTCTACACTGGACTGACGTTCTTTCTCTCCTTATCTCTGGCATGTCCCTGAGTGTCTCTCGTCGCCCTTCTTTCTCAGCGCCTCGCAAGCCATTCAGGCCAGGCTAATTGGCTCTAAAAGGCTGGCTATTCGGGACGTGGCCGCAGCCGCTAAGGACTTTGGAGGTATAAATAATTATAACCGACAAAGGGGGGCGGGGGTAGGTGAAAGTGCAATTCTGTGGGATTCTGAGCTCTAAGCTGAGCTATCTGTATTACATTTGGCTCACATATGTACGTACGCAGATGTGGCAAGAAATACCGCAACACTACTACAGAAATTGAGATGGGGTCGGGGGGGGCAGGGTGTTACCTCTCCTTACCATTAACTTTCAGTATGTATTCTTATCATGCTTATAATCACTTGCTGGACAATTGCATTCTTCATTCTTCATAAGATTACTGTTTGGATGTTTGGCTTTGTCTTTATTAGGACATGTCTTTTTCTGTACATGTTTATATATATATATGCCTTTTCTTTTTTTCTTCCACAGACTTCTTCCCGCATTTTGATTCCACGGCAGTGCCAGAGCATGACAGAACAACTTGGTAAATCATCGAGGAGCTAACGACCGAATCTAATTGGTAATTGTCACAACAGTGGCGTAAACCAGTCACAACTTCTTGTCAACGCGGTCAACCTTGAACCAACTTTTCTCCTCATTCACGACTTGTTCATTACCGATCCCATACTTCAGTTCCGGTATTTGTTTTCAAAACAATGCCTATCCATAAAGCATTAATGCCAGCACAGCAAACCAAACGCCACTCTCGACTGGACATAACGCCAGGAATGATCAGCGCACCACTTGGTGATTTCAGGCACACCCTACACGTGGGTCGCTGTGGAGAAGCTTTCGGAGATACGGCATTCCTGCGACACAATGATGCTTCGACGGAGCCACAGACAGAGACCCCATCTCCTTCTGAAACCTCGTTGTCACCATCGTGCCCACCAACACGAAAGGAGGGATTTTTGAGCCGCACGCTTCGTGCCAGCAAGCGATCGTTCTCGGTAAACCGGCGTAGCGTCCGTGCCTCTTCACCTTCTTATCACGAGTCGTCCTCTGTTGTCAAATTGGCAGCATCGCTGCCACAACTCTCCAGTGCTCTTCCCGCCTTGCTTCCAGCTCGCAGCAGCGATGCTAGGGGATGCACGGCTACCTACAGTGCTGCTTTGGCTGCTGCACGGGCCACAGCAAAAATAGCAGCCCCACGGCACCACAACACGACAACGTGGACTGTGGAAACAAATCCTGAGCTTACAAGAGCAACAGATAATTTTGACAATTCACAAAGTACGTTGTGTCGTACTGACTCTCTGCTTTCGTTTCATGTCGACCTGGGCCCGTCCATGATGGATGATGTGCTAGGGGTTATGGAAGACGTTCCAAAAGCACCATTGGCCCAGTGCGATGAAGATGATCCCATCAATATAGATTATGATCCGAGCTGCAGAGGCAATAGCCTTGTGGATGTCAAATCAGGTTTGCTGTGCGGGAGGGATCCTGAACTCGGGGCCACGTCAGGGTCCAGAGAGGCCGTGCGTCTGGAAGAGAGCTCGGACTCCGATTCCAATATATCTGTGGATTCGGTACTTAAGTCTCCCGGGGCAAAAGGTTTAAAATGGCACCAATCCACACAGGAAAATGATGAGGTGCGAGTTTGAGTTTGTGCAAATCCTGCTAGGTGCTTTGTTCGTGCAGCAAACACTGGTTAGCACAAAAATCACTGGTGAGCACAGCAATTTGACCACCATTTTTTGTTAGGAATAATGAAGTGCGACTGCAAATATAACATGGGTTTTGTAAATTTGATGGTGCAGCTAACTTGCTGCTTCCTTCACCCCAATCCCAATACCGCTTTGAGTGCCATATAGGTTAATTTAGTACTCTAAAGTTCTGACCGTTGACTTATTCCATTCTAATGACCAACTCTTCTGAGCAAGTGATCTTGGCAAATTGGTCAGTGGATCTAAAACTACTCTGTAGCCTGGCTCTAACTTTTGGCTGCTAGTTTATCATTTCATTGGTGCAACTCTCATACCCATTTGTTTTTCACTTGGCTAAAGTAATAAGCAATAAAAAAAATTCTGCTTGAAAAGAGCTTGTTCCGGTCAGTTTTTTAATGCCTTTTGAGGGATTGCCAAAAGATTTGTGTCTTTCTTAAGCTGCTCCTTGGAGATGACCTTATAACGGTGATCCCACAAAAGTTGAACAACCCCAAGTGGCAGAATTGACTCGAATGCCAATCTCGCGTGCAATTCTTGCTTAAAGACTACTTGCTGTATCGACCAATTATCAACTAGTCCTCTCAAAAATGATTCTAGTATGGTCTCCTGTCGGAACAAATCTATTTTGTAGGTCCTCTGCTCGTAACATTTTTGTATTGCTTATTGTGACACCTCTTTATACAATTAAAATCATGTTGATCTTGACTTTGCAGTATATGTGGTTAGTTTTATTTTCGCTTCAAAACTATGCCATTTTGGATGTACATGAAGCCATATTAGAGTGTGCAATGGTTAAATCGTCAAATTTGGGGGGAATTGTGGTTACAATGTCTGCTCTGAGTGTGGGAGGTCGGTAGTTCGAACCCCGAACCAGTTGTATCGATAAAGGAAAACGAGCGCCGAGAAGACCAAAAATAATGTGGATGGATGATATAAAGGAATGGTATGACATCATCAAATATAGACAACTGAGAAGAACGGAGATCCTTGATTAGCAACCTTCAGCTCAAAGACGCTACATGATAAGAATGAATAAGATTAGAGAAGTGTCCGTGTGGGTTTTTGTCGTTTTCAGATGATGTGCAGTGGTAGAAAGTCTTAAACAAATTAATTTGCAGATGGTGCACATTGGTGAGCGCGCGCGCACACACACACACACACACACACACACACACATTCAAGCCATAATGAAATGGGTGGGGTACAACGATGCGATTTTAATGTATGTGTAAAAATTTCCTTAAAGGTTTATCAACTAGCAAAGTTACCTGGCATTGCTTGGTAACTAGCAGCCTCAAACTTTGCATGCATACTAAGAAAACTCCAAGGAAGTGCATGAATGAAAAGTTGGTGTTTGGGTTAATTAAAACACCCCTTTTGAAGATAATTAACAGGATTATTTTACTATATCCTTTCTCTGGTGCATCCTCGGCCACCTTGCTCTCGATGAGGTGTTGAAGCGTTTCCTGGGGTATGAAGCCACCATGTTTTTTGGCCTTCTTAACCATGCCTTGACTTGGAACAGGACGCAATGATTTCTTAACAATAATTTTTTTTTCTCACTCTCCTCACTCATTATTGAATGCTTGATCATCATACCTACGAATTGCTGGATACATTGCAATGCTTATAAACACTTGAAGATGCCAGCGTTCCTGGCTTGGTGGTCGTATGGCAGCTTAGTTGCCGGAGTAGCTATCATTTCTTGAAGCGTGACTGTGTCGCTGATGCAGTGCCCCTCTACCAGTACACACACTGGAACTGGTACTCATTTCGCCGACCTCAAAAGGATGACAGGCTGAGTCAACCCCCTGGTGTATTAATTCAGCGGCCGACGGGGCTTGAACTCAGGACCCTAGGATCCCAAGCCGCCACCCTAACCACTGAGCCAACACCAGGCTGTTCGTGGCTTTATTTCATTTCCACACATGCCGTAACCTCGAATATATTAAACTAAGTTGAATTACAAAATTTAAGCTCCAGAATTGAACTTAGCAGCAGTTCTGACTCGTAAGAAAGTGTTAATTTATCCAATTCGGACATATTTGATATTTTGGGCGTCTTTGGGAGGTGTGTGTTTAACATGATGGTTCGGTGATTGCTAATCGTTTGCCATGCGAGCCGTTCCTCATCGACCATTTCATTGAAGTGATTAATCCACTTGGTGAGTACTCTACAACATTTGCTGTACACTGTATATCAATCGACTTGAACAATGTTCAGGGGCCACACGCATGTGATGGCCCCACATTAAATGTAAATTTAAAAAATTATACGTTTTGTTATTACCGATCCCATACTTGGGCAAAAGATTGGCAGATGGTGTTTAACCTGAGCAAGTGTAAGAAGGTGTTGGAGATGGGAAGGAACAATGAAAATAGAGATTTCCTCTGCAGAAATCTTCCTCTTCCTCTGCAGAATGCCACCAGTCTCCGTAAACTTTTTGTGACGCACATCGTTTTTTCTCGATGGTAGCTGCCTTTCCATTGGTCATCCTGAAGCAGCAGTGAACTTGTGTAGCCGATTTAGTCTCTATAAACCAGGCAACACATTAGGTTTTCTTGTGGAGATGCCATTTGCACTCAACGTGACATCACGTGTCACAGGAGACGTCAAAAAATGGAGAAAAATAAAGTCAATAAAACCTGGAAAGTATTAACTTCCGCCATCGAAATGGACGGAGGTTACTGTTTCACCCTGTCTGTTTGGTAGTCGATAAAGTCGAAATAAAAATTTATCTTGCCAAAACGAAGTTTTTGCAAGATATGTTAGTCAGTCTGTATGTTTTTTTTATTTTTTTATTTTTTTAAATTTTTTTTGTTTGTTTGTTTGTCTGTAACACAAAAAAAAATTTCTGCAGACCACAGTTTTCATTGGAAATTTTTGTAACTTCGCATATCAGAGGCCTATGGAGGTCCCTTTCAGGCCATAAAATTTTGAAGGTCAAGGTCAAAGGTCAAGGTCACTGTCGCAAATCAGGGGAATCGACAAAACCCTTATTTTTTGAGTAATTTTGATCGGATCGTCTTCAAACTCATGAGATAGTTCATGGTCTGCACTCAGCTGATTAATTTTTGGTGCGATTGGCCTTGACCTTCATGTGTTTTTTTTTGTTGTTTTTTTTAATCTGTAATCACGTATAATTCACTCTGCAGAGCACAGTTTTCTTTGAAATTTTGTAACTTCGCATATCAGAGGCCTATAGAGGTCCTTTCAGCGCATAAAATTTTGAAGGTCAAGGTCAAAGGTCAAGGTCACTTTGTCACAAATCAGGGAGTCGACGAAACCCTTATTTTTGGAGTAATTTGATCGGATCGTCTTCAAACTTCATGGAATATAGTTCATGGTCTGGCATTCAGCTGATTATTTTTGGTGGATTGCCTTGACCTTCATGGTTAACGCCTGAGGTCAAAGATATTTGACCCCAAGGTCAAATTTTCAAGTTTTAGACCATATCGTGTAGTACCTCAAATTTAACACCTCGATGATGCTTTCTAGATATGTCAAGCTTGAGACATTATGACGTGATTTGGTGACGTTATGAGGCAAACGCATATTTTCATGGTTACTCTGTAGAACGATCTCATCGGAATCTCTCGTAGCAGATATCCTCAAGGAGTCGCTCCTGGTGATAGCAGCTCTGTTCACCTCAGTGTGACCTTAAAGAAGTCACACGTGGTCACCTTTGGCAAGATACATCACCCTACGGGTGACATTGGTTATTTATTTTTTTTTGATCTACCCTTATTATCACTTTTTCCGTCTGTCTGTATGTCTGTATGGTCTGTATGTCTGTCTGTTCGGTCCAGTGCTCCGTTAATACAATGGCGATTTCGATGAAACTTGGTTGGTATTCATTCCATGACCTAGTTGTGTGCAAATGAGAACCGTTGCTATGGAGACCACCGTTGCCTAGTAACGGACTTTGAAATTTTTGAAAAATCATAAAAAATTATTTTTACGAAAATCAAAAATCGGCCACAAGCGACTGTGGCAGTACATTCACCATATTGTCAAAAATTTCCAGCCGATCCTATGAAAACTGTCGGAGAAGATAGACTTTGAATGAACCCTGGTCGAAAACAATAAAAAAAACGAAGTTCGTTATATCTCAGAGACTAGAGTCAGATATACAGTACATGAAACTGGTATGGTAGGTTCATGGTATGTCCGAGATATGTGAGAAAAGAACCGTTGCTATGGACCCCTCTCTGCCTAGCAACGCCGAAAAACCTCAATGTGGTGGTATTTTAACGAAAAAACAATCTGCAGCATTAACCCTTGAAGCGAGAACATGAATTTTTTTGTGCTTAATCCTCAGGTCATTCCCCATCGAACGGGCCCATCGCGTCAGGTTCTATTGGGTAGGCGACTACCATTCCGCTACCGGCTTGTTTGTTTTGTGAACAGTATTACGGAAAAACTCCTGGACGGATTTCGACGAAACTTGGTGGGGGGGGTTAGGTATGGTCCAAGGATCATGCCATTAGATTTTGGACTTCGTCCAAAGTCCAATATGGCCGCTATGGCGGCCATTTTGAAAAAATATTTTAATTTTTGTTTTTGCATTTCTACATGTTTTAAGTGATTTCCAACCAAAAAAAAAAATTTGTTAGAGAAAAAAAGAAAAATTTTGCTACTTTTTTTCAAAAAAAATTTCGATTTTATTTGAAAAATATTTGAATTTTTGCATTTCTACATGTTTTAAGTGATTTCCAACCCCCCCCCCCCCAAAAAAAATTTGTTAGAGAAAAAAAAATTAGAAATTTTGCAACTTTTTTTTCAAAAAAAATTCGATTTTTTGGGGGTCTACATGCGCATCGATCTAGTTTAGTTTATTCAATCGTGGTTCAGTAGAGTCTGATCCGTTTTGACCTACAATGAATAGGATATCAGGTTCACTTAAGTGAACGGCCCTCTAGTTTCACATGGAGGTCCCTCTAGTTTCAAAACGGCGGAGGTTTTGCACTCTACCAAGTGCTCCCCCTCTAGTTTCACATGCAGCAAACCGCATCGTTGTATCCCATTGGATTTTTAGCAGCGTCTCGCGGAGCGAACGTTGCTCATAGAGAGCGCGGATTGTTTTTGTTCTTCTTCTTGTTTCTTCTTCTTGTGAAGACAAAACCTTAATCTCGAGGACTCGCTCTTGTATATACAAGAATCCGGATCTCCTTAAATACTGAGCACATGTACACATCCTCACATAGACGGTGCCTTTTGAGAGCGTCTATCATGAACTTTTAAATATATTCGACATGTTTTAAAGTTTCGAAAAGTTCACGTTACTATTTAAGATTATTCCATTTATCGTATTGTAATTTCGTAAATACATTATTTATTTCGTAAATACACGATATATCGTAAATACGTAAATACATTATGACGTGTTTCGCTATTGCTTAATCAAGCACGTGACGAAATATCGAAGTGTGTTTTTTTTAGCCGACAAAATCTTTAGGACGCTGCTCGTGGACACATTTGTCCTTGTTTTTTATGGTTTGAGTTTGTAACGGTGGGTTGTAGACACCCTGTGTGTATGAATGTGTCGTGTGCACTTGAATGCACACAACCTTTCTGGAGTCATGCTCGAGAAAAGTTCACATAAAGGGGTGCAAATTTTTTCAACAAATTAATCACACACATGCACATCATATTATAGGTTTTCGTTTTCACAAAAAAATAACTTTTAACTGATATATGTAGGGCGCCCCTTGAAATGAACTTTTCAAGAGCATTACTTGGTTCCTCCGAAGAACACAAGGGGAGTACAGCATGCACACAATATTTTTTTTGATGTGCCTTATTTTCTATCGTCTAGCATTTTCTACAAGCTATGGAATGTCCCTTCTTTCCTATTGTTTGCCACATAGCACAAACCATATAAAGGGGCCTTTTCTCCGCCCCTGACATTTTCCTCAAGTATCAGTTTAGCCCAACCTCTCAATGTTGAAGAATCACTTGAAAAACTAAAAAAATTATCAGATCCGGATCTGGATTCAGATCTTGACCAAAATCGAATCAATTTGTCCTTGTCACACACCGAACCCGTCCACAACTTTTTGAGATATCCTGCACACAGACAAGCAAACAGACAGGCAAGAGGTAACTAGAAGGGCACTCGGCAGAGTGCATACCTCCGCCTGGATCCGGATTCAGATTTTCACCAAAATCGAATAAATTCGTCCTTGTCACACACATACAACATGTTCACCAAATTTCATCCGAATACGTCCACAAGTTTTGAGATATCCTGCACACAAACAACCAAACAGGGGTGAAAACAACCTTCGTCCAGAAGGTGGACGGAGGCACTAAAACAGGACTTGTGCCACAATATTCATGAAAAAAAACAACTTTATTTACAATTTATGCAATATCCCCAAATTTCATTGCCTTAAAACTAGGTTTAAATGATCAAATGTACAAAAGCAACAATTCACAAAATGCATGAGCACAATTTCTTGATTCTAATATCAGGGCAACAGTCACATTATATGGGTAGATGTACTGCATTAGGAATTGATGATCACAATGATGGTGCCGTGAGCAGTAGAGGCAGTTGCAACGAATTTGCAATAAATAAGTTGATGGTTGACTTGACAGTGTGGTGAGCAGCAGAAGCAGTTCCAATTCATTTACAGCAAAAGATTGTGAGGGCTGAGAAGCAGCGGTTGTGGATGAAGTCTGAAATCCAAACAGTACGCTTTTTACAAAGTGGAGGAACAGTGAACCTGTAAGGCTCTCCACAGTAGCATGCTCCAACCTGTCATGGGGAAATCATCAGCGTGATAAATGGCCTGACAAAACTCCACAAGCCTTGCAGGAACAACATGGCAAGAAGCCATTCTAAATAAAGGACGACCTTCCCTCCGTCCTTGTTTCAAACATAAAATCTCTCTGAGCAGGACAGCAATGCGATCCCAGAGAAATAATCTCACGAGCATTTCTCCCCTGGCATGTTTTAACTCCCAGAACACCTTTCTTGACCACACTTTGTGAACAGAGGATCTTCACACACTCACACAACCTGTCTTATCTTGCTCTCCATCATCATTTTGTCTGGTTCCTGCACTTTTTCATCCTGCATGCCATGCACTTCCTTGCTTCTCAAGGGCCAATCATGTGGCTACTCATGGCCTTCCAAGCCCAGACTCGTTGGGACATGCCCGGGAATAGTCTGGCTTTGCTACTCCGCCATACCATTGTCCAGTAAGAACGACGGCTTCTGGCATTAATGGTGAGTTGCTGGTTACATGCTGGCTGAACCTTATTGGTTCACGAGCGCCAGCCAGAGTGACCACTATATTCGTTATGTCTGTGTGTCCTGCTTCCAGAAGGCAATAACTCCGTGGACTTGTCCGATCTTGATGAAACTTGGTTATGTGTTCGATATCAATGTCTAGTTGTGTTTCCTGGATGAGGGCGTGGCTACCCCCATTGTGTGCAGAGCCACGCCCAAAAAATACCATTTTTAGGGGGAGTCGGATTAAAAATCTATTCTCTCTTAGGGAATTGACTGAATGGAATGGGTTCTTCGGTATTTGAATAGCAAAATGAATTATCTAAAACTTGTCGTCCGATTTTTCATTTTCGTCCCAAGGTCAAGGTCACAAGGTCAAAAACTTAGAAAATTGTGAATGACATAAAAATCATACGACCGCCCAAACTTTGAGAGCTGGATGATAATTTTTTATGCATAATCTGAGGTCATTCCCCACCTAAAGTCTTGAAACCATTTTGCTCAATCTCGAACACCTTGCCCGTGGCGTCCCCTTCAAGTTTGTTTTTACGCTGATTTCATCAATGTAGGATAATACCAGGAGTGGAAATGCAATAAGCCTATATGACGTTATATTGTTCCTGGAATGTTCCAGAGGAATTTTGCACCAAAGATCATAATCCTTGACCTTTGAACTTTAAAGCCACAAAAGTCAAATTTTCAAAGTTGTGGGAATCGAACCGGGTTTTCGACCTTCTTCGACGAACTAACTCCATAAGCTATAGCACGTATCCTGTTTCCTTGTTTTAATGTCACAACATTGTTTTGTGGCCTTTAAAGGTTATGCAAAGGTCAAATTTGAAGTTGTTGAACGAAACGGTTTTCGACATTTTGCAGCTGTTGATTGAAGGCCACTATAATTAATTATAACTTGGTCAAAAATTATCCAGTCTCATCCTTGACTTCTGAAACAATCTATATCGTCAAATACCGCTCGTGAACCATCGTCGTCTTCAGACTTGTATCGGTTTTATGATGAATATCACCAGTTCACATTTCACGACTTTTTATTTGACCGGTTCTGCAAATACCAAACGGTTCTATGACAAAACAATAATAATCATGTATATACAGTACTGATAGAAAGTCTACACCCCCTTTCAAAATTTTCACTTTTTGTTGTCTTATAGCCTGGAATTAAATTGCATTAAATCAGATTTATTTATTTTTTCCACCTTTATCTACACATCGTAACCCACAACTTCCAAGTGAAAAACAAATTCCACAAATTTCAGAAAATTAATTAAAAATAAGAAGAAAGAAGTCCCCCGACCGGGGGGGGGGGGGGGGGGGGGGGGGGTTTTTTCCCCTCCCCCCAAAATTTAATTAACTTTGCTTTTCCCCTTTCCCTCGAAACTAAAAAAAAAAACAAAACAACAAATTTTTTGATGAAAAACCTCTGAACCCACAACCCCCCTTTTCATCCCAAACCCCATTGATGTTAACAACACAGTTTGATCCACAATGTTTGAAAAAAAAAAAAAGATCGGGGTCTAAAGGCGGGGTGGTTTTTTACGGGAAGGGGAGGTTGGCCCAAAAAAATATGGTATTTATATTGCCTTTTCCCCTTCCCTCAAAACAAAAACACAAACAAATTTTTTGATGAAAACCTGTGAACCAACCTTCCCATCACCGTGAAATGTGACCCAACAATTTTTGCCTTGATTCCGTCCCCATGTTTTTTTGTCTTTCAACCTTCCAAGTTCCTTTTCCATTTTCACTTTACCAGGGGTGGACAGTGGGCCCAGGGATATTTTTTTGGGGCTCTACTGTTACTTTCTAAATGTAATAGGGTCTTGCCCAAAAAACAATGGGGAAAAAAAAAAAAGAAAAAAAAAATAACGGGGTCCCCCTTCGGAAAAAAGTGGAGCGGGACCAGGGAAAAACTTTCTCCTCATTGCAGTGAAATTTCAAAACAATTTTCCACTGGAAGGAAACAAACTAAATATGGGTAGGGTAAAAGTATAAACAATCCGTTTTTTCAAAAATTTTTTTTAAACAATAAAAATCTGGCTGAAAAAATAAAGGTAAGGTAAATAAATTTACTCGTGGTTTTTTTTTCAAAAAAAACCTCAAAACAAAATAAAAAATCCTAATGGAAAAATCAAGGTTCATGAAAACAGTAATTAACATTCGTTGTTTTTAAAAAAATTCTAACATAAAATCCCTATGAAAAAAATAAAGGTAGTGTAATAATTATTCCGGTTTTTCAAAAAAAAATTTTAAAAATCAAAAAAATATGAAAAAAATAAAAGGTGGCTTTAAATTAAAACCAATCGTGTTTTCCCAAAAATACTCAAAAAATAAATCTAATGAAAAAAGGTTAAAGAAAAATAATTTACATTTTGTTTTCCCAAAAAATTAAACATAAAAAAAATTCAAATGAAAAATTAAGGGGTACGAAAACATTTTTAAAAAACATCGTGGGGGGGTTTTTTCCAAAAAACCTTAAAACATAAAAATTTTATGAAAAAAAAAGTTTTTTTTAAAAGGTTAAAAAAATAAATTACATCGTGTTTCAATCTAAACCATTAAAATCTTTATGGAAAAAAAATTAAAGGGGGTAAGGAAAAATACTTACCTTTTGGGTTGGGGTTTTCCAAAAAAACTTTCCAAAACATAAAAATCTTATGAAAAAAAAATAAGTTTTATTAGGTTAAACATTTATTTACAATCGTGTTTCAAAAATCTAAACATAAATCCTATGAAAATAAAGTAGGAAAATATTAACAATTGTTGTTTTTTTTTCAACACAAAATCTAAACCATAAAAAATCTCTGAAAAAATAAGGTAGAAATTATAACAATCCGTGGTTTTCAAAAAACTCAAAAAATATAAATTCTATGAAAAAATTAAGGGTTAAGGTTATAGTTACATGTGTTTTCAAAAAAACCTAAAAAATTAAATATTTTTAATGAAAAAAATAAGGAAAGAAAAGATTACCAAGGCTAAGCGCAATGTTAAAAGGTTTTTAAATATCTGTTTCAATGCCCAAAAAAAATGGAAAGTTTGGGTTCCATTTGGTTCTTCCACTACAATTTTTCCCTGAAAGTGTAAGTCCCCCTAAAAACTGGGGGTAGAAAACCCAAAAAAACCGTTATGCTTAAAAAATTTTACAATATATATACCGAAATATGAATAAACTCTTTGGAAGAAGGGGTCAAATTTTCTGAGATTTGGTTTTTTTTTTTGCGATTTTTTCACAATGAAAAAAAATTAACCCTTTAAAATTTTTTCTTTTCTTTTTTGGCAAAAATTAAATGAAGGGTCCAATAGGTAAAAATGGTAAACCATTTAAAATTCCCTAAAGCAACTTAATCTAAATAATCAAGAATACCAAACTTTCTTTAAATTGGGAAATTTTGTTTAAGAAAAAATAATAAACATTATTTTTTTTTTTTTATTACTGGCTTTTCTATAGTGGGAAAACTGTTCCAAGAAATTGCCTCGAAAAAAAGCACTAAAGAGAGGAAGAAATTTTTTTTATCCGAAACAATCATGACGTGAAATTATCTTTTATAATTCCCAGCATGTGGGGGGTTTGGTGGGTGGGGTGTGTGGGGTTTTGGGTGTTGTTTTCTTGTGTGTGGGTTCCCCTGTGGTGGGTGGCGGTTTTCTGGTGGTGGTTCCTGTCTGGGCTGGTGTGGGTTTTTTTTTTTGTCTTGTGGTGGTGGTTTGTTTTCCCCGGTTGTGGGGTGTTTTCTGTTTTGGTGTGTGTCCCCCTTGTGGGGGTGTTTGTCCCCTTGTGGTGTGGTGGTCCCCCCCCTGTGGTGCTGGGGGGTGGGGTCCCCCCCTGTGGTTGTGTGGGGTCCCCCACCTGTTGGGGGTTGGTTTGGGGGTTCCTGTTGTTTGGTGTTTTTTGTCTGTGTGGTTGGTGTCCCTCGTTTGGTGGCGGTTGTTTGGTCCTGTTGTTTGGGGGTGTTGTTGGGGGTCTGGTGGTTGGGGGTGTTGGTGTTTCTTTTGGGTGGTGGGGGTGGGGGTCTGTTTTTTGCTTGGTGGGGTGGTTTGTTCGTTGTGTGGGGTGTTTCCTTGTGTGGGGGGGGTGGTTGTATTTTGTTGTTGGTTGGGGGGTTTTTTGGGGTCCTGTGTGTTTGGGTGGGTCTGTTTTTTGTGGGTGGTGGTCTTGTTGTTTGTGTGGTCTGTGTGGGGGGTTTTTGGTTTTTGGGTCTGTTTTGGTGTGGGGGGGTTTGGGTGTTTTTCCTTGGTTGGGGGGGTGGTGTCCCTGTGTTGGTCTGTGGGTTGTTGGTTTGTTCCTTGTTGTGTGGGGTGGGTCCCTGTGTGGGTTGTTCCTGGTGTGTGTGCCCCTTGTTCGGTGGTTGGGTTGTTGTGGTCTGTTTGTGTGTGGTCCCCTGTGGTGTGTTGGTTCTCGTGGTGTGGGGTTTGTGGTGGGTCCCCTGGTTGGACGCTTGGTTTCCCTTCTGCACCACTGGGTCCCATTCTAATTATGAAACCCTTTGCCCCCAGAATATATTTGCTGGGGAACCTGAAAGTAAAATGTTGCCCTTTTTCACAGGTTCTTGGAATTATTAATCGGCAAGTGCCTTCAAAGTAATTTGGGGCCCATTTTTGTTTTTATTAATCAAACCAATGAAAAAGAACACGTTTGTTGCGGTGGGCCGTGGGCCGATGGGGGAAAGGAAATCCGGCCCAGCCGTTCCCCCATTTAAAAAACGGGGTCAACGTTTCGGGCCCTTTTCCGGAGAGTGAGAACCGGTCGGTATTTCTAATAATTTCTCGATCTTTTTCTTTTAATTGCCGCATTTTATAGATACAAACACAAAAGCCCAAGTTTTCATGAAAAAAATCGTTCTTTTCAATATTAGAGTGCAATAAAAATTTTTTTTCCCGGGTTAAACAATCAGAAATAGTTTTTTGGCCCCTGTATTGCTCCCGAACCAGGGAAGTTAAAATTTTTCTCTCTTTACTGATTTTTCCCTTTTGTTTTTTCCCTTTGGCCCAACGGACAAATTTGCAAAAGGGTTAAAAATAACATTGGGGGGGCCGCTAAAATTGAAATATTGGGGGTTTTTATTCAATAAATGCCCGATTCAATCCGTAAACTGGCGAACTAATATGCGAACTTATGGGCCCCCGCAAACTACGGGCAAAAAACGTTGAAGGAGCGAGAACGGCCCCTGGTTTTGGGGGTGGTTTTTTGTTTTTTGGGTTTTGTTTGCTCCGGCGGTTTGGATATTTTTCTTATTTAATTTTTTTTAATTTTTTTTATTTTTTAAATTTTTAACTTGAAAAAATTTTTATATTTTCCAAAGTACTTAATAAATTTTTTCAAATTCAATTCAATTTCTCCCTTGGAGTAAACAAAAAAAGCTTCTCTTTTTAAATCCTCCAAAAACTGTTCTTTTTAACTGCCTCCTAATTAATAAAATATTTTTAAATACCTGGGAAAAATTTAAGTATCTTTTTTAAAGACAAAATTTATTTTAATTCCAAATTCCGAAAAGTGGGGTAGGAGACGTTTGCAAAATTCCGAACAAAATGCCAAAAATAACTTCCTAAAACCAGCCCCATGCACGTTTAAATATTTTTTTTATACTAATAAATCCTTATCACTTGTGGGGGGCCCCCCAATTTTGGGTTAAATAAAATTTTAGTGATAAAAATAATCCTTGAATGCACAAGAAGTAAAAAAAGCCAATTTTTTTTTTTTTAAAAGGCACGGGCCCCAAGATTCCCGGCACAATCTGGGTTTGGAAAAAAGTCTTTTTGGTCAAGCCGCTGTAAAAATTAAAAGTATCAAACGGATCATCCTAATTTTTTTTTTTTACAATGAATTAATGGGGTTTAAATAAGTTTTTTGAAAAAACATAATTTTTAAGACATTTTTAAATATGAAAAAGTTATTGATACTTAGCCCATTATTTTGTATTAGGGGGAATTTCAATGTCCCCAGGCCTTCCTTAAAGGGGGCAATAACAAAAAGGGAAAAAAAAATAAAAATAATGCCAGAATGTTTGGCCAATAATTAATTATGCGAAAATTTCCCCATCCACCTAGACCAAAAAATAACTGATTTTTTTCCAACCCAGTGGGTGGACAACCTTTTTGATTAGAAAAAATGAGAATTTCATATAGAAGTTTTATATGTTTTTGGTTAAATTTTTTGGCCATGTCCCCCTAATTATATGGTTTTTCAATATTTTAAGGTAAACAAGGAAAAAAAGGGCCAATTTCTGGGCCATGTATATTCAATAAAAAACCTGTAGAAATTCCCCAGTAATTAAAATACAAAATCATAAGACCCCCATGAAAAACCGTATAAATATTTTTTAAAGTTCCCTATTGGAACAACCGTCTGTTGGCAAAAAAGACAACAAATCAAATGAAGAACCAGTAGTATTCCCCTTTGTGACTTTTTTCAAAAAAATGCCCCCACTTCAAATCCAGGGGTTTAAATCCCCCCTAAAATAGGGTGGGGTAAACCAAAACTTTACCATGCGCTTGCCCTAAAAATCGGTGGGTTTTTCTCAATTTTTTTAAATAAATCTAATGAAAAAAAATTAAGGTAGGCGAAATTAAATAATAATCGTGGGTTTCAAAAAAATTAAAACAAAAAATCTATTGAAAAAATAGGTAAGTTTATATAATATTTTCGTGTTTCAAAATTTTAAAACATTTGAAAAAAACAAAGAAAAAATAAAAGGTGGGGTTAAATGGTTCTTAAATCTGTTTTTCCAAAAATTTTAACATAATTAATGAAAAAAATTAGTTCGGAAAATAAAACATCCGTTTTTTTTTTTTTCAAACAAAAAATTCTAAACATAAAATCTTGCAACAAATTACATTTCCAGAAAAAAGCTCTTTAAGTTTGCTAAAGTAATAGTTACGTTTTTTTGAAGATGGTAACATTACATAATCCCAAAAAATAGGGGTCCTGTTTCCCAATTACCTATACAATTTGGTGATAAGAAAATGGATATTTACTCAATTAAGGTTTTTTTTTTTTTCGTTTTTCCGTTTTAATTTTGGTGGGTTATTTTTTTTATTTTACTAATTTCCTGATTTCCAAACAAACCAAATTATTCTTCCAAAAGGTCCGAAAATTTTCAGAGCCCAATGGGGTTCACAGTTTTTTCCCAAAAAAGGACAATGATGGGTTGCCCCAATTTAAGACCAGGAAAAATGTTTGCCATGTAGGAAAACAAATTGGAAAAATGGTTTTTGGGGGCAAAAAAACTGCTCGGGATCAAGAGAAAAAAGGTTTTTTTTGGCCAAGGTGGGAAAAACACATTGAAAAATGTTTTTTGCATTAGGAAAAAACCATGAAAATGTTTTTCCCCAAATGTCGGATGATGAATGTTTCAATGTAGGAGAAAAAAAAAAAAACCATGGGATGGGTTTTTGGCAATGTTTCAGGATCATTGAAAGGGGTTGCAAAATGGGGAACCATGAAATTGTTTGGCCAAAAAAATGTTTGACCCAATGAAAAATTGTTTTGCAGTTAGAAACATGATGTGCACGGTTAAGAAAAAAAACCATGGAAAAAAAACAAATTGGGGGTTTGCAATGTCGGAAAACCATTGGAATGGTTTGGCAAATGTGGACCCATGAATTTTGGTGCCCATTTCCGGATACCAGTGATGTGGCCCAAAAAATGTTTTCGGATTTCATGATGGTTGCAATGTTTTAGGGAAACCAATGAAGTGCCTCTCCAAAATGGTGGGGGAACCCATGAATTGTGCATTGGGGAAACCATGGAAATGTTTCAAATTTCGGGATGAGAAAGTTGCCATTGGTGGGACCATGAAAAATGTTTGCCAAATGATGATCATGAAAGTTTTGAATGGTGGAACATCAAATGGTTTTGGGCACAAATGTTAGGACAAACATGATTGGCGAATTCCGGGATTTTCAAATGAAAGTGGGCAATGAGGGGGACCCATGAAACAAAAAAAAATGTTTGGGCAATCGTGGGGAACCCATGAATTTGGTTTTTTTTTTGGCAAAAATTTTAAAAAGGGAAATAATGAAAAGTGCATTGTGGGAAAACCATGATGGGTTTGCCCCCCCCCCCCCCAAAAGTGGTTGGCCAAATGGATAGTTTGCCAAAATGGGTTCGGATGAATGAAGTGCATGTTTGGGGGAAAACCATGCGAAATTGTGCAATGTAAGGGAAAATTTCATTAAAGTGCATGGTTGGGAAACCCATGAATTGTTTGGCAAATGTTCGTGGGGACAATTGAATGGTCCCCAAAAAATGTCCCCGGATTGATGGGAAGTTTTTCAAAATGTTGGGGGGGACCATTGGAAAAAATTTGTTTGGCAATGTTTAAGGAAAAAACCATCGGAAAAACCTGCCATTGTTGGGACCCCATGAATGTTTTTTTTTTTGCGCAAAATGTTTTTAGGAAACCATGGAATTGTGCCATGTGGAATTGAAAATGAAATGGTTGCATGTTAAGGCCATGTGTTCATGTAGGAATAAAAACACCTGACAAATGTGGGGCAAAAAGGTTCGGATTTCAATGGAAAAAAGTGCAAATTGTTGGGACCCAATGAAATGTTTTTTTTTTGCCAAATGATAGGTCCCTGGAAGTTTGCCGCATGTTGGGGGAAAAAACCAAAATTGAAATGGGTTTTTTTGGGGCAATGGTAAGAAAGAGTTGGCCATGGGTCGGAACCCCCCTGAAAAATGTTTTTGCAAAGTTCGGAACCATGATGTTTGCCATGGGTCGAGCTGGAAATGTGCAAAAAAAAATGTCGGATAATAGGAAATGTTGGCATGTGGACAATTAAATGTTTTGCAATGTGGGGGGGACCCCATGGGGGGGAAAAAATGTGGGCCCCATTGGTTTTAGGCATCAGGGAGTGCAAATGGGGGAAACCAATGAATTGGTGGAATTTGCAACATAATTCAGGGAAACCCCGGTGGGCGGGAATGTCTGGGGGCCATGTTTTTTCCGTGGAAAATGAAATGGGAAAAATTTGTTACATGTCCAGACAATGAAATGTTTTTTTTCATGTCCGGATCAAATGATGGTTTTTTGCTGTAGGAATTTATGGATTGTGCCCCCCCCGAATGTAAGGATCACCTGAAATGTGCAAATGTAGGAATTCATGAATGTGGCATGTTTAGGAAAATTCAATGGATGTGCAAATATTTGTTAAAGAGGTTAATAAATTAGTTTTTTAAACTGTTCCCATTTTGTTTCTTGCAAGCCCCTTTTCCACTTACGGGTCAAAAGATGCTCTACTCAAGTGGGTGTTTATTGTTATTTTGTTTAATGAAAACCCCTACGAAGCTTGTTTTTTCGAACGTGTCCCCCCCCCCCGTTACCTTCACCCGAAGAAAGGAAAAGGCCGTAATTGCCATTTGGGGGGTTTATTTCCCCCCGTTTTGTTTGTCCCTGTTTGTTTGCCCCGCAACCAGAAATTTTCGTGTTCCTTTTTTTTTCTCCAAAAACCCGCTTGTCGGGTGAAAGGAACAAATTTCCACGCAACACCCCACGGCACCCCACCCGCCTACTCCCCGACCACAGCCCAACTCGCCGCCAAAAAAACTACCAACCCCAAGAAGAAAAATCATTCAACTAACACACACACAAAATGACAAACAGCGCAGAAATCGAACATGTAAAATGAATAAGATTAGATACAATAGACACACAACCAACTGAGACACCGTAAAACCAACAAATACACAAAACACCAAAAACAGGCCACCAGAAAAACAACAGCAACCAACGACGAAAACCGAGGCCTCCCCCCCCCCCCATTTGTTCGCCAACTTTTTTTCGCCCTTTTGCCACTTTGTTTCCCCCCCCCTATCGCTTTTTGTGGGGGGGCACTATATCTCCCGTGTCGCCTCGGCAATCTCGTATTACGTTTTATTCCTCGTGAGGTTCAGTCGCGTCTTGCTCCGTTTTGCCCTACCCTCGCCACTCGGCTAATCCGGGTTCCCTTCGAGTGCAACGGTCCCATGCATAGTATTTCCAAATGGCGGTCCTCTCAGTTTCTCCCACAACGACGGCGGTTTATTTGCACTCTACCCGAAAAGCGTGCTAACCCGCCTCTCGTTTCCACCTGCCGCCCCCCGCCTGTGTCTCCGCCTTGGCTTTTTTCGCACGCGTCTCGGCAGAACGCGCCCCGTTGCTGCCACGCGAGCTCAAGAACGTTCATTCTTCTTCTTATTCTTCTAAATGCTTCTTAGCTTCTTGTCAGCCCCCCCTTCCTCTCGAGGCCTCGGCTCTCTGTCTCAATACACCCGCTCGCTCTCCTATCATCCTGCGAACACCGCTGTACCACCAATCGCTCCCCATCGCCGGTGCCTTTTGGCGCCGGTCTCTCATGCCCTTTACCTCTAATTCGGCCTTTGCTTTCCCCGTTTCGCACAGTTCCCGTTCCTCTTTACCGCTTATTTCCATTCTCGTTCTTGTCCTTTATCGTCCCTCAAATTACTTTAATTTCGTCAACTCCCCGAATATCAACGTAATAACGATAAATACATATTATGGACAGTGTTCGAGCTATTGGCTTAGAATCAAGGCACGTGACGAATATCGAATTGTTGTTTTTTTTTTTTAGCACGACAAAAATCTATTAGGACGTCTAGCTCGTAGGGACAAACATTTTGTCACCATTGTTTCTTTATGAAGTTTGAGTTGTAACTAGGTGGGATTTGTAGACACCTACTGTGTGTATGAAATGTGTCGTGTTGCAACTTGAATGCACACAACTCTTTCTGGAAAGTCATGAACTCGAGAAAAGTATCCATAAAGGGGTGCCAAAGATTATTTTAAAACAAATGAATCACGCACATGCACATCAGATATATTAAAGGTTTTTCGTATTTCACAAAACAAATAAGCTTACAGTAGCGAACCAAATAAGCTTTTTAACAGTGATATATGTAGGGAGCGCAAGCCCTTAGAAATAAGCATATTCTTCAAAGAAGCATTACTTGGTTCTTCCTCCAGAAGAACACAGGGAGTACAGCATGCACCCTTGGGAACATAGACTATTAGATTTTTTTTGAATGTGAGGCCATTATTTTCATATCGTACTAGCATTTTCTACAAGCTATTGGAAATATGTCCCATTCTTTCCTATTGTTTGCGACACAAAGACACAAACCATATAAAGGGGACCTTTTCTACGCCCCTGAGACATTTGTTCCTCAAGTATCAGTTTAGCCCAACGCTCTCATGGTGAAGAATCAACTTGAAAAAAACTAAAAAATTATCAGATCCGGATCTGGATTTCAGATCTTGTCCAAAATCCGAATCCATTTTGGTCCTTGTCCACACAACAACTGACCCGTCCCAACTTTTTGAGATAAATCCTGCACACAAGACAGGGCAAAAGCAGAACAATCAAGAGGATAACTAGAAAGGGCACATCGGCAAGAAGTGCAACAATACGCTTCCGCCTGGATGCCGGATTAGAATTTTTCAGCCAAAAACGAAATAAATTCGTCCTTGTCATGACACATACAAGACCATGTTTCACCATAATTTCATCCAGAATACGTCGCGCAAAGTTATTGAATGATCCTGGCATAACACAAACAAACCAAACATGGGTGAAACAACCCTTCCGTCCAGAAGTGGACTGGAGGCGACAAAACGAGCGACTGTGCCACAATATTCGATGAAAAAAAAAAACTTATTAACAATTTAATGCAATTATCCCAATTTTCATTGCCTTATAAACTAGGTTAAATGATCAAAATGTACAAAAGCAACAATATACACAAAATGGCATGAGCGCCAATTACATTGATTTCTAAATAATCAGGGCAACAGTACCAACATTATATGGGTAGATGTATCTGCATTAAGGAATTGATGATCACAATTGATGGTAGACCAAGTGAGCAGTAGAGGCAGTTGCAGATCGAACATTTGCAATAAATAAGTTGAAGGTTGAACTTGAACAGTGTGGTGAGGCAGACACGACGCAGTATTACCTCAATTCATTTCAGCAAAATGATTATGAGGGACTGGAGAAGCATGGTTGATGGATGAAGTCTGAAAATCAAGACAGTACGAACTATTTTACATAAGTGGAAGGACACAGTGGACTCTGTAAGGCTCCTCCACAGTAGGAAACATGCTGCCAACGCTGTTATGGGAAGCAATCATCAGCGTGATAAAATGGGCACGACAACTCCACAAGCCATTGCAGGACAACATGGCAAGACAGCCATTCTTAAATAAAGGAAACGACCTTACCCATCCGTCCTTAGTTTCAAAAACATAGAAATTCTCTCTGAGCAAGGACAGCAATCGATCCAGAGATAATAATCTCACGAGGCATGTTCTCCCCTGGCACGTGTTTAACTCCCAGAACAGACCTTTCTTGACCACACTTTTAGTGAAACAAGAGGTCTTCACACACGTCACACAACCTGTTTAATTAAACTTGACTCTCAAAAATCATGCATTTTTGTCTGTTCCTGCAACTTTTTCCTCTGCTTGCCATGCACTTCCTTGCTTCTCAGAGGGCCAATCATACGTGGGCTACTAATGCGCCTTATCAAGCCCAGACTGCGTTGGGACATCGCCCGGGAATAAGTCTGGCTTTGCTACCCAAGTACCACCCGCCATAACCCATATGTCCAGTCCTAAGAAGAACGGCTTTGGCATTAATGGATGAGTTGCTGTTCATGCGCTGGCTGAAATCTTATTGGATTCACGAGCGCCAGCCCAGAGTGACTCACTATAATCGTTATGTCTTGATTGTCTGTCTGTGATCCAGAAGCTATAACTCCGTGGACTTTAGATCCGATCTCTTGATGAAAACTTGGTTATGTGTTCCGATATCAATGTCTAATTAGTGTTTTTCTGGATGAAGGCGTGGAACTACGCCATTGTGTGCAGAGCCACGCCAAAAATAGCCATTTTTAGGGGTTAGTAACGGATTAAAAAATCTATCTTCTCACTTAGGGAATACCTGGTACTGAAATGGAATGGGTTAACTTCGGTATTTGAATAGCAAATGATATTATCGTCAAAAACGTTGTCAGTCCGATTTTATCAATTTTCGTCTCCAAGGTCAAGGTCACAAGGTCAAAAACTTAGAAATTGTGAATTTGACATAAAAAATCAATAAGAGCCCAACTTTAGAGAAGTCTCGGATGATAATATTTTTTATGGCATAATCGTAGGAGGTCATAATCTCCCACCATAAAGCTTGAAACCATTTTGCATCTATCTCGAACACCTTGCACCGTGGCGCCCCCTTCAGTTTGTTTATTAGCACGCTGATTTTCAATCAATGTATGGATAAATACGAGGAGTGTGAAATTGCCTATAGCCTATATGCACGTTATATTAGTTCCTGATCATGTTCCCGAGGAAGTTTGCCCATATAGATCATAATCCTGTGCCTATCTTTGAACTTTAAAAGGATCCACAAAGGTCCAGAATTTCAAAGTTTGTGGAATCGAACCGGGTTGTCGACTTCTTCGACGAACTAAACTCATTAAAGCTATACACGTATCTGTTTCCAATGTTTAATGTCACAAGCATTGTTTTGTAGGCCATTAAAAAGGTTAAAATGCAAAGGTCAAATTTTGAACGTTGTATCGCACGAAATCTCGGTTTTCGACATTTTGCAGCTGTTGATTTGAAGCCAAACTATAAATTAATTTAACTTGAAGTCAAAAATTATCTCATTGATACTCATGCCTTGACATTTCTGAAACATACTATATCGTCAAATACCAGACTCAGTTTAGAACCATCGTCGATCACTTCAGACTTGTAATCGGGTTTTTATGATGATTAATCAACCCCAGTTCACATTTCAACGGACTTTTTATGTGACCGGTTCTGCAATACCAAAACGGTTCTATGACAAAACAATAATGAATGCATCAGATTATATACAGTTCTGGATTAGAACAAGATCTACACGCCACCTTTTCAATTTTTCAGCTTTTGTTGTGCATATAGCCTGGAATTAATTGCAATTAAATCAGATATTACTTTATGTTTCCACCCTTTATCTCACATCGTAACCACAAGACTTCCAAGGAAAAAATCAACTTCCACAAATTTCAAGAAAAATTAATTAAAGAAATAAAACAAACAACTAGAATACTTAGGTTGGATAATTCCAC
>CM068968.1:27766263-27777325 GCA_035128595.1 Eptatretus atami
TTGATACATCCTTAGCCTGAATGTTGATTATAAGGAATATTTTAGTCTTAGTTTGAATTCAATTAAACCATTTTTGACGAAGTTATGAGCGAAAAACGATTTTGATCTTTTCGTGACCTTGACCCTTGATCCAATTGACCCAAAAGTTAAAGGGGTCGTCCAAGGTTCATTGCCCACCTGTGGATTAAATTTGATAGTGTTTGCTAAAGCCGTTTTGCCGTAAAGTGCTAACAGACAGACAGACAAACAAACAAACAAACCGGACGATTACAATATCCCGCTCCCTCCCTCCGAGGGGGCGGGATAATAATAAAAATAATAATTCACCCCAAGGGGGAGAGATTCACTTACCTTGGCAGTGATATTCATGTCTCTGCTGGCTGTGAGTCAGAGGTCAATAGACGTCTGGGTCGGGCCTGGGGAGTCATGGATTCACTGGATAATATGGTGTGGCGCTGCCGGTACCTGTGCGGGAGGACGAAAGTCCGAGTCTTCAGGTCCTTGGTGCTTCCAGTCTTGCTCTATGGATGCGAGACTTGGACTCTGACCAAGGATCTGAGACGGAGACTTAATTCATTTGGTACCAGGTCTCTTCGGAGAATCCTTGGCTATCGCTGGTCGAACTTTGTGTCCAACGAGCAGTTGCTGAGAGAGACTCAAATGAGATTTGTTACCTGCATAATCCGTGAGCGTCAGCTACGGCTGTATGGACATATGGCTCGTTTTCCTGACGCTGATCCTGCTCACCAGATTCTCTCAGCGAGGGAGTCTCGTGAGTGGAGGAGGCCAATGGGCCGACCACGTGCCTCATGGTTGCAGCAGGTTGATCGGCATCTCAAGGAGATGGGTATGGGCCAGGCATCTGCCTGGGGGATGGCCAGATGGAGGCCCCTGGAGCACTGGCGGAAAGTGGACGCAGCAACGCGCTGCTCTGCTGCATGCTCCCATACCTGACCTGCTTCTCCGGAGATGTTGGGTTTTCAGGCATAACAATCAGTGTTCCTTTGTTCCAGCAGGTCATGATGTTTATTTTCATATACCCCATTAGAAGCCTGGTCTTGAAGACATAGGTTGTGTAAGTCTTCACTGATGGTACTTACACAGACACTAAAAGCCAATTTTAAAATGATTTATTTTATACTTTGGGAGAAACATAATAATTTTCTTTATTTTGAAGATGGCTAATCTAGAAAGACACCATCAATACATTAATGGCAAGCAGAACAATGATAGGAGAGAAGGGGAACTGGGGTACACAGGGACATTTTCTCAAGAGTTATTCTTGGCCAATGATAGGAAGTGCCAACACAGTGGTATCACAAGCAGATAGTGATTTGGGATTAACCAGTGTCAAATTGCTCTACATCACAGGATATCACCTCCCATGACATTTGAAATCACTGATTGAATTAGAAAAGCAAAGGTTGACCAGCATCTATATATTAATACTGAAGGACCAATTTTGTGCTCCTCCTAGCGGTCGCATCTCTCTTTTTCTCGGTACTGTGACCTGGACTGAAAGAAACTTCGTACCTGTAAGAGTGCATCGCACATTAGTGGCAATAGTCAACTTTCAACTCTGAAGCAGAATTAAAACTTTTCATTGAGACGGGGGTGAGGAGTGAAGGCGGGGCAGGGGCTGAAGAGACGGGGGCAGGGAGTGAAGAGCGGCGGGGCCAAGGTAAGCAATTTTTTGGGCGGGGGTAAGCAAATTGAAAGCGGGAGACGGGGGGAAATGGGGCGGGGCTGGGTGAATTAGGCGGGTTGAGTGTGAGGGGTGGACAGGGGGGCGGGGCCCGGGGGCAGTGCGGCGCGGGAATCAAGAGACGGGGGGCGGGGAGTGAAGAGGCGGGGGCGGGGCCGGGTAATTACATTTTTGGGCGGGGTAAGCAAATTGAAGCGGGGGGGGGGGGAATGGGCAGGGGCGGGGATGAGTAGGCGGGGGCAAGCACGCCCTGTCCAGTCCATGTCCCTCGAGTGTGGGTGAGCTGGTGAGGGTGGTTGAATGAACGGAATCCATCTGTGACGGGGTTTTGGCTAGTTTGGCATTATTGCATAACTGCCAAAATACCAATGTCCTGCTCCCAAACTCAGAACCTCTTTAAAGTTGAGATAGACTGGCCACCAGAAAAGAGACTATACCTCTTGGGAGTTGTGTACAATTTTTTCTTCAATACAAGACAGCCTGCACCACATTGCCAGACTTTTCAAAGACTTCTCTGCTGTCAAAATCCTCACACAGCTGAGTTCCACCTCCTGTATGTTCACACAATTGACAAAGGTGCATCACACTTGGTAGTGTAATGGTTAGAGCGTCCGCTCAGTCTGGGAGGTCGGTGGTTCAAACCCCGGCTGAATCATACCAAAGACTTTATAAAAGGTACGTGCTGCTTCCTTGCTTGACGCTCAGCATTTCAAAGGACAAGAGCATGGACAATCTCCATCGCTTGGCATACATGGGGAGGAGGAAATGCCCCGCTGAGTGTGGTGAGAAAAGCAGCTCCATGGTTGTGACATTGCTGGTACTAAGAGTATTCCGGGAAGTGACGGCACTTCCCCCAAGCTCAGTGGCTGTGTTAAATGTTTGTTTCCATCAGTGTCCGTGTGTGAGTGGCAGTTCCATTATGAGCATTTTACTTTGTGTTTTTTAAAAAGGTGATCATCTCTTGGGCAAAGGCAAACAGAACTTATTCAATTTAACTGTGACA
This sequence comes from Eptatretus atami, assembly GCA_035128595.1. Taxonomy (NCBI): domain Eukaryota; kingdom Metazoa; phylum Chordata; class Myxini; order Myxiniformes; family Myxinidae; genus Eptatretus; species Eptatretus atami. The sequence continues at coordinate 27,768,972 of CM068968.1, forward strand.
TTCAACATATAGTACGTGGCATGGAATAAGATGGCTTTGCCTCATGCGATTCAAAATATGCATTTCATACAACAAATTTGGGAAAGTTGGACAGTGTACACCTGTCTACCTTTACCACACACACCAAATCATACTATCATTTCCAAAATAAAAACAAACACATAAAACTCAGTGAATCATGGCTTGCATTTTGACGGGGCCGATCGGCCTCGCCCCCGTGATCGACCCGGTGGTCGATTCGGGGGTCTTTTATCGGCCGTAAAATTAAGCTGTGAAAAAAAAAAATTCATAAAAAAAAATTTTTTTAAGAAGAAGAAAAAAGCTAAGATTACCTGTATGGCAAAACAAACACCTTTGTTCAACACCATTGGTCTCCTTTTGGATGCGAGAACGGACAATGACATGGTTGAAGCCATCTCCACAGATGATGAGAATACTGTTGTGTTGGACTTATCTTCAGGTAGCTCAGGGATGAATCTCTTCCAATTATCTGATGAGTCTGATGATAGTGACTTTTGAGGGTTTTCTGCCTGAAGATTTACATCAATACTAAACCTACTAAAGTTAATTAGTATTTGGCAGAATGTACTGAACACATGTATCTGTTATGTTATTGGACTGGAGAGAGATACTTGCAGATAAATTAGTTTTGTTGAGACAGAAATGCATCAATAAACTCATTAAATTTGCGACTGTTCAGATTTTTTTTTGGTCATTCAGCTTTGCAGCGAATAAAGTTTAAAATTTGTTACGAGAATAATCTTTTGACATTATTACTATGTTACTGGTGGATCCAGGTGTGGACATTCAAGTACAATCCTACATGACAAGGTAATGGCAGTGAAAAGTCAAGCTTTATCCCATGTATATGTTGAACACAGTGGGCTAGTCCAGGGGAGAAATGGGTTGGACTTGTGTACGTAATACTTGAATGGTCCAGTTCAATGGCATACATGTAATGTATTGTACCAGCACATCATTCATGCAAATTGTCAGAACATTTGTCATTACAAAAAATAATCCACAACAACACAGACAACTTAGTTCTAATACTTTTTAATGAAAAGGATTGTGGGAAAGTACTGTGCTTGAGCAGAAAGTTCTTTTCTCAGAACTTTGTGTTTGGCCCCAAGAAGGCCGTTTAAGGTACATTTTGAAATACATAGTTAGGATTAGGCTCAGTTTATTCAGATTCTTTGGCAGTTCAGTTTGTACGGACATTGGTCAATTTGGACCACATGTTAAACAATTTACAAAAACTAATTCACAAGATTTTGAAGCAATTTTAAAATCAGCCCCGTGGGCAAAAATCAACCCCTTCACCCCACATGACGAGGCCGATTTATCACCCCCGTCCGATTTTGAAAATGCAAGGCCTGGTGAATAATGGTGAGAGTGTCTGCACCGAGTCTGGAAGGTTGGCGGTTCGAACTCCGGTGGAGTAATACCAAATACTTTAAAAATCATACATGCTACTTCCTCGCTTGGCGTTCAGCATTTAAAGAGGATATAGCACAGATAGACAACCATAGGATGGGCCTAATACTGCCTTCTGCATTGAAGTTCCTTGAAAGGAAACCCATACTAAACTAGAAAGTTTATAGAACACCTTACTCCACACAATCTTTAGAAACAAGGACATGGACGCAATCTCCAAGCGGCAAATTTGATTGGTCATGATGACATAAAATGCCATAATAAGTTACACAAGTACTGCTAAACGTAAGGTTTTTGAAAATGTCAAAAGGTGATTTCTGTTCTCGTGTTCAAGTATTTAATTCAATTGAAAGAAAAAATATATATTTTAAAAGTTGTAGGGAAAAAAAATATTCCATAAGTTTACTGCCGTTGATGCAGTGTCTTTTACAGCACCTTATTTAACACGTTACATCAGTTATCTGTGCCTGTCGTTTGTGTCCTTTATGATGTCTTTATAAACAGTAACTTTCCTGTTTGGAATGATTTTCAATTTTGACTGTCAGACATGCAGACCGAATAAAAAATTCACTCCTCTCTGTGCATGCGTAATCAGGACAAATTCAAAGCCAAAGTACTGCTAAATTCCAAGTTTGTTTTCCGATTCATGTTGAATAGTGTTCAAAATATAACATTTAATTTACATTAAGTTGTTCTTCGATCACAAAATGACGATGGTGAACAGACAGACAGAGACAGACAAAGTGAACCAATCGCTTAACCCCACTTTTCGCTTCGCGTGCACGGGGCAACAAAGAAATGACAAAGTCAAAAGAAGCAGAAGTGTATCATACATATAATCTATTATTTAGTCAATCCCATTGAATTGCATAACAATTCCATCAGAGAAAATAAGTGTAGAGAATCACAACAATGGCAAATTATAGAAGTTGAGTGTAATATGCATTAAAATGTAAATTAGTTAGTGTAAGAGAATTGTGATTGGTCAAGCTATATGATCGATTGTGTGATCAAGCCAAAAGTGGTGCAGTCATCAAACTGAACAGAGGACAGATGGTAGTAAAACTCGGTAAGTTGGCACTTTAAAGGCAAAAGAAGGGAGGAAAAAAAATAAATAAAAAGACTCCTTCGGGTGTGTTCCCGAAGTGAAAGGTGAAGGCTTTCTCCCTTTTGCACCTGCGACACAGGCTTCTGTATCGTTTGTGTACTTTCTCCCTTCTGTACTGGAGCATGCAAATTTTGTATAACACCAAAATAAAAACAAACAAACGTGTAGAAGAGTTGTCTTGAAGACCTGCATTCAACATCCAGAGAAGCTTTAGAAAGAAAAATAACTCGGGGAGGTGGAGGTGGGGGAGGGGTGGGGTTAGAGTTAGGATTTGCATTATAAAAACACCTAAATATGCAAGCAGAGGTGGGTGGGATGTGCATATGCATATTGAAGCTACAAATCAGGAGTGAGGTGCACTACAGCAACAATCATCATTAGTCATTCCCCTTCTTCCCCCTCCTCCTTCCCCTCCCAAGTACAAATGTGAAAACAATATCTGATGCTAAAAGCACAGGAAAGAGGAGACAAATTCTGTTTGCTTCTACATCAAAATGTTTGCTCATGGATTGGAGAATTCTCTCTCCTGTGTCAAGGCCTAAAAGAACATTTGAAGACTATGTGCAACCTCTGAGTTATCCTGCCAACTCAGCCAATATGCAATTATAATTTTGATTTGTAGTAATCCCATCGCAAGTCTAGCACAAACGTCACAGATCAGCAAAAAATAAGCCATTTAGTTTGGCAAATACTTCGAGTGCAAATGCGACTTGGAAGGTGGTTTGGCACTTCACATGTATAAACTATCTCAACAAGTTTACCATTCCTAGATTTGTCAATGATGAAAAATGGGCATCGTGCACTTTCCAAGCTGTATCCTGAGCACACCTTGCTTATGCAGTTCCCAGAGCAAGCTGAACTCCTGTGCCATCGAGTGGTACACCGGTAACGGCAGATGGGAATCATAGTAATGATGCTGAAGGTGGCTCCCATTCTTCCAAAATTCAGGGCCAATTTCCAGTGGCCAGAAACCATAAACGGTTAACCTGCGGCACAGTCTGATGGCGGCCGTCGCAAGGAATAGGCCGGTGGAGGGGCGGCCTGCATGCAAGCCACGTGCACGCCAAAAGAAACTTGCATTGTGAAGGAAATCAGGGTTCATGAAGATGGCACTTTGGGCAGAGTTGGCACGGACAATGACGGCGTGTGCTTTCAGTGATGGATCAGTGCCGAAGCTTGTAGAAAATGCAGGAAACAAAATTTGAGCAGAGCCATATGCAGATATCGCGTCCAGGAACGAATGCGAAGAAGGAATGAAGTTGCTGAATCTTGGGAGTGAAAGAGAAATGTGGAAATGACTATATTTAGTGGAAATAAAACACAAACAGCATTCTGGAATGCAAAACACTGATGTGTCAAAGAAAACCACATTAAACCAGCTTAATATCCTCTTTCCTTCTTCGACATTTTGACAAACTGCAAACAGCTGGTGTTCTAGTGGTAATGTATTATAATTAGTCTCGCCCCCAAAGGGGATGTGAGACTATTGCAATGCGCGTGTGCATGTGCGTGTGCGTCTACGTGTGTTTGACTGCTATTTCCACACGTGGGTGAGTTTCATTTCATGAGATGGAGCGCAGATCTACCATGTCTCAAAGTATCCACCTTCATATTTTCCACTGTTTGTCCGATCGATGCGAAACCTTAAACATAGTAGGGACTCCCAATGGAGGATATTTTATTGATAACTCTGACGTCATAGGTCACATGCTATGGCAGCCATATTGGAAAGGAAAAAATATGGACATCTTTTTCTCTGAAGCCGCTCAACGAAAAAAAAATTGAAACTTGGCATATGTCAAACTCCCCATCGGGTATGTTAGGCATTAACAATGACATCATCGGTGAAGTGGCATTGCAGCCAGAATTTGTTGAATCAAAATCCTTATCCGAAAAATCTGAAACTTCATATATCTGATCTACGACCCGATGTGAGTGAAGAATTAAATTTATGACGACATCGGTCATGTGGTCTTGCAGCGATAATGGATTGAAAATAAAAATGTAAAAAAATATATTTCTCCAGAACCGTAAAACAGATCGAATCGAAACTTCATACATATGATCGATGAGCCATGGGGATTATATTTTGAAGTTGTTTTCACGTTCGCCTTCATTGACCTAATTTAGCCTTAATGTGCACAAAAGTGGTTGTTATATATCCTAATAATGAATCAAATAAAGCTAGGGATAATGGCACTGCATAATAGCATGATCAGGAGCATGTATGATACTGGTATATGAGCAATAATAGTGGAGTGTTCAGTTAACGATGGTATTTCTGTTCAGAATGAGCATGTGAGGTGAGGCTATGTGCTCTACGAATGCCATTATAGTTCGTTCATGCTGTGATCAAATGTTACGATTAATTAATAGATTGAGCAGCATGACATCTAAATTGAAAAAAAAAAGTGTTTAACTTAAGAAAAACCTCAATTTCTGCAACAGCAAGATATCCCAATGTGACCACATGGACATCATGGTATATTGAGAGAAAGTGAGATCATGGCATGTTATGTTAATTTGGGTTTTGGCTGAAATTATCCAGCTCGTCTGTTTGGCCCTCCCATGTGAGCCCTGTGCCTTGAGCTCCTGAAGTCTGGATCTCAGGTTCAAACTCCATACAATGTAACAATCGGTCTATCATCGACTAATGCTGCTGTAAGTAACATAAAGGTGCGATGATGTCAGCAAAATGTCTTTGCCCTGTGTGTGATATTGATGGTATAATCTCTATTGTCTTGGATTATAGGTTTTCCATTGAATGAAAAACACCGACAATTTTGAGAGAACTTGGTGAAAAAAAAACAAAAAAAAAAACGTACAAGCAGATCAGGCCAGGTCAGGAATGGGAGCATGCACCCGAGCAGTGCGTCGCAGCGTCCACTTTCCGCCGGTACTCCAGCGACCTCCATCTGGCCATCCCCCAGGCAGATGCCTGGCCATCTCTCCATCTCCTTGAGATGCTGATCAACCTGCTGCAACCACGAGGCATGTGTTCGACCCATTGGCCTCCTTCACTCACGAGGCTCCCTCGCTGAGAGAATCTGGTGAGCAGGATCAGCGTCAGAAAAATTAGCCACGTGTCCATACAGCCGCAGCTGACGCTCACGAACTTTGCAGGTAACAAATCTCATTTCAGTCTCTCTCAGCAACTGCTCATTGGACACAAAGTCTGACCAGCAACAGCCAAGGATTCTCTGAAGAGACCTGGTACCAAAGGAATCAAGTCTGTGTCTCAGATCCCTGGTCAGAGTCCAAGTCTCACATCCGTAGAGCAAGACTGGAAGCACCAAGGACCTGAAGACTTGGACTTCCGTCCTGCACAGGTATCGACAGTACCACACACCATAATCCAGTGAATCCATGACTCCCCATGCTCGACCCAGACGTCTATTGACCACTCGCTTACAACCAGCAGACATGAATATCACTGCCAAGGTAAGTGAATCTCTTCATGACCACAACATCCTCACCACAAACAGGTACAGATAGGATAGCAGCCTCCAAGATGTCATTGAAAGCTTGCATCTTCGTTTTGACCCAGGAAACCCGTAATCCCAGCGGCTCAGACTCCTCATTCAGCACACTGAAGGCCCCCAAAAGGATATCCAGAGTCACTGCAAAGATGACTGCATCATCTGCAAAATCAAGGTCAGAGATCGAGACATTCCCAAACAATGCACCGCAGCTTGTTCTCTCCGACATCCTCCCCATAATCCAGTCCATACAAGTGCTGAAAAGTGTGGAGACAGTACACTCCCCTGACGAACTCCAGTCACAACTGGAAATAAGTCGGAGATGGTATCACCACATCTCACAGCACTTTTAGTACCAGAGTATAGTTCAGACATCACATTGATCAGTTTTGGTGGCACCCTACGAAGACAAAGAATCCTCCAGAGTGCATCTCGATTCCCTGAATTGAATGCTTTGCAGAGATCAACATAGGCTGCAAGCAGACCCTGCCAAAACTCTCATCTGCGTTCGGTGAGGACACAAAGGGTAAGGATATAGTCAATCGTTGACCTCTGGTGTAAAGCCTTACTGCTCTGGGCGCAGCTGCTCAAGCAGATGGTGAGGAACCCTATCAAGAACTATCCGAGCAAAGACCTTGCCTGGCACTGAGAGCAGCGTCACCCCTCGGTAGTTGGTGCAGTCCTAGCGGTTACCCTTTCCTTTCCAGAGAGGGAAAATAAGGCCCCTCTTCCAGTCAGTAGGGATGATGCCTGTATTCCAGGCAGAGCAAAGAACTGCCTGCAACGATATTACAGCATTTCCACCAGCCTTACGAAGTTCAGCATGGATGCCACAGATCCCAAGAGCTTTCCCCCATTTCAACCGGTTCACCGCAGCCTGTGTTTCCACAAGCAAAGGTGGATCACAGTTGACTGGAGGGTTAGCAAAAGGGACAGCAACACCCCTGACATCCAACTCAACAGCTGGTGGATAAGCCTGGTACAGCCACTCAAAGTATCTGGCCGAGCGGGCCTTTACTTTGGACTCCTTTGTCAAGAGTCCACCACCCTCCGCTCTAACTGTAGTACACCGAGGGATGGCCTTGGAGGAACGCAATGTGCGAATTCGCCTGGAAGCAGGACGAGAATCGCTTGACCGCAGCGGATGCTCTACCCCTCACCGATTCCTCGCACATAGACCTCTTTGTCCACCCTCAGTGCAGTTTTGCACCTCAACTTCCTGAACAGCTCAGCTCTGCCATTAAGCCAGGCCCTGCAACTCTAGTCAATGATATCCAGTGTCCCTTGAGACAAAATTATTCTTCGCCCTTCGGTGAGTTCCAAGGCATCCAACTGCAACATCAATGATGGTGGTCTTGAAGGCACTCTACATCTCTTCAGGATTCCCCCAAAGCACCCAGACCTCCCCAAATCCTCACTCAGCCTGTTCGCAAACTCCTCAGCTACCCTCTCATCCTTGAGCTTGCCAACATCCAGCTTCGGCTGGGATGGTACCATTCTCCTGGATTTAAGGTGCAACTTAAGAGTTGCTACAAGCCAGTGGTCAGTATTGAGGAACTGAGCACTCCGGTAGACCCTGCAGTTCTGGATCATCCTCCAGCGACCATCAACGAGGACATGGTCAATCTCCTTTGCCACACCGCCAGCATTGGAATACCAAGTCCAGCGATGAGCCTGTGGGCACTAAAACCATGAACCAGCCACTCTAAGTGCATGACTTCTTGCAAAGTCAAGGAACTTAGTGCTATTCAGGTTCACAGTTCCTGACCCATGGGGACCAACACACGTCTCATACCCACCATCCCTATCATTTCCAGCCAATGCATTGAAATCCCCCAAGACTAGAAGTGTATCTCGTCTGGGGCACTGATCAACCACAGACTCGAGCGTGGCATAGAATGCATCCTTCACGGTGAGATCACTTGCCTCAGTCGGAGCATAAACAGAGACCAGGGAAATGACACCCAAGGAATGACGAATCCTTAGTCTCATAATACGCTCGTTGACCGGTGTTACCTCAATTATCATTGGAGTCAGCTTATTGGACACAGCTACAGCAACTCCTTGGGCATGGTAACCATCAGAGTGGCCAAACCACTAGGCGGTGTAACCAGTCCCCATGATCTCGCCACTATCCGGTCTCCGAACCTCAGAGTGCGCTGCAATACCTAAGTTCAAGCGCTTGAGCTCAGATGATAACAGAGACAGGTGATCATTCTCTTTTTGGAATGGGATATTTCAGGCACCCAACCGAAGGGACCACCTCACGTTAACCCAAGGAGACCGCCGTCTAGTAGACGACACCTTAGCACCACCCTGGAACACTACCG
>CM068968.1:27777335-27795211 GCA_035128595.1 Eptatretus atami
TTTTTTTTTTGTTTTTACCCCATGGTTTTCCTCCTATCAAAGAATGAGGTTACCAAAGGCTTTGCCCAAATTCCGTCATCCGTTGAGCTGCCCTGCGTTGAGGTGAAGGGCAGCTGCACAGGAGGTACTCCCATGGAGTGGGTTTTCAGATTTTTGTGTTTTGCGGAGTGAAGTGGTTTACGGTGGACACAATGCAAATCCTGCCACCAACCTCATAAAAATAGTAACCCAACTGCAGGAGGACGTCCACAAACACAGTTGGGCACTAGATATGGATGGTGATTGGCTCACAGGGAGCTCCTCAGCCCTTTGACAGTTTTTGTTTTTAATCCTGCTGGGTGTCCATAACCATACACCCTCCTCACCAGGAAACCCGGTGGAGGAAACGGTTTAGTCGCCGACAACCCGACCATGAAACAGGTTAGTACAGATCTACATGGTACCTGTAGCAAGTCACAGATCTGATCTGGCCTGATTTGACAGCATAAGCATATGCATGCCCACATGTTTCTTTTTTCTGGTTTTAAGGCTCATCGAAGAGCTGTCACATACACATACACATATGCACAGGACAACACAAGACTTGATTTCAAACACGGCCATTGGGCTTGGGGTAAGTAACTTCCCAGAAAGCACAGGGTGGCACCATCCAGTAGTGGTACTTTTCTCTCTACCTTCAGAGGGAAATTAAGGGGAAGTGTATCGATTTAAGTTTTTTAATCATGGATATACAAAAAATGAGCCCAAAGAATTGGGCTTCGCAATATTTTAGTGAAAGGCGAGATCAAAATAAATAGGTTGCTTTAAAGGAAAAACATGTCTTTGCCCTAGAAGGTTCATTGATTAATGGCAGTAAATAGGTTCCTCTGCTCCTGATAGGCTGGTTCTTATTTCACAAATTTTCTGGGAAGAACTAGGAGGGGCAGTCAATAAGTAAACTTAAAATGGCGATATAAATGAGAATGTCATGTGTGTAGTTGTGAACGACATATTGTTACGAATCTGGAAGCCATGAGCACTCAACATACAGGTCCTATAGCTCAGTTATTGCGATAAGTAAATGTGGATAGATAGCTCCCTTTCCCTTGTTTAATGGGTAATTAAATTGTCATGCGCTGCGGAGTTATTTTGATAGTTAGGGTTTTCTTTTACATTTTTACACCCCTGATAACTACAACAACACACCTTCACCTCGCTTCCTCACACCGACGCCATTGCATACGTGCGTGTCAGCACGTACGTGGGCGGAGTTCACAAGACCTGACATCGCTCTCGCCCAATCAGGGAGATGCGAGCGAGTTCCCCGACGGTCGTCCAATGAGCACAGCCCACGCAGGATAATATTCCTCTGCCTGTTTGAGGGCGGTTCCGCCGTGACGGCCGTCATGCCCCCTCCCCCCCCCCCGGTCCAATCAGCGGACTCGGCATCATTTGCGGCCAATGGGCGATGAGCGAACTGCGCCCGAAAAGGGGAGGAAGGAAGAGAACAAACAATCTGCGGCCTCTTCTTGAGCGCGTGCTCTGGTTCTCGGCTCATCTCCTCGCTGGCGTGGTCTGGCTCTCTGCGCTCATCTCGTCGCTGACGTGGTCTGGCTCTCCGCACTCATCTCGTCGCTGGCGTGGTCTGCGTCTGGCTGCCCTGGTCCGTCTTCTGGCGACCGAGCTCCAGGAGGGGGTGGACGTCCAGCCGCGCGCTCGAGGCCAGGTAGCCTGCCACATTCTCGTCCCTCAGCTCGACTTGCCTCCGAGCCGAAGTATGGCAAATAACCCTGTTCCACGTGGTGGAATTATTGACGATTCACGGTCCTGTAAGGGCCCCGTACCCTGGAGTTTTCCGAAAGGTACGATCTAGATTCCGGGTGTTCGGTAGAGTCGACCATACTGCTCCACCTAGCGGTTCGTTGCTCACAGCAATACCCGGCCCGCAACAATATGTTATATCCATGGGTAATAGTCATGTTTTGCCTGTTTTAGACATGGCAACATTGAGCGTACGACGTCAGTGGAGTAGTTCCAAGATGGCGTATCCCTTAGAACCATGCATCAGGGAGGAGCAACGTTCTGTCATCCGTTTATTGGGAAGTGATAGTGTGAATCCCAGTGAAATACACCGCAGAATGAAAATGCAATGTGGTGACGCATGTTTATCGGTGCAGCAGGTGTTTAAACTGGGACAGGAAGTTTAAAAGTGGAGTGTCCAGTGTGGCAGACGCTGCTCGCTCGGGCCGGCCTCACACGGCCAACACACCAGAAATGGTTGCAGGAGTTGAGCGCATGCTAGAGGGGAAAATGTCGCATTATGCTGGATGAAGTGGTATCCGACTTGAACATACGCCACGGTTCAGTGCACCATGTCATTCACAAGGTGCTGGGGTTCCACAAAGTGTCTGCAAGGTGGGTGCCAAGACAACTCACACTCAAACTGAAAGAACTCCATTTTTAAGCTTCCTGTCCCAGTCGTACACCTGCTGCAGCGATAAACATGCGTCACCACATTGCATTTTCATTCTGCGATGGATTTCACTGGGATTCACACCCTCACTTCCCAAGAAACAGATGACAGAATGTTGCTCCTCCCTGGTGCATGCTTCTAAGGGAGCCGCCATCTTTGAACTGCTCGACTGACCTAATACGCTCAATGTTGCCAGATCTCAAACAGGCAAAACATGACTCTTACCCATGGATGTAACATATGTGGTCTACAACTACTCACATAACATTCGCAAATTTTATATCGCCATTTGAAGGTTAGTTATTGACTGGCCCTCATATATCTATCTCCCTCAATTACTATCGACGTGGAATATATACTTGCCAAATTTTAATGATTTAGCCAGTTTTAGCAGCGTTTTCATAAGGCAAAATAATCTCAGCAGTCCCTGAACCTTTGGTCCCAAAGTTCCAAGGGCTGACTGTAAAACCCAAGGGTCTCCAATATATCAGTTTTACCTTAGAAGTTTTAAGTGAGTCGACTGACTAAATGAAAGTCATATCCAAATATTTTGGCCTGATTTTAGCTGTAAATATCCTTGTTGTGGTAGTCACAAAGACTGGCCAACAAAGTAATTGGCTTAACACAAGCAATGCTTGGCGATACGTAACCCAGTTAGTTGGGCCATTCCTGGTTGGGGAAGGCAACATGAAACCACCTCGACTATCTTCCTTTGTTTTTTGACTCAGTGGTGCTTGGTGTGAATGAGGGAATCAAGACAATGAGAGGAATTGTAGAAAGAATTAGTATCATGAGTCTACATGCAATAATATGCAAAGAGCAAGGTGGTAATTAAAATTATTGAATGGGGGCATGTACTGAGGTGAAAGTTGGTTGACTGATGTTATTGAAGCAAGGATGTGATTAAAAATGCTTCGTGGAAGGCTAAGAAGTGGCAATGCTACATTTGTTGAAATGTCGAGAACTCCATTCAAACCTGATGATTAACGAACAAAATAGGAATGTTTGAGATTAATAAATCGCACGAACCTACCAGAAGGCAAAAAGAGAAGCAGAGGCGTATTAAAGCCCGCCAAATGCTCAGCATTTACAGGCTAGAGCACGGAATAAACCCAAAGGTTGGTATTCATGGGGAGGAGTAAATTCCTCCTCGATTGCTCCACTGAGTGCAGAGAGAAAAGCAATGTCATAAAGATGACATCGCTAGTACCAAGAGTGCTCTTGGAAGTGATGTAACTTACCCCAATCTCACTGGCTGTGTTTGTGTGAAAATCAACTTTTGTGTTGTCCCATTTATTTGTTAGAACAAAACTTCACAATTAGCACTAAACAAATTATCTTGTCTGAAAAAGTATCTATCTTCTCATTCCTTCCTTGCAACAATCTGGAATTTTCCCTGCTGTGTAGTCTTCCCATCATTCACAATCCCTCTTGCTCCATACCGGTTGCCAATAATACTTGGGTTTGCTGTAACGAGGCTGGTTTTTGTTCCGACATCGGTGCTGTATTTTTCACCCAGTGGAGGCAGATTACACCTGTGAAACAAGCAATGTTTGCACTTTTGTTAGCAGTTATAATACACTGCCTGACCTTTTGTAACTTGCAATGAATTGCCTTTATTTTTAGCTCACTTTGAATGTAGTTCCAGGAAGCTTATGGGATGGCACATTGTTCGTCAGTCTGTCTGTCCATCTGTCCGTCAGTCCGTCCATACACAAATTCTTGCAGCTTATTCTCTGAAACCACAAATAAGATTTTGTTGAAACTTTACCACAACCTTCATCACCCTGTGTGTACTAAAGTTTGCTCATGGCATTAAAAAAAAAATACATAAATAAATAAATAAATAAAACAGGCCCCTTCGGGGGTCTATGGAGGTTGCCCCCCAAAATAGGTATTTGCTTTCTTCTCAGAAACTACACATGCAATTCTGATGAAACTTCACCACAACCTTCATCAGCCGTGAAGTACCAAAGTTTGTTCACGGCATAAAATAAAATAAAACAATAATTGGGGTCTAAAGTGGTCTACGGGGTAGTTTACAGGATGGTTGTCCCCCTAAAGACGTATTTGATTTCTTCTCAGAAACTACACACAATTTCAATTAAACTTGACCACAATCTTCACCACCTGTGATGTACCAAAGATTGTTCATGACATTAAAAAAAATAATAATAATAATAATTTGGGGTTTAATGGGGTGTATGGGGTGGTTTTCCCTCCTAAAGAGGTATTTGCTTTCTTCTCCGAAACTGCACATACACACAATTTTGATGAAACTTGACCACAACCTTCATCACCTGTGATGCACCAAAGTTTGTTCACACTATTTAAAAAATTGGTGTCGAAGGGGATTTATGGGAGGGGGGTTGCCCCCAAAAATAGGTATTTGCTATAACTGGTTCATTGGTACATTTTTGCTGATTCCGTTCCACATTGTCTTCCTCCTCAGTATAATCATTCTACTAGGTGAGTGCCCAGGAATATGTTGCCACTTTTGTATTTACATAGTAAAGGCTCGTGGAAGAGCTAGTACACTACGAGTACACTGAATGGATCAGGACGCAACAGGACAAAAGGAACAGCAGAGAGAGTGGGAGGGGGAAAACATAAACAGCAGAGCCAAAGGCCAAAACAGAGGGAGGCAAACAAACAATGGGTGTGGGGAGGAATGGGGTGGACTCTCAGGAGGGGAAAGTGGAAATTTAGGAGGTATTGGGGTGGGGTGGGGGTTAACGAGGGCAGAAAAAAATCATGGTTTTGGATTGGGGATGATCTGAGATGGTTGTGAACAGCTGTCTTGAAGACCTGAAAGGAAGAATGAGATTTAAGAGGATGTGGAAGTTGGTTCCACATGTGGGGAAAAAGAGGAACAAATTAATGGAAGTGAGCAGTGATCGTGGATTTAGGTAATTTCACCAGAAAGGGGTTGATGGTGGACTGTGTGTGCCCTGCAGAAACCTAGAAGGGGGAGGGGGGGGACAAAGCACGGAAAGAGAAAAGGGTGCAAGACCAGAAAGGAGGTGGTAGAAAACAGAGACCACTGACCTGTTTGCGATGGCGAAGTGAAAGTGCTTTCAATTGTCGATTGTGAAAACGAACTTGTTGCTGTTGCAGACTTTGGTTTCTTTGCATCCACATTATCAACTGTCATTAATAAGTCCTCTCCTCTCTCTCCTCTCTCTCCTCTCTCTCCTCTCTCTCTCCTCTCTCGTTTGGTTTTCAAATGTTTTAGCATATTGGACGTATTGCAGTGATCAGCAATGTCTGTTGAACAAAGTGAGCATGCAACTTTCAGACTGTCTTATTTAACCTTCCGGAAAAAGCTCCAAACTTCACTTCTGGAGCTTTTGAAGGACATGCTGTCCAAAAGGTTATCAGTCAATGTTTTGCCTATCCATCCATCAGCAAAGCAATCTGTACTCTTTATCCGCCAACGCCAACCAAATGCCTTGCTATTCATTTAAAAGGAACATGCCCTTGGGGCGTGTTTAGTTTGCAAATAACTTGCTTTTGTTACTATAATGCAAACAGGATGCCCCAGGGGCGTGTTCCTTTTCAATTAATACATTATCAAGCCATGGGTAATCGGAACATGCCCAACAGGGATGAAAAAAAATTTCCATTGAAAATAAAAAAAACGCTTCTTTCTACGAAGTAAGAATTACTCAAGAATCGACGTTGATTCTGATTCACTACTCGATTCTTTTTGATACCATGGTAGGAATCGAGTAATTTGGAAATGATTCTGCCAACCACTATCAAGCACTCAAGCAAGCACTCCAATGAAACGGTTGATAAGCAATGAACGCCTGCCTGGATCATACTAAACACAGTCCAGAGATGACTGGGAGTTATCAAAACAATGTGTATCAAAACTGAAAATCTGGAGGAGTATCAAAAGTGGGACTGGAGTATCAAAACAACTTCTTTTTTTTTAACTAGTATTTTTTGGGGGGGGAATGAATGAACTTAGCAGTCGGAACTGCTGCCAAGTTCAATTCCGCAGTTTAAAAATATTGAACATTCACTTCAGCTTTTGAGAACCTAGAGCTTATCGCTTTTCAGCTGCAATGCTTATAATCATCCAGTGTTTTGTGGGGATTGAGGGGAGACGGGGTTTGGGAGGAGGTAAGCATGAGGTGAGGGAAAGAGAAGGCAGTCCTGTGGTGGAGCGTTAATTGATGTCTATCTAATGAGCATCAATTGATTACAAGATGTCTCTCCAATCAAGTACTCACTCTACCTGTCAAAAGTTTTAGAACACCCCCATTTTTCAGTTTTTACTGAAATTTAAGCAGTTCAAGTCCAGTGAATAATCTGAAATGGGCCAAAGCTAAACAGTAAACTGCCAGAGGTTAAAAAAAAAGTTTAGGTTACCAAAAACTGAAAAATAATGTAAACTTCAGAGTTTTTAAAAAAGGCACTTTTCAGGGAACGAGTAATGGGTTAGCAACTGCAGCTATTCTGCAGCAATGGAAGTAAATTAAGCCTTGAAAGTTGATGCAAACAATTCCTACAGGTGTCCCAACTTTTGTTGATTAGTTACAAACCCTCTGTCTGTATAAAAGCAGTGTTAGAACAGGCTGTGTTGCAACACCCTCTGAAGCATTATTTGGACAATATTGCACTGCAGGAAGTAGTATATTGCTATCGTAATAGCAAGAAAAAGACAATCAACAAAGGAAGACAGACAGACCATTATAACCCTTAAAAGTGGAGGCTTGCAAAATTGCAAAACAACCTAAGGTGTCAGTGAGTACAGTTTCCTACACCATCAAAAGGCACTTGGAAACTGGAGAAACTCTGACAGGAAGAGGTCTGGAGACCAAAAGCCACAACACAATTAGAAGACAAGTTTCTGAGAGTCAACAGCTTGTGTGATAGGCGGCTCACAGGACAGCAGCTTCAAGCACAGCTTAACACTGGTCGAAGTAAGGAGTTTGTTTCAACTGTGAAGAGAAGACGTCGAGCTGCAGTTTGACAGGTCGAGTGACAGTAGGGAAGCCATTGCTAAGAGGGCAAAATAAGAAAAGAGGCTTGCCTGGGCCATGAAGCACCGCCAGTGGACTACTGAAAACTGGAAGAAGGTCCTATGGACCGATGAATCAAAATTTGAAATCTTCGGTTCATCACGCAGGATTTTTGTACGCCATCGAGTAGGCGAAAGGTTGGTTCCTCAGTGTGTGACACCAACTGCCAACTTGGAGGAGGAAGCGTGATGATCTGGGGCTCTTTTGCTGGATCCAGACGGCGACTGCACAGAGTGACTGGCACCCTGAACTAAAAGGGCGACCACAGCATTTTGCAGCGCCATGCAATACCCTCTGGTCTACACCTAGTTGGTCAGGGGGTCATCCTACAGCAAGATAATGACCCAAAACATACCTCCAGACTATGTCAGAACTACCTTAGAAGAAAAGAACAAGACAGTAGGCTTCAAATCATGGAATGGTTACAAAATCAAAAGACTCAAAAACAGATTACAACAGAACGAAAAATCCTCCTTCATTCTGGAACTTAGCTTCAGGTCAGAAAGTGATCTGTTATGAGCTTTGGGCGGTCAAACTGCATCTCCTGCGTGGCACAAACCGCACCCGAAATGATGCGAGTTGCTCTTGGCGCGGAACAACATACAAGATGAGGTATTCGTGTATTCATGCCTGGTATCCTAAAATGCCACGCGGACTCAGGAACACCTGGCGTGCAGCTTCTGAACATTTCGCATGACGCGAATATGCTGAACAGGCTTCTCTCTGGTAACAACCGGCCAGTCTGATTCACCCGATCGCCGCATCATAACTCCTCGACTAAACTTCGCCAGACAGCCTTCTTTGAGGCCCCGTACGTAGGCCACCGAGAGCACACTCTTTCCTATCAGAAGAGCAACACAACATCTATCACAGACCTACAAGCCAACATACGTCAACTGAGCAACTCAGCCTTAACTTGACACTACGATCCCGGCACCAACAACCAAGAGACGGCAAAATTCACACACTAGCCACAAATATCGACGAACCCATACAGTCCCGACAGCCTCGTTCGCTAAACAAGACAGTCAACGAGAGAGAAGCCAACATACAGCATGCCACTACCTCTACTTCCAACCACCATTCTCGTTCACTCTTCTCCCAGAACCTTCTGACAATCCCGCCCTGACCAAATCATAACCAGCTTCAGGGGTTGCTTGCTTGACAGGCAAGCGAAGAAGCCGGAAGATGTCTAGCCTGTTCACAACAACATGCGGCCCCTGTCGCGGATAAAGGAACTCAACTCCCACACTGCTAAAACATAGGACGAACAAGGATCCCAAAGCACGAGAAAGGCCAAACATCTCACACATACTGGAGAAATTGTGCCTTATCACCCTATCTTAACACAGCACCACCCCCCACCCCGTCGTCCCCCCGCCCCTCCAGATCTGGATCCAACCAAATGGGATACAAAATGTAAACTCTCAGCCTGACCACCCCCAACTATGTGATGGCGCTCCAACCACCACAATCACTGAGCACACGTCACAGACAGTGGTTCGGAACACACTCTACTGTAAGGCTATTGCTCTATTGCCTAGGCCTAGAAGTCAGAAATATTCCTTATTTCCCCCGCGCCCTCCGCACAACAAGTCAGAGAATCGGGAGGACCAATTCAAATGAGCCTCACATCCACCCGACAGCATCACACGCTCCTGACTGTATTTTGTGTTCGATGATATCTTCATGCAAACCGTTTACCATTTAAGCTTCATATGCAATATCGTATTGCCTACTGGCATTATCTCAACACTTGATCTAGATCAATAATCACTATGACTGGCAAGTTAATTCAAGTCACTACCCGACAAAACATCTCAAACACGTACGGCTATTGTGCATGTGACTATTTCAAAAAACGTTCAAGATTTAGCTTCATAGACACAGATCATCTCATACCACCAAAAGGTGCGGGCACCTGAGAAAGATATCAGCTCCTTGGTCCTACCTTTGGAAGGTTGAGAAAGTGGGAGAGATCAACCGTGAAGCCAGTGGAATATTCCCATCATACCAAAGCATTGGATCTGGATCGGATGAGTGCCGTTGTGTGACCACAGCTGATCTGCTGAACATGGACGCGCCAACAGTTTCCTGTGACACAGCCATTTGTTTTCTGCATTCATTTTTTTCTTGATCATGTCAAACACCTGCTAAGAATAATAAAAAAGTAAAGACAATCAAGCCCTAAAAAAAAATTCAACAACCACAAATCCAAATAACAGTAAGCCAAATATCAGCGATAACTGCCTATTCAAATATCATTCAATGCAGCCAGAGACACCTGGCCTGTTTACTTCTTAGTTATAAAATGAAAAACAGTAAATAATGAACGTCATGTTTTGGATGAAAGCTTTATTTTACCAACACTTATGGACATGATAATTAAAATTTTCCACAAAGCTGAATTGGATTTAGCGAAATGTAATTAATTCAGCCAAGGAAAAAAAGCTTTCCAAACGGATTAAAATGTACGCAGAATGCAAGATATCCCTTACCCCATGGAGGTTTACCCGCAGCCAAAGGAGAGGGTATTGCATTTGGGTCCATTAGGATGTTTAGTTTATCCGGCCAAAAGAGAACGTTGTGCTTTTCTCGAACCGCTTGTTCGGATTGAGACGAAAATTTCACCATTGGTTCTGCGGCTACTCATGTAGAATATTTGTAAAAATTATGACGTCATAGTCACGTGCTATGTGGCAGCCATTGGAAAGGAAAAATTTGGTTCAGATACTTTTTTCTGAACCGCCCAATCAAGGAAAAAAATGAAACTTGCATATAGCAAACTCCTCGATGGGGTGAGGTTGGCATTAAATGACATCCATAGGTGCCCTCGTTATGATGTTCATAATTGCATATGCAGAACGCCACATCCGATCAGTGTGAAAATTTTTTGAGTCATCCAAGGATAAAATCGTTCAAAGAAAAAAAAAATATGTCATTGTCAGTAATGTCCGCAGCCATATTGTTTAAAATAAATAATAAGTAATAAGTTTAGAAAAAAAAAACCTATTCCAAAAATACCTCTCTGAAGTGGCTGACACAGATTTGAGCAAAAAATTTACACGTATGACCGCCTGTCCATGAGGAATAAAAAATTTCACCATATGATGTCAATTGGGTCACATGTTTGGCAGCCATAGTTGGATTACCCTAAAACCTATAAAAATCTTCTCCAGAACGCTGGAAAAATCCGAGGGGAAACTTCACAAAAGTATTCCCCAGCCATGAGGTGAACAAGTTGTAAAAGGAAAATTGCATAGGTTCACTGAGTTGGCAAACATATTGTATTGGAAGAACCAAAATAATTAAATGTTTTCTCTGGATCCCACTTCAGTCAATGGATGGGAAACTTCATATTTATGATCTCTGCTAGTGTATGGGTAAATACACATTTAAAATCTGGGGAAACCAGAAAGTATTTATTTTTTGAGATAGGTTCTTTTTTCTTCTTTTCTTTTTTAAAATAAGGCTCACTTGCTGTGCCTGGATGTGCTTTGAGGCGGTAGAGGAGTAGCAGCTGAAATGCGAATCCTATCCAGGTTCCTCCTGACCATCTAATTAATCTTCAATCATTTTTACCTGTTTCGGATTCCTTCTAGAACTCCAATGCCCAGGACTTACCTATTTGGTCTTCCATTTTGATTGTGAATTTTTATTATTAATCCATCTGAATTCAATTGCAAAATGAACTCAAAATATTCTAATGTATGATCAGGGTCAGGGTGCTCCGATCAACAGTGTCTATTTCGGCACCCAGTCATCAAGTGGCAGTTCGTAATTATATCTCTATAATATAAACGTAAACACCACAGCTACACACAAGCACCACCAACCCAAATACCCCAACACAAAAGCAATCTTAAGCAAGGCTGACACTCTGATCATGCTCTATTCTAGTGAGCTTAGACGATAGTTTGGTGTATTTTTCAGGCACCATTCAATATCCTATATCTACTATCTCCATGTCTGGAATGTTGAAAAAATTAAAAATACACTTATTCCCCATGTGGAGTGCTTGCTATGGCAAAGTTTTCAAGTCCTTGGTGCGGTTTCAGCCAGATACAAAGGTCCAAAGTTTTTCCATTTTTCACATGCACTGTCAGCACCCACGTGACCGCTAATATCGACGTCAAATTACTCACATATAACAATTTTACATGCAGTATTCGTCACCCTATGTGCAAAATTCATCCGATCGACAAGTGTAGGGAGAAAAACCACAATCTCTGTGTGGACAAACAGACAGAGTCAGACAGACCGAAACGCAATACCTCTCCTTCAGCGAGGGAAATGTAAAACAGAGGGATGAAATCTCAAAGAAACAACCAAACAAGGCAAGAATGACACCAACATTATGATGGCACAATCCCGTTATGGTATTAAACATCACGACATGTTACTTTTGTTGTGGATTGTTGATGGATGAAGAAGTAGAATGAAGAGAAAGGCAGAGCAAAAAACGACGAAGAAAGGGAGAACGAGGACAAGGAGGAGCAAGCGGAGAGGAAGCGAGGACAAGGAGGAAGAAGGAGACAAGGGATGTGGAAGAAAGGAGGAAGGAAACGAAGAAGAAGAGGGAAGGAGAGAAGAGAAAAGGAAGGAAGGAGACAGAAGAAGGAGGAAAGGAGGAAGAAAGAAAGAAGGAGGAGAGAGGAAGAACGAAGCAAGAGGAGGAGGAAGAACGATGAGCGAGCAAGAAGAAGGAGGCAGCGAGAAAGAAGAAGGAGGCGAAGAGGAGGAAAAGAAGGAGGAGAGGAAAAGAAAGGGAGGAAAGAAGAGGAGGAGGAAAGGAGTGCAGGAGGAACAGAAGAAAGTTATATATATATAATTATATATATATATATATATATGAAGCGGAACAGGGACACACGCACGACGACAACTGAACTATAAAGCCTATACATTCTTTAATGCATACGGAAGCGACTTCTGCATTTATGCATTCACTGTTGACTAACTAATCCCACTACGTGTAGCTAGCTAATATTATTCCAATACTTCAAGCCAATAAACAAGGACAACTCGTAACTATGAATATCCATTTCACATCCATCCAGTTGGCGACCATACTCGTGTAGAGTGTTGGTGCCTGCCTAAGCAGTTTCTCCTTGGCTATTGGGCACAATACTGGACGGGTCGCCACTCCTGTACACAGGATACCAGCATGCTGGCAGCACTCATTTTGCTGACCCGGAAGATTTACAGGCCGATTAACCCACCTGGTATTAATGTCAACAGCCGCAGTGAAATTTGAACTCCAGGATCCTAGGATCCCAAGCTCACCACCCTCACCATTAAGCCAACACCAGGCAGTAATGAATATCATATTAACAATCTCCCCCTTCTTCGCTCCTCACACCACCAAATTTTAAACACATCCCTAAAGCAGATGCGGACGCCTTTGTTCCTTCGTGATTATATATATTTTTTATCTTCTTTCATGTGTGAAATTTCTATAAAAGTATAAACATGCTAAATGTGTTATTATTTTGTTATTAACCTCTGCCACAAAGGTGGAGGAGGTTATGTTTTCACCCCTGTCTGTTTGTTTGTGAACAAAAATATCTCAAAAGTTGTGGACGGATTACGAAATTTTTGTGAGAGCATTGGATATGTGACAAGATGAAATGTTTAGATTTATTGTGAGATCATATCTATCTATCTTATATATTTTTCAAGACTTCTTCACCCACTGCGAGATAGGGCCAAAAACGACATACAGCAGGATATCTTCAAAGAGTTGTGGAACGACTCAGAGACGAACTTGGTGCGGCAGTTTAGGATGTAAACCAAGGAATAATTAATCGATTCGATTTTGTGACATCCGAATCCGGATCAAATCAAGGAATTTTTCACTGATCTTCACACATTTGAGTGATGGCTAAAACGATATGTAGCCCACGACTATTTCATAAGCTTATAGACAGATTCTGGAATGGTGGCATGAGTTGCGCTTAACGGCTGACAAGAATAAGCCTCATAAATTAATTAACCGAATCCAGATCCAGCCATCAGTGGATACAAACGTTAACTAATCAGCCTGGGAGAGGGTATACCACTCGAGAAGAGTGCCTTCTGAGTTGGTGTGGATTAAATCCATCTATGTTATTTAATTTGGTTTATGGTACATTCTACCCCTCCCTCCCTCCCTCCTCAATCCTGCTTTCATTCTCATCATATGTGCCAATTCACCACCATATCATAGTGTCGAAAATGCTCCACTGCAGTTATCGTATTAAACAGACTAAAATCCTTATGAATCTGATATATTTTTATTTGGTAATGGATAAAATTCATCTATGTTATTAAATTGTGTAATACCTTTCAGTTGATATATCTTACTATCGCTTTTGAATGATCTCTGTCCACTGTCAATTTCCACCCTCACAATCCAGGCCCTGCGTTTGGTCGCACGTCCACCGTTACGCTTTGATTCTTTCATAATATAATGACTTGACATCATTTATATCCCTTTCTAAATATCATGAATCGGCAGTTGCATGCCCGCACTAGCCCAGAGACAAAATCAAACTTCTCACGTGGACCAACCCACACCCCATGCTTCGCAGCATTATTGAGGAATAACAAATAGGACAACTGAAAACACCGCACCCAGTTTTAACCATGCGTTTTTGAGCGCAAAAAAAGCAGAAGATACAACACAATTGCCATTTTAGATGATCTCATCGATGTAGGTACTTTTGCATAGGCTTATTCTGGTGTCTTTTTAAATCTTGGGTGATCAGAAAACTCGAGAAAAGGCATGGCTTTAATGCTTTACAACTTTAAACTAGTCAACAATGGCGTATCCTTGTGCGTACACATTGACGATGGGCAGCCATTTTCCCCCAACATCATCCATTTGTAATATGAAGTACATACCCGTAAACTCCATTATTTGAAACCGTTTTACAGCGCATTGATGCAACGTGGTCAAGAGAAATAAATTTTAGATTTTGTTCGAATTCCACATATAAGCTGTGCGCTATGCCATTATATCCTATAATTAATCAGTTGCACACACCCTGGCGAACTATCCCCAAGGGCCATAGCCACCCCACGGGAACATGTCCGGTGCAAAGTTAATCGCCCCTCGATGCTGTCAATCCATTCTTGGGGCAAGGAGATTTTTCAAAGGTTTGTACATCAAAAAAACATAAAAAGCTGCCCAGACATGTGACCAATAACATTACTCTCTCAACCACCCATATTCCCCAACGGCGAATAGATCATCTATGCTGAGGTTTGGATCGACCTGGTAGGCCGTTCAGGAGAAGATGCATTTTGAAGGTTTTTTTGTTTCACCCAAAATGACCGCCACAACCCACATTACCTTTGACATCATAAATTTACACTCTGCCTCAACTGGTAGGAACCACATTTTTATCAGTAGTTGAATCGGATAAGGGCGTTATTCCGATTCCAAAGATGGCTGCCAAAACATGGACCGCTGAACTATAACATTTACTTACACTATATCGCCGCAATGGTTGTGTATATATGAAGTTTCACGTCGATCGAGGAAGTGATGTCAACAGGCATTTCTTTAATATATCTTTCAATCCAATACGTGCATGCACCAAACCATGTGAACGGGTAGTCCAATTCACTGTTATAACACCCTGATCTTCCGCCAAGGTTTGGGAAGTGCGTGTGAAAATTTCCCCTCGATCTGTCCAGCCATTCTCAAGAATATCAATTTTTCAAGTTTTCGGGTTAAAATCCAATATGGCTGTCAAACCATGCGGACTTTCATACGTCTTAGGTGGGGAACTTTTTGTGACTGATGGACAGGTAGTCATACTGATAAATTTTGCCTCTATCTGTTCAGCCATTTCTGGAGAAGAAGAGTTTTGAAGGTTTTAAGATTATAATATATATATTACGCCAAGCCTAACACATGACTGATGAGATCAATTTTTTTCTGTTGAGCAATTTATCCCGAGATGACCTCAAACAATTTTCATTACTGATTGAATGTAGTGTTCTACGTATGCAAATTTATACATCCATAATGACACCTGATGTGACATCATTTTAAAAAAATCACATTCCCCATGGGGAAATACTTCACAGTTGCCAAGTTTCACATGTTTCCATGGAGCAGTTTTGAATGATAGCGTTCCAAAGTTTTCCTTTTTTCCAACATGGCTGCCACACCACATGACCTATATGTTCATAATTATCATTAAAACCTTCTACATGAGTAGTCGCTCCGATGTGTGAAATTTTGTGTCAATCCACAAGTGTACAGATAAATGAATTTAAATGGAATAACAAAATGCAGACATGTACGTGACCGGTTGCTTGACTCTGCTTTCACCTTCACATGCATGGGGTAACAACTGATGCCTTTATAGACCTGCCACACTGTTGCAGGGTAAAAAAATAAAAAAACAACACCGAGAGAGAAGTAGAATATTTTATTCATTCTATAACAGGTGAGTCTCATCATCGATGTTGGATTGTATTTTGAAAAAGGAAGATGTGATTTGTGTCATTTCCTCAACTCAGAGTCTACATGAAATGATATTTTTCTCACCTCACTGATTTTTCTTTTTCACTCTGCACAGAGGTACCACTCATACATTTCTCAAAAAAATCCTCAAACTGCCATAAACCAGATGATTTCATGGAATCAAGTAAACCAGTTAAACATCGTTGCTACTGCACTTTACAAATTCAGAAAAAATGTTTATAAAACATGATAAACATGGTCTTTTTCAAAGCTTTCAGAATTTTGTTGCTTGAATTTGTTTTTATGGTCCCGAGTTGATTTCTTTTCCCACACATCCTGTCACCCATAATGGGTAGACAAGTCAAGGGAAGGAATATGCTGCTAACCTCAGTTGGACAAATATTATATCAATGCAGAAATGTAAATGCGCAACAGACCAACAACAAAACATGGTGGTGGACCCGTCGGAAGAGGTCAGGCTTACTTTGAAGTTTTTGTAGCGCCGTTTCATTGTTGAGTCCACAACTGTCCTTGATTTTGGCAAGGAGAGAGGGTGATGGCTGCCAGGTCCGGGACAGAGAAAAAGCAGAGAGGGAAAGTATGCCAGCAATACACAGCGAAGCGGTACACCACGGCCTTATAAGTAAGCGCATGGCTCTCATCAGAGATGCTGGAGAGACGAGAAAAAAATGCAAAAAAATGAAGAAGAAAACAAATCAGAGGACGAAGAGTCTGTCACACGTGGAGCGGGGATGTGATGGGGTGTGGAGAGAGGGAGAGGGAGGAGAGGGAGAGGGATGCTCACGGGCCAGGATCACATGGGGGGGGGGGTGTCACGACCAGGATCACGTGAGGGGGGTCACGAGCCAAGATCACGTGGGCGAGGGAGGTCACGACACAGGATCACGTGGGAGGGGTCACGAGCCAGGGATCACGTCGGGAGGGGCGTCACGAGCCAGGATCACGATCGGGGGGGGGTCACGAGCCAGGATTCACGTCGGTGGGGGTCACGAGCCAGGATCACGTCGGGGGGGTCACGAGCCAGGATCACGTCTCGGGGTGGTCACGAGCCAGGATCACGTCGGGGGGGGTCACGAGCCAGGGATCACGTCGGGGGGGGCGTCCAGCACAGGATCCGTCGGGGGGGGTCACAGCAGCCAGGATCACGCGGGGGATCGAGCCAATCACGTGCAGGGGGTGCACGAGCCAGGATCACGTCGAGGGGGGGGGTCACGAGCCAGGATCACGTCGGAGGGGGGGTCACGAGCCAGGCTCACGATCACGAGGGGGGTCACGAAACAGGATCAGCTCGGGTGGGGGGGCACGAGCCAGGATCACATCAGGGGGGGGACACGAGCCAGGATCACGTCGGGGGGGTCACGAGCCAGGATCACGTCGGGGGGGCGGTCACGAGCAAGGATCACGTTGGGGGGGTCACGAGCCAGGATCACATTGGAGGGGCTCACGAGCCAGGATACATCTGGGGGGCTCACGAGCCAGGATCACGTCGGGGGCTCACGAAGACGGGGCCAGGACACACGGGGGAGGGGACTCACGAGCCAGATCACGTCAGGGGGGGGGTCACGAGCCAGGATAAAGTGCATACCTTCACCATGCAATGCCTGATCCAGAGAACATATCTGACCTAATACATTTTTGAAATATGCGATATGTCGATTTGCACCATGTCTCAATGGTGAAGATCCGGATTCTTGTATCCGGAGCTGCATTCAGATCTTCACCAAATCGAATCAATTCGTCATAGTCCACACCAAACCTGTCCACCAAGTTTCATCCGAATCCGTCCACAACTTTTGACAGATATCGTGCTATATATTAGTTTAGCACTATCTTCTCAATGGTGAGAGAATCACTTAAAAATTATCAGATCTGGATCCAGATCCAGATCTTCCACAAATTCGGAATATAT
>CM068968.1:27798673-27814494 GCA_035128595.1 Eptatretus atami
ATCGGAGCTGCCGACGAGCCAGACGTAATCACGTTCGTGTGGGCTGTTACAACAGAGCCAGGATCCACTGCTCCGGAGGGGACCGTCTGCACCGGAATGCCATGGAATCCACGGCGCGGCTTCTACGCAGAGCTGGGGGACTTTCTAGCCCGCAGATCGCCCTATAAGGAGTCTCACTCCAGCGGGGGGTGGGGTCACGAAGGCCAGGATGAAAGTGCGGATACCCTTCACCAGTGCCACATGCCCTGAATCCAGTCGGAGAACATACATCTGACCTTTAATACATTTTGAAATACTAAGCCGAACGTATGTTCACACGATTTCTTTACAGGACACCATGTACTCAATGGTGAGAGATCCGGCATTCTCTGTAATTCGGGAGCTGCATTCCAGCATCTTTCACCAATCGAAGTCCATTCGTCCATAGCATCCACACACCAAACCTTCGGGCATCCCCACCAAGTTTTCATCCGAATCCGCCTCCCACAAATTTTTGAGATCATCGTGTTATATATTAGGTTTTAAGCCCCTCTTATCTCTCCCAATGGGGTGAAGAGCATCCACTTAAAAAATTATTAGATCATGGCCTTCCCAGATCCAGATCTTCAACCAAAAAGACCTCGAAGTATAACAATTTCTTCTAGGTCACACAACCAACACCATGATCTCCACCAAGTTTCATTCGAATTCTGTCCGTAACTTTTGAGAATATCTTCGCTATGCTATCAGTATTAGACCTATCGCTCAATGGTGAACAATCACTTCAAAAATTAAATATGTAGTAACCTGGATTGCAAGAATTCGGATCTTCACCAAAATCCCAATTCCACGTTACATCCATCCGCTCACACACCAAACCTTGTCCAACCAATAAACTTCTACCTCTTGGATCCATTCCCCCACAACTTTCTTGAGAATATCCTGCACACAAACAAACCTACACAAACAAACAAACAAGAAAGGACGACTTGGTTGCGGAGCCACGATACGTGTGCCCCAAAATGCCACAAAAACAGGTGATCTTCACCTCAAATTAATAATTGTTAGGGTTGAAAAATCCAAATGAGCAAATATGTAACTCACTCTTATCAAATTCTGCCCAATATCAATGTGTGAATGAAAATTTGAGAGATTTTAGAACAATAAACCACCTTCAGTTCAATTGGAACCATTCGGCGACACTACTGTTGACCCTTTTGGTCAAATGTTGATCTCATAAATAATTGAGGCTGGTTGAAACTTCCAAGTTGACCTTGAACAATCATCTCATGTCTTTCAAATTTCAAGTTCAATCGGGATGAAACTGCAGGATTTATATAAATCTGGCCCATTGCTTGATCCTCTTGTCTGTAATCATGGTGACATTCAAAAAAACCAAGAGGGGGAGCACTCGAAACATGTCAGGTATAGAGTGCAAAACCCTCCCGCCGCCCCAATTTTACTGCTAGGTCACCTCAAGTGAACCTGGATATCCTATTCGATTCAATTTGACTTTCAACAGTGCTCCACAGAGTTATAGTTTGCAACTTTCCCTTTTACTTTTTAAACTTTTACATACTCCCAATTCCATTTCATCATAACCCCTAGAGATTCCTTGAGCACAGAAATTGATTTTTACGTGGTGGTATATCCACTCCATGTAAGGTTCCATAAAATCAGGCCGCCAATTATAATAATTTGGCATGTTTTTTTTTGGTTGGAAATCACTAAAACCATTAGAAATGCAAAAAGAAAAAATAAAAAAATTCAAAATATTTTTCAAAATGCCCGCCATCTAGGGCCATATTATAGGATTTTGGACCCCAAGTCCCAAAATCTAAGTTGCAATGCATCTCGGACACAATACCTAAAACACCCCCCCCCCCCCCCCCCAAACAGTTTCGTCCGAACAATCACTCGAGGAGTTTTTCCGTAATACTGTTCACAAAAAAAACAAACCAAACAGAACCAACATAGACTTGTTGGTACTACAGAAATCTCAACTTGACCCTCTGACCTTGTCTATAAAGCTTGTTATCTACAGATTTCAGAGAGGTAGCCGATGGCAAATCCAGAAGTTTCTACGCTGATTGGCTCACCAAACCATCCCCAAAAATCGAATGTATTGACCCTTCACCCGTGACCTTGACCGCCTCGAAGTGTGACCCGATTTTGGACCAAACTAATCAGGCACTAGCCCATTCAAACCCTCCCTGAATCCACGTGCGTGTAATTTGGACATTGGTAGCTTCCTTCCCCAGTTCTCGAGTTATGCCTGCTACCAACACATCAAAAAATCCCCGAAAGTGTTTGACCTCACCGCTGACCTTGGACCGTTGACAGAATTTGACCAAAATCTAATCCAGCACTAGCCATCACCCTCCTGAATCACGTGGCTGTCAATAATGACATGGTAGCTTCTTCCAGTTCCTCCGACATGTTATCCGTGCCCTACAAACAAACCAAAACAAACAAACAAGCAGTCATAACTGGTACTTACGAAGATCGCTCAACTGTGACCTCCTGACCCTGTCTCACTAAAAGGCTGTCTTCTAGAGACAGTAGGCGACGCCCAAGATCAGAAGTTTCTACGCATGATTACTGTACTCCAAACCATCAAAAAAAATCGAATGTTTGCGAAATCACCCCGTGACCCTCGACCGTTGACCCGATTTGACCAAAATCTAATCAGGCACTAAGCCCACCACCCTCCCTGAATTCCAACCGTGGTGTAATCTTGACATTTGTAGGCTTCTTCCCGTATTTTCTCGCAGTTATCCTGTACCCAAACCTATCCAAAAAAAATCGAATATATTACCTCACTGTGACCTGACCTTTCACCAAAAATCTAATCAGCCACTAGCCATCACCCTCCTGAATTCACGTGATGTAATTTACATTAGGATAGCTTCTTCGTTTCTCGAGTTATCGTGGTACCTACAGAACAAACAAACATACAAAACATAGCAGTCAATTTAGACTGGTACTACGAAATCATCCAACTTGACCTCTGACCCTTGTCTAATAAAAGCCCTATTGAATCCAGTGCCAGAAGGCCCCAAGGGGGAGCTATGAAATTCTGAATTTCATGTGGGTTACGATTTTACACTGTGTTTGCAAGAATTAAATGAGTCCCAGGACTAAAAACTAAGACTTTTCTTATAAAAATTTCCCAAATTTTTTTTTTTTTACAGAGTGATTCCAGCAGACCAGCACAGGACTCATGCTCATGAATAATAGGGCAGTGATTACTTTTCAGGAAGGAAATCTGATAAAAAGACTTATTAATTTCTATTACTTATTATATCAGTAATTGCATCGCTGTTCCCAGGAATTTGGACAACGAGTTTTAAGCGTCCCTAAGGCGATTCCGTGCAAAAACCCGAAGACCTCAAAATTAAAAATTCGGAAGTTTAAAACGAACCTCGTTAACGTCGACCATAGCCGAAGCAAATAAACATTCTCCAGTTCTCCATGCAAGAACCTTAACGTTCAATCACAACCGACCGGCGTCTCGGCTCGGAGCGCAATGCATCCCAATGGGGACACCCGTGACGTCTGCTATCCGTGAGCCGCAATCGCATCACTGACGACCACTTGGACGATTCTTGAGTGAATAATTCTTTCTTTCATACAATCTTAAAACGTTCTCCAAACATCCGATTTTTTCACCCCAGGTAATTTCGACAAACGATGTTTTAAGCGTGCGCAAAGCGATCGCCCAAAAAACTGAAAGACAAAAATTAAAATCCGTAAAGTTAAAACCGAACTGCCGTAAACGTCGAGCCTGAACGCAAGAAATACTCCATTTCTCCCACCGTTTAATTACGGAATTATGTTGACCTCCGACTTGGTTGCACTTGAACTTTGACTAAGATTCTTTGACCAAAATGCTAAATCCACGCTAGCGCATCACGCCTCCTGAATCACGGGTTGGCTTAATTTGACATTGGTAGCTTCTTCTCATCGGATGGTTATTCCAGTGCCCTACCAAACAAACCAAACAAACATACAAAACAAAAAAACAAACAACACCCAAACAGAAACGGAGTCATCCAATATACCTTACGACCAATCTTTTAATTTGTAAACAGAGTAACCAAACAAACAAGCAGTCTCATAGACTGGTACTTTACGAATCGTCAAAACTTGCACCTCTGACTCTTAGCGTCTAATTATAAACAGCCAATGTCTCCCGAGAACGGCCGGTTAGCCGGACGCAAATTCCACCGAAGTTTCTACGATCGAGTCCTGTACCAAAAACATCAAAATACTCGAGATGTTATTGGATTCGGTTTCTGACCTGCCACTGATGACCTTGACCTCCTGGACGATTTTATAGACGAAAATTCTAAATCACGCTAGCACCACCCCTCCTAAATCCGGCGTGGTGCAATTTGACATTTGCGTAGCTTCTTCCGTTCTCAGTTATCATTTTTTGGATGTTTCGAACCTCCACCGTGTGACCCCTTGACTTTGACCGATTATTGGGACCCAAAAATCTAAATCAGCACTAGCCATTCACCCCTCTTGAATGAACGTGGTTGTTAATTTTGACATTGGTAGCTTCTTCACTTCTCAAGTTATCGTGCCTACAAACAAACAATACAACACAAACAAAACAGAGAACGGAAGTCATCAATAATACCTACGAAAAATCTTGTCAGATTTTCGTAAGTAACAAGCCCCAGTCAACACGACTGGGTAACTTTACCGGCAAATCATCCACTACCCTCTGACCTTTTCTAATAAAAGCCATGGAACATTCAGTCAAGCGAAGCCCTCCCAAAGGGGAGCTTGAATTCTGACATTCATTGGGGTGCGTGAGCGATTGTTACGACCCTGTGTGGTTTGCCCAGATAATGCAGTCCCCCCATGCACAATAAAAAACCCTAGATTTTTCTATTATAACAAAAAATTCCATTTTTTTTTTTTAAAGTGAATTCCCCCAGTTACCAAGCAGCGATTTTATATTGCCCAGATAAATAGCGGGTGGTAATTACTTTTCAAAGACAATGTCTGTTATTTATAAGGAAGACCATTACTAAAGTATTCTTAAATTACTATATATCAGGTTAATTGCCATACGCTGTTTCCCCAGCCACAACAGTTCGACAACCCGAGAGTTTTTAAAGCGGTCCTAACAGCGCCCGAATCGCAAAATACGAGACCGCCACAATCGTTTCAAAAGCTCGAATGTTTAAGAACGAAAACTCGTAACGTCGAATCGAAACCCGCACAAGAACATGCCTCCGCGAGTGTGTCTCCATGCAAAAACCTTAACGTCACTCAACGTACCATGTCTGCTCGAGCCGCACTGCATCATGGGACGACTCCGTGACGTAGCGTGTCTCCTCCAGAGCGCACGCATCATGGTACGAACCCGCTCACGGTCTGCCTCGCAGCTCCGCAATATTCATGGGAACGGACCCTTCGGATACGCTGCTCGAGAGTTGAAACTCATTTTTTTGTATACAATCTTTAACACGTCTTTCCAACGAACATTTGCGATTTTACCAGAGAATTTCGTTACAACCGAGTTTTAAGACGTCCTACAGCGATCGTGCCAATAAACTGCAAACGAACAAAATAAAAATATCGAAGTTAAACGAACCGCTAACGCCGAGCAACAGGCGCAAAAATCTACATTTCTCTCCCATGCCAGACAACCCTTAACGTCATCATCAACGACGCCTGTAGTCTGCCCTCGCGCGGTATGCATCAGGGACGACCCGTGACGTCCTTGCTCGAGCGGCAATGCATCATGGACGACCCTTGACGCTTCGAGGCACGTGAAATATATATTTTATACCAACTTAAAACGTCTCCAAAACATATCGATTTTTTACCAGAAAATTTCCCGCACAAACCGAGTTTTAAAGCGTCCTTAAGCGATCGCAAAAACTGAAGAACAAAATAAAATCGAAGTTTTTTCTAAAACGAACTCGTAACGTACGGAGCGAAGCAAAAATACTCCATTTCTCCACGTTAATTACGGAATTATGTTTTGACCTCACTGTTAACTTGACCTTTGATCATTTTACCAAAATCTAATCCAGGCACTAGCCATACCCTCCTGGTAATCACGTCGTGTTGTAATTTGACCATGTTACGCTTCTTCTGCGGTTCTCGAGTTATTTCGTTGCCTGACAAACAAACAAACAAAAACAAACAAACAGAACAAGCAGGTCATAGACTGGTACTTACGAAATCGTCAACTTGACCTCTGCACCTTGGTCTAATAAAAGCTGTCTCTAGAAGAAATACCGACCGGTATGCGACGCAAACCAGAAAGTTTTCTACAGATGACTCTGTCACCAAACATTCAAAAATCGAATATGTTTGACCTCACCTGACCCTTGACCGATTGACCGATTTCGACCAAAAATCTAACCAGCACTTGCCATCCCCTCCTGAATCACTTGGTGTAATTTGACATTGGTAGCTGTCTTTCCTTTCTCGACGTTATCGTGCCCTCAAACAAACAAACAAACAAACAAACATACAAACAGAACGGAAGTCATCAATTTATACTTACGAAATCTTTTTGATTCTGTTATCCAGTAACAAACATACAAACAAAACAGAAACGGATAAGTCATCAATATACTTACGAAATGCTTTAGATTTCGTAAGTAACAGCGAGTCACCTAGACTTAGGTACTTACGAAATCATTCAACTGACCTCTGACCTATGTCTAATAAAAGCATGACAATCATGTCAGAAGCCCAAGTGGGAGCTTGAATTCGTTAATCTCATTGTGGGCTCTTCACGATTTTACACTGTGGTTTGCAGATAATGTAGTCCCAGCAGCAAAAACTAGAGATTCTTATAAAAAATTCCATATTTTTTTTTTTTTTAAAGTGAATCCCCTAGTACCAGCAGGATATGCCAAGCATAATAGGCCTGTGTCAAATTACTTTTCTGAACGAATCTTG
Source organism: Eptatretus atami (assembly GCA_035128595.1). Classification (NCBI taxonomy): domain Eukaryota; kingdom Metazoa; phylum Chordata; class Myxini; order Myxiniformes; family Myxinidae; genus Eptatretus; species Eptatretus atami. The sequence goes on from CM068968.1 coordinate 27,805,592, forward strand.
TAAAACGACCATCCGCGCCGGCAGACCGGCTGTCACGATGCGGTTATAACTCGATCCTCCTATCTGTGCTACTCGAAACCCAGATCGCTCCCTCAGATTCATATGAAAGCTGTTTAGAATCCCTCCCACCTTAAGTCTCGGCGTTGAGCTATCCGGGCCATACGTCAGCTAGGTCGTAATCTACACGCCGCCCTCAAATTCCACGCCGATTGCTTCGGCATCATATCTACTACTACTCCGAACAGCCCCGCGGCCCTTACCGGTTTTGACAGTCTGCCCCTACTCCACTCTCTATCTACCGCCGTACCTCGCACCGCACTATACATACACTGACTACGATTATCGTCCACAATCTTCCGAGGCTGCTCCTCTGCGATCCAGACAGGCGACACGTCATACTTAGACCGCATTCCGCCATGCCCCAGGGTCAAGCACCGTCACGAACCAAACAGCTTCTTACACACTCAAAATATCGCATTCTGGCTGGTGAGTTCCCACCTGCTGTCTCCTTACAAAGATCTTATTATTTATTACTATATAATCAGTTATTCATCGCTCAGGATTGCTTCCCGAAATTTTCGGAACAACCGAGTTTTAAGGCGTCCTATGCCGATTCGTCAAAAAACGAAGGAAAAATAAAATCCGACCATACGTTAGATAACCCGAATACTCAAGACGATAAGTTCCATAGGTCCTGATACCAGGCCGTAAAGCCTAAAAAACTTACTCCATTATTCTCCCATGCGAATAGAAACGTCCTTAACTGTCAAACTCTATACAGACCATTTGTCTTGCTCTTTCGAGCGCACCTGCATCTATCTGGGTTCGAACGACCCGTGACGTCACTGCTCAGAGTGCGCAATTTCAGATTCAGCTTGGACGGATCCTTGGACGTGCATTCGAGTTGAAATATTCTTCTTATAGCCTATATATCAATCTATTTTAAGAAACTGCGTCTTCCAAACGAATCCCGGATTTTTACTCAGAGCAATCATTTCGACAACCGAGTTATTAACGCGTCCTAGCTCCGATGGTCAAAAATAACCGCCAAGTGACCTATAAATAAGAAGTCGAAGTCTAAATACGAACTCCGCTAACGTCTCTGAGACTGCGACTTAGACGCAAAAAACTTCTACATTTCTTCCATGGCAAAACACTTAAAGGTCAATCAACGAGCGCGTCTGCTCAGCGCAATTGCATAACATCGGGCTCTTACGAACCCGTGCACGTCTGCTTCATGCACCGCGCTAAGTGACCCCTATCATGCGCGCAGCGACCTATGAGCGCACCTCGTGTCGCAGATTGAACACCTCCTCATTTCGTGCCCGGCCCCTATCGCCTATTACTATCCTTAAATATAATCGCGTTCTCCAAACCACTCCGTCATTGTTTACCAGAATTTCGACAATCTATCCCGAGCGTCTCTCTCTTTGTGTGTTGTCTTGAAGACAACGTTTTTATTTAAGAGTTCTGGGTCTCGAGTCTATGTCCGTGGTGTGACCTAAGCGACTCGAAACACACTGCAACGACAAAATTTACAATCGAAGTCATCCTAAACACTGAAACTCCACCGCCGTTAAACGAGCGGGTCTTTGACCCCGCGAATGCCACAACTACAATCCATTTCCTCCACGTTAATATGCCACACGGAAGTTATGTCTTGACCTCACTGTGTCTTCATTGTGACCTTCCATCGAGCTAATTGACCGATTGTTTTGCGAACCAACAAATCTATATCTCAGCGCCCTCATCTAGAACATCACCCCTCTGAATCACACTGGAGTATGGTGTAATTGTTAGCACCATATGTAGCTTCTCTCTCCTGTTCCTCGTAGTACTTCGCTTCATCCTCACGAATACACAAACAAACTACAACTAAGAAACAAGCAGTCCCATCTGAGGATCTAACAGCTAATCACCTCTAAGGTACTTTACAGAAATCGTCAACCTTGGCCTCGACCTTGTCAATAATACAACAGCTTGTCTGCATACAGAGAAACCTATCCCTGATCCTCGAACTGCGCGCGCTCCGGCAACGCTGCGCCGCGGTCCAAGCGTACTGCACAATACACCAGAAGTTGTTCTCCTTAGCATAAGATTACGAATTTCCATGTGCTTACACTAAAGCATTGCAAAGAATCACTCGTTGCACATTTTTGACGCTCAACCCGTTGACCAGCCTACCCCCCTGATCCTGTCGTTTGATTATGGACCTGAATTCGTCTGACCCCTAACAAATTACTACTGATCAGCACTAATGTCCCACTCCGACCCCTTCATCCGACCTGCGCGCAACCAATAACACTTCGACGTGCTTCTTCCAATATCGATTCATGACATTGGAGTTGCTCTCTTCCGGGTTCATTCGTGTTATACAGTGAGCTGCCTACAAAACCATAACCAAAACAAACAAACAAACCAATACCAAACATGATAATGAATCATCAATTATAGCACTTACGAAATGCTTTAGATTAATTCGTAAATAACCAGAGACATACAGAACACAACTCCGAACGGTCAGTGCATTCAATATCATTAACGAAATTGAGATTTCCGTAAGTATACAACGCAGCGTGCATACAGTATCTAGGGTTACTATTACGAAAATCATTCAACTTGGACCTCTGACCTTGTCTAATAAAAGCATGAAATCAGTCAGAAGCTCCAAGCTTAGTAGCTATAGTGCGAATGCTAGACACTACCACATCGGTACTGTTGGTCTTACGCAGTGTTACACATGTGGTTTTTGCAGCAAAATGCTCTAACCGTCTCCAGACAAAATACTACGTTTTCTTTATAAAAATTTCCATTATTTTAATTAAGTGTTTTTTTGTTTTTTAAGTGATTCAGTACAGGCAGGCGTTATGCCAGATTGATGTAGCGGTGTTACTTTGTTATACTTTTCTATAGCTAAGAATCTGATAAAAGAGTCAAGCTTATTATCCTCTCATTCTATATATATTCAGTTATTCATCGCTGCTTCCCAGAATTTCGACAACCGCAGTTTAAAGCGTCTCCTAAGCGCGATACGCTCACCACATAACCGAGGACAACAATTACAATCGAAGTTAAAACGAACTTCATCAACTTACTAACGATTCGTAGTTGTCCCAATTCCACGCTCCCATCCCCCGCACACCCAAAAGATCGACCGCGAAGCAAAAAATCTCCATTTCCCATGCAAAACCTTAACGCTCACTCAACACATGTCTGCTCGGCAGCGCACTGCATCTATGGACGACCCGTGACGTAGCTGCTCGAGCGCGAAGATGCCACATTCAATGGACGGACCTTGTTGACGCTACCCTCGAGGTGACATATATATCTTGTATTGATACTCTCAAAATCTTTAAGAAACGTCTCACAACAGCACATCCGATTACTTTACCAGAATTTCGACATACCCGAGTCTCTTAACGGCCCGTCCTAAGCTCCGATCTGCAAAAACCGTAAGACAAAAATTAAAATCGAAATTTATAACGACACCGTGCTTTATACGGTCCGAACTATCACACGCGACTAGCAAAAAAAAATCTACACTTTCATCCATTGTGCACATCACCCTTAACGTCACTATCAACTCACGGCGTTCCTGCTCGAGACGCGCAATGCATCATCGCGTACGGAATCCCGTGACGCTTGCTGTCGAGCGTTCCGATCGGCATCAGTGGGAAACTCGACCCTTGGACGCCTTCGAGTGTACCAATATATTTAGCCTAGTACAATCCTATGACAAATACGCGTGTCCAAAACATGAACTTCCTAGACTTTCTTACCATAGCTAATTTCGACAACCGAGTTGTTAAAGCGTCCTAAGCGATCGCAAAACTGAGCACAAATTCAAATCGAAGTTAAAAACGAAACTGCGTACACGTCCGTAAGGCGAGAGACAAATAATACTCCATTTCTCCACACGTTAATTTACGGTACTATATCGTCTTGACCCTCACATGTGACTTGCCTATTAGACGACTTTTGATCAAATTCTATATTCTAGCACTAGCCATCACCCTCCTGAATCACGTGAGCGTTAATTTTGACATTGGTAGCTCTTCCGTTCTCGAGGTTATCGTGCCTTACAACAAACCAAACAAACACATAACATAGCCTATAGAGATCACTATAGACTATGGTACTGATGCGAAACTTCGTCAACTTGACCGTCTGACCCTTCTCGTCCTTTAATAAAGCTGCCTCTAAGAGAACCCTGTAGCGACGCAAACCAGAAGTTTCTACGATGCAATTCCTGTACCAAACCATCTCAAAAATCGAATGTCCCTTGACCTCACGCTGACCTGACCGTGGACGATTTCGAACGCACAAATCTAATCTAAGCACCTTTCCGCCATCACGCCTCGCTCGAACTCTCATTGGAATCGCGTGTAATTTGACCCATTGGTCAAGCTTTACTTTCAGCTCTCTCGACCACTTATTCGTGCTCTTGAAGGCACCAAACAAAACAAACACAACAATGTACAAACATACAAACAACAAAGCAAACAAACCAAACAGAAACCTGCATATGTCTCGATATCAAGAAGCTCATACTTACGATTAATTTCTTTAGATTTTTCGGTAAGTAGTAACAAAGCCCATACAAACAAAACAGAAACGGTAGTCATCAAGTATACTTTACCGAAATCTTCTAGATGTTCCGTAGAGTAACAAGCAGTCATAGCGACTATGGTACTTTACGAAATCATCAACTTGACTCTGACCTTGTCTAATAAAAAGCCCCATGAAATCAGTTAGCAAAGCCCAAGCGGTGCGCTAGCCTCTGAATAGTTCTGACACTCATCTATAGTGAGTCTACTGAATTTTACCTGTCGCGTTTGCAGATAATGGGCAGTATCCCAGTGACAAAACAGATTTCTTATAAAAATTCCATATTTTTTTTTTTTACGAAGTGATTCAGTACCAGCAGAATATTGCCAGATAATAGGTGTTTTATGTTCATTTACTTTTCAGAAGAATCTGATAAAAGACATTATTATTTATTTATATATATCAGTTACTTCATCGCTTTGTCTGTCCAGAATTTCGACAATCGAGTTTCTTAAGTGTCACTAACCCTGCGATGCGTGCAACCCTATATAACCGCACGAATCCTAAAATATAAACTCCCGACAGTTAAACATACGACCCGAGACTACTGCTAACGCGTCCTACGGAGATTCGAAAAGCGAATATAATCGTCACCCGGCTTCCATGTTCGATTCTGCCTCATGGCGACTACAGCAAGCATCCCGGAGCTATTAACCGGATCGCATCGTCAAACACGTATTGTCTGCTCATTAAAGCTCCGCACGCGCCGCACCTGCGATTATCACATCTGGGGACGTATCCTCTCCCGTCTCCGGCACAGCTTACCTCGATGACCTCGTGAGCGTCAACTGCCTATATCGCGAAGTTCCGGGACGAACCCGTACTTCCCTATCGAGTGAGACTATTTTCTTTTCTACACTACCTCATTATACATACTTAAAACGTTTCTTCCAAAACATCCGTGATTTTTACCCAGAATTTCGACAACCGAGTTTTAAGCCGTCCTAAAGCGCATCCGCAAAAACCGAAGAACCAAAATTAAATCGTGAAGTGTTAAAACGCAGTACAACTCGTAACGTCGAGCGTAGCGAAGCCAAAAAATTCTCCATTTCTCCGATGCAAAACCTTAAACGTCAATCAACGACGCGTCTTGCTCGAGCGCAATGCATCATGGGACGACCCGTGACATCCTGCTCGAGCGCAATGCATCATGGCACGACCCTGACGCTTCGAGTGAAATTTTTTTTTTATACAATCTTAAACGTCTCCCAAAACATTCCGATTTTTACCAGAATTTTCGACAAACCGAGTTTTAAGCGTCCTAAGCGATCGCAAAAACTGAAAGACAAAATTAAATCGAAGTTAAAACGAACTCGTAACGTCGAGCGAAGCCAAAAATTACCTCCATTTCTCCACGTTAATTTACGGAATTATGTTTGACCTCACTGTGGACCTTGACCTTTTGACCGATTTTGACCAAAATCTAATCAGCGCCTAGCCATCACGTTGTGTAATTTTGACATAGGTAGCTTCTTCCGTTCTCGGAGTTATCTGTGCCTACAAACAACAAAACAAAACAAACAACAACACAAACAAACAAACAAGCAGTCATAGACTGGTACTACGAAAAATCGTCAACTTGACCTCTGACCTTGTCTAATAAAAGCTGTCTCTGGAGAGAAGGTAGCGACGCAAACGAGCGACGTTAATGCTGTGTCTTACCAATCCCCCTCATTAGCATAATCTTCAGTGCATAATACCTCAGATACGACACCGACATAATCTTCATAAAACATCCGATTTTTACCAGAATTTCGACAACCGAGTTTTAGAGCGTTTCCTTAAGCTGATCGGCAAAAACCGAAGACAAAATTAAAATCGAAGTTTAAAATGATACCGTACGCTCGAGCAAAGCAAAAATCGCATTTCTCCACGCAATTTATACCTTAACGTGAATCAACGACGCGTGCGCTCGAGCGGCCTGCATTCATGGACGACGGTGACGTTTGCTGCACGTTCTTGATGCGCACCCTGCATCATGGACGATGCCCGTTGCATGTTCAGTCTCGCTTCGAGCGCACCTCGCACGATCATTGGGACGGAACCCGTTGACAGTCCCTCTGCTGCTCGAGCCCCAGAGCTGCACTCATGGGTACGACCTCTGACTGCTTCAGAGAAGTGAAATACTTTTTCTATAACAATCGTCCATAAAAACGGCTCCATGAAAACAATACCGATTTTTACCAGAAATTCGGACAAACCGAGTTTTAAGCGTCCTAAGCGATCGCAAAAAACCGAAGAGCCAAAATTTAAAATCGAAGTAAAAACGAACTCGTAACCGTCGACGGAAGCCCAAAATACTCATTTTCTTTCACGTTATTTGGAATTTCGCGTTATTATACATACTGTGAGCGCGTTGGTAACCTCAATTGGACCGATTTTCGACCAAAATCTAGTCAGCACTAGCCAATCACCTCTCTGAATCACGTGGTTGTAATCTTGACATTGGTAGCTATCTTCCGTTCTCGAGTTAATCTGCACCAAACCATCAAAAATCGAATATTTGGACCTCACTGTGACCTTGACCTTTGACCGAGGTGACAAAATTCTAATCAGCACTAGCCATCACCCTCTCTGAATCGACGTGATGTTAATTGGACATTTGGTAAGCTTCTTCCGTCTCGAGTTATCGTGCCTACAAACAAACAAACATACAAAACATACAAACAAAACAAACAAGCAGTCATAGACTGGTACTTACGAAATCGTCAACTTGACCTCTGACCTTGTCTAAGAAAAACTGTCTCGTAAGAAGTTAGTGAGCGTAAACCAGAAGTTTCTACGATGATTTCTGCTACCAAACCACTTCACAAAATCGAAATGTTGACCTCACCGTGACTTGACGCCTTTGACCGGATTTTGCGACCAAAAATCTATATCAGCACTAGCCATCACCCTCCTGATCACGTTGGTGTAATTTGACATTGGTAGCCTTCTTCCGTTCTCGAGTTATCGTGCCTACAAACAAAACAAACAAAACAAGCAGGTCATTAGACATCGGTACTTACGAAAATCGTCAACTTGACCTCCTTATCCTTGCTCTAATAAAAGCTGTCTCCGTCGAGAAATACTTGCATCTCTTTCAAGCCATACTTATGACTCTGGCTATCTCTGAGCGTACGCGTACGCATAAGACTGAAGCGTTATTCTACTGGAACTCAACTGCTACGTTGCCTCACTCCACATCCACCATGCGAGAGTCTCATTCCCGTAAATCGTTTTGGTACGTGTCTTACCTCATCGTGCGTTCTGACCTTGACCTTTGAACCGAGATTTGACCAAAAAAGTGCGAGACGAGCGTCCTAACCAACACCGCACCTGATCACGTGGTGTAATTGACATTGGTAGCGTTCTAATCGGCAGTTTCTCGAGTTATCATTTATGGCATTGAGCGCTATGTGAATCTTCACGTGGATAATCTCCTGACCTCTTGACCGATTTGACCAAAATCTAATCAGCACTACCATCACCCTCCTGAATACATCGGGGGTTCAGTTTGTAAGTTTGGGACATTGCGAGTAGCTTCTCCGGTCCGGTGATGTAGGCGTGCCATAACAATAGCAAACAAACCAAAGGCTGAACATTACAAACAAACAGAAACGGTTAGGTCATCAATATACGAGGGGGATGACGAAATCTATATTTCGTAAGTAACAAACATAACCAGGATGACTCAAGCAGAAACGGGGGTAGTCATCATATACTACGAAATCTTTAGATTTCGTAAGTAACAAACAGAAAGGGGTGAAAAACAGTAACCATCCATCCTCTTTCGATGGCGGAGGTTAGTTAATAGCAATAGGTGGTTGAATTCAGTCACCTGATATGTGAATGCTCTTCAAATTTCAAGTTAATCGGATTAAAATTGAGGATTTTAGAAATCTCACCATCGTTGTTGACCTTTGGCCTATGTTGACCTTTTGACCTTGAAAACAATAGGCTTCTTCCTCATCACAAACTGTACCATGCGGTGAAGTTTCGTGAAGATCGGTTTAAAATTGTGGCCTGTAGGCGACAAACACAGACGACAGACAGACAGACGGACGGACTAACAAAATCGACTGACCAATTTTCTTTAAAAATCTTCGATTTTGCAAGTAAACAAACACAGAAGACAGAAAGGGATGAAAACATAACCTCCTTCACCTTTGGTGACTGAGGTAAGAAAGGTGAAGAGAGGAGTCAAGACATGGCAGGAGTCTTTCACACAGAGTAGTTAACACGTGGAAAGATCTCCTTGGAAAACTAGTGGCAGCAGAGGGGAGAGGAGGGTGGGAAGGAGGGAGGGAAGGAGG
>CM068968.1:27864204-27877188 GCA_035128595.1 Eptatretus atami
TCGTTTGGCTGTTTGAGTAAAACTCATTCGTTCAGTTTGCAATGCAGCCTGGTGTTGGCTAAGTGGTTAGGGTGGTGGCTTGGGATCCGAGGGTCCTGAGTTCAAGCCCCGTTGGCCACAGAATTAAAATACACCAGGAAGTTGACTCAGCCTGTCATCCTTCCGAGGTCGGCCAAAATGAGCACCAGTGTACTGGTAAGGGGGACACTGCATCAGCGGTATAGCTGCGTCCCAACCAATGATGCAACCAGCAGCCACAGGCTGCACTCGGAGAGAGAGAGAGTTTGTAATGCATGACTTGGACCGCCCCTCTGCCCTGTAAATCCTCAAACTCATAGCCATGCTCCCTGCCTTGTGAAAGCCACATTGTTTCTTAAGTCTTGTTTCCTGGTTTGGAAATGCATGTTTCTTGCCAAGTATAGAACTTATAGCCATTGTTATGCATTCTCTAACGAGAAGGGCACTTGGGAGAGCGCATACCTCCACCACACAATGCCTGATCCAGGAGAACATATCAGGCCCAATAATTGTTTAAATATTGTGCTACCTACACTCGTATATCGTTTTTGGTACCATCTCTCAATGTTGAAGAATCACTTGAAAAATTAAAAAATTCACTTATCCGGATCCGGATCCGGATCTTCACTAAAATCGCATCAATTCGTCCTCGTCACACACCCAACCCGTCCACCAAGTTTCGTCCGAATCCATCCACAGCTTCTTGAGATATCATGCTCACAGACAGACAAACAAACAAAATGCAGTCAACATTGCCGAATGATAAAGTATATCATAATTATTTCGTTGTAATCTATCTATAATTCCAGCAGTGTGTGTGTGGTGTGTGTGTGTGTGTGTGTGTGTGTGTGTGTGACCGCTGTTTCTCGACAACCACTGGTCCGATCTAATTGAAACTTGCCAGGTATATTGCTGGGGCCCTGTGGATGTGCCTTTTCAAGGTTGATATTAATCGGACAAGGTGTTCCCAAGTTATGGCCATTTATTTACCAACCAATGACAAGACACGTTGCTGCGTAGGCGTGGCCGATGGGGAAGAGAACCTCAGCCGCGTTCCCCATTACGGGTTAAACGTACGGACTTCCGGAAAGTGATGACTTCGTGTATTCTAATAATTTCTCGATTTCTTATGCGCATTTATAGATAAACACAAGCCCCAATCCAGTCGTCGTTTACGAGAGCGAAGGAATGGCCTGTGTGGTTGTTTGAAAGTTATTTTTTTGTATTTTTTGCACGTACTTTTTTTTCTCTCTCTCTCTTCTCTTCTCTTTGTGTTTTTCCTTGCAATGACATTGCGAAAAGGCAAAATACGTTGGTGGTAATTGAATAATTGGCCATTAAAACTAAATTGCGAATAATCGTAACTGCGATATACGAACTTCCGGGCCACGCACGTACGGGCATGCGAGAGCGAAGGAACGGCCTGTGTGGTTGTTTCTGGCTCGCGGTTTGAAAGTTTTTTTTTTTTTTGCACGTACGGCCACGCATGTACGGGAACGTACTAGTATAACAAAGGTGAACAAAACAGAGGACACATCACGTGACGCCAAACAATCCAACCAAGTGTGAAATCGATCAAATATGTATATTGGAAATGTAACAAGCACTACTAGTCATTTCAAGTGTGGTCGCCCAGGGAACGCTTTTGGCTCGTCTTTCACGAACCTGCTGGCCAGGGCTGACGTTCAATTGAAGATGCAGAATTTGGAATTTGTTCAGGGTGCCGGCGATAGCTCGCCTCCTCTTTGCGAAGGACACCATGTGATCTTTAACGTCCACCAACGAATTCTGCGAGAGGAGACTCCCGGTTTAACGTTCGTCCGAGGAACGGCACACACACATTGATGAATCACCTTGACTGTGAAACACCAGGACGGCAGTTTTCAGCTGGGATTCGAGTCCAAGCAAGACAGCTCAGAGACATCCCAGTGCGTGATACAACTGGTTTGAATGTGTAAGCGAATTGATGGATAAGTATGTTAATGAGTTTGGTAACAAATGGGGTAAAATGTTAACTAATTAACAAATGGGGTGTAAAAAAAAAACAGGCATAAAAGGGTCCAATCACAATTCTTCCACTCCATAATCTATAAATTTACAACACCCCCTGGCGGGTGATCTTGTTCCAAGCATGCAGCACGGTCTTCTGACGCATAACTTTATTTGAGCGGTGTATAGGCAATTGTGACAGATCTGCATAGGCAAAAAAATAAATAATCCAGGTTACGTGCATGAAACAAAAACATACCGACTGTTTATAATTCAAAACACCTCACTGCACTGGAAAGCGTGGGAACAGGAATACTGCACTGTAAATGGTGGAGACTTGTAATACCCTCCCCCACCTGAAGGGGGCGCTACACGACACACATTTACATTACACGATACACATTTACATAGAAAATTAGCGCTCCTTCCCCCACAACCCCACCCAAGACCACCGGAAAATATAGAAAACAACCCGATACATTAACTGGGATCATGCTGATCCTCTGTAGCAAGTCCGGATGTAATCAGCTCAGAAATGTAGGAGTAGCAGGACAAACAAACACACACACACACACACACACACAAACTACAAACGCACTCAGTGGAGCGCAAACCACCGCCCCGTAATGCCTGATCCACGCGAACATATCGGGCCCATGACATCTTTTTGAAATACATGCTAGTTATCGTTTTTGGTCCTATCTCTCAATGGTGAAGAATCACTTTGCAATTAAATAATTATCAGATCAGGATCCGGATTCACATGTTCACCAAAATCGAAGCAGTTCGTCCTTGTCACACACCAAACCTGTCCACCAAATTTCATCTGGATCCGTTCACAACTTTTTGAGATATCCTGCACACAGACACACACACAGACAGACAGACAGACAGACAGACAGGCGTGAAAACATAACCTCCTTCAACTTCGGTGGCGGAGGTAAAGAACAAACCCACAACACACTGGTCCATGAATTATTGTAAGGATGCTAAAGTGATTCGACATTCAAAATGATGACGTCAGTGGTTCACTGGCAACATGAATGTTCGGGCATCCTGTATTATACATCTCATTGAGTCATTCCCCAAACAATGACCAAAGTAACACACCAGCACCACCAGCCTTGGACGCCTGTAATCCCCAGATAATATTTATCAACGTTTATGATTCGAGGGAAGTGTCAAGGCTCTTGGGGACATGAGTCATCTGAATTAGTTTGGAAAAGTTTCCATCACAAAATAACTTTTCACTTTAATATCTGAGGATGCGAATTGGCTTCGGCTCGTGATGGAGTGGTTGTTTGAATGAACCCAAATCTGAAAAATCATAATGCTAAACTATACAGATGCTAAAGGTTGTTGTTGTGGAATATCAGATTATTTCGTAGCAGGTGAAAGTTGGTTGTCTATCACCACCCAAGGCTGTCAACTTCACCCCCGGCCATGGCACAGGCAACATGCAGTCAATTCAAGGTCACAGCGAGTAAGTAACAAAAACCAAATGTGGCTTTACTGAACGTCTGCTGAGATATGTGAAGCCATTATGGAAGGAGGTGAGAGGGTGAAAGGTGATATATGGATGACGAGACAGATATGCTTTCATAAAAATATGGACGCTCGCTTTGACTTAATTTCCAATATATATGGCTATATATATAAAAATATTTCCAAAAAAAATATGCATATATATATATATACAGTATGTATTTGTTATATATATTTTTTTGCTGTCCAAGTGTTGGAGTAAGTTTAGTAATTCAGAAAAGGAAGGGAAAGAGGATAAATAAGGAGGAATGGAGTTGGAGGGATTTCTGACCCCATCCCTACTGGGAGAGAGGAAAGGGTTGGGAGAGGGGATTGATGAGAGCAGGGAGAGAAGACGAAAATGGGGGAGGAAGAGTAGGGGAAGAAGAAAACACGGATTGAAGGAAAATGTTGGGGAGAGGAGAGAAAAAAGCTGGGAGGGATGATTGGAGGTGGGGGAGGAAGAGGAAAATTGGGAAGATTGGGGGGAGGGGAAATAAAAAGGAAATTGGGGGAGAAGGGAAATTTGGAGGAAGATTAAGGAAGGCGGGAAGGAAATTGGAAGGGAATATTGGGGGTGGAGGGAAGGAAATTGGGAGGAAGAATTAAGGGCAGGAGCGGAAGGAAATTTGGAGGGAATATTGGGGGGAGGGAAGGAAATTGTGAGGGAAGATTAAGGGGAGTATGGAAGGAAATTGGGAGGCAAGATTAGGGGAGGAGGAAACGAAATTGGGAGGGAATATTGGGGGGAGGGGTAAGGAAAAATAAATTGGGAGTGAGGATGAGGGGTAGGAGGAAAGGAAATTGTGAGTGAAGATTAGGGGAGGAGGGGTAACAGGTCAGGCCAGTCAGGTTTCTTGAGTGCCACTGGTAACATGTAACCCAGTGCTACCTGCTGCATAGTCGAGTAGTCGGCAACTAAACTGACTACCCTCACTGGCTCTCCAGTGGGGAGAGTGACTGCGACACCCTGCAGGACTAAAAACAATTCCTGCTAAAGGGCGAATGAGCTCCTTTAGGGAGCCAAAGGCCATTCAGTAAGGAGATGGTGTCTCCAAAAAAACGCCCATCCGGTTTTTTTAGGTAGTCAGTTGTAGACAGCAACCGCTCAGGGTAGTACGACCGTTCTGAATTAGGAGCGTTAAAGTGGTGCTCGGAACCATCTTACACTCTCTGTTTCAGGATTGCTGGTCTTACTTTCTGTCTCACTCAAAATAAGGCTACCCGGGCTAGCTTTACTATCTCTTTCTTGCAAACAAACATCACACACTTTTCAAACATCACACATTTTGCTTACTCACTCATTTTCACTCCTCACTTTACATTCTCTCTTTTATTTCTCTCTATTTAAGGCCTGGCCTCGATGAGGACTATTTAGTCCGTGACTGGAGCCTTAAAAATAAAAATATAAATAAAAAACACAGAAATTTGGGAGGAGAGGGCAAAGAAGAAGGAAATTGCGAGGGCAAATATGGGGTGGGGGGCAGCGTAAAGAAGAAAGAAATTAGTGGGAAGGGGAAGGAAAAGGCAATTCAGAGGGAAGACTAAGGGACGGAGAGGTGGTATAACCCCTCTGATTTTCATTATTAGCTTGTTGAAGAAGAGTGGTGGGTGGCAGAGCAGCACTTTTGTTTCACTCAAGAGACGAACACCTCACTCATTCATTGTGAAAAAGCCATTTGGTTCCTCTTTAAGGAGACTCCATGAGTGGTCAAACTGAATTCCTCTTACTTTATTGTTTTCTACACTTTTTCACGACTCCAGTTCCATTTCACTGCTTAGACCCAAACGATAATAATAATCAATTCGTGTTCACGTGATGGTTAAATATATTGTACAATGTTTTCATATGTGTTTAAAAAATAATAACCTTAGGGGGAGGTGATTTGGCTGAATATTGAGTGTCCAGTTCGGTGATAGCAAGGAAGGAGAGATGGCATGGGTTGGCATAGCCTGGCAAAGTCTGTATATAAGTCAGAACATCCAAACAGACAACTGCGGTTTTCCGTACTGGTTTGACCATCTTGTGAGCTGAATTGAGGGTAAGTTTCGGATTTTTTTTTTACTTTCGTAGTGCAGCATTTTCCTGGCATGCTAAGGTTACAAGTTATAATTACAAACTATGGATATTCTTGATGAATAAGTGCAAGTCATGTGGCCTTGCATGCTGACGCTATACCGGAGATCTCAGCTGTCATGCTAGCTTACCACTAAAATGTATGGACCTTGGTTCCATGATTGATGGAGATTAATCTAACTACCTGCCCAAAACTACAGAGGGTATGGTAGGCTGTTACGTTAGAGGGAAATGTGTTGGGCATGCATTATGCATCACAGTGCCTTTTGTGCGAGACATGTAAACTGAATGTCCTTTCTACAAAAAACATGGATGATAAAGGTAGCATGGTATATTGTTTCCAAGAGTTCTCATTTGGATTGTTACCATGGTGACGTAATTCCATAACTCAGCAACATAAGATAAATTGATATACATGGTGGCCCACTTTAGACTGATATCAATCAATCAATCATGTACCATGCTCGAAATAGAACATCGGTTCTGCTGAAGGAGTTTCTTGGCTCGGGTTACTTATCTTAGATGAGTTGCCACTCCGACACAAGGAGTTAAGGCAGGAATTTGGAATTGGTTCAGGGTACCGGCGATAGCTCGCCTACTCTTCGCAAAGGATGCCTACTACTCTTAAGAATCCGCATGCCCAGCTAAAGGGGTGTAGTGACCCTCTTGGGGTTTGACCCTTTTGCATTTCATTCCCTTGGGACAGGCGGAACACAAGGTGTGGCAGGAATTTATAATTTGTTCAGGGTGCCGGCGATAGCTCGCCTACTCTTCGTGAAGGACACCGAGGGATATTTTAACATCCACCAACTAATGCCGATAGATTTCACGTGTAATTTATTGTCCATCCGAGGGATGGTACACACATTGATGAATCAACCTGCCTGTGAAACACCAGGATGACAGTTTATAACAGGGTCAGGATTCAAATCCAGGCTAGCCAGCTTTTCGGCGAGTATGCATACCCCTAGGCCATCCTGCACTTTAAACTGAACTATTTATTTATTAAGTAACTTGTACATATGTTAAAGGATTTTAATGTAAACAGCCATGAAACAAGAACAGAGTTTAGCATTTTTATTTTGTACGCCATGATGATGATATCATTTGAAAGCCTGCAAGTTCATTCAACGTGTGTCCACCAATTCCTCCGATAACTTCACACCAATCATGAGGTCAGAAAGCGTAGTCTGTCATATATCTTCAAAAAGGTGTGAGCTTTGTCAGCAATGCAATCATATTGTTTATTTGCATTTGACTTTTATTCAGCTGCGAAGATGCCAGTCATACTGACTTTATTGGAGATGTTCCAAAAGCTCCAAGGACTGCCTCCTCATTCCGCATGGATCCAAGCCTTACATGCTGGAAATGGCAAGCCGCATTCAATGGCATCACCATCGAGGAATCTATTGTGTATTTTGTTGCCATTGACTAATTTTTGCCATTTTCCTGCTCGAAAAGGTGCTGAACATCAAGCATGCACGGAGTAGGTCTCTTCAATCCTTGCTGTAATTTTAAAAGCACTGCTTCGGAGTGCGCTCTTGATTTCATTGGGCTGGCAAGATGGCCCGCAGGTATGCACACTTGCTTCTGGCAGGATGGCCTACAGGTATGCACACTTGCCTCTGAGCCGTCTAGCCTTGGTTTGAATCGAGGCCCAGTTACAAACTGTCATCCTTGTGTCTCGCAGGCAGGGCAATGCGTGTGCTATCCCTCAGATGGATGTTAAGCTAGGTGTCCTGCCTGCTAACATTAGTTGTTGGACGTTAAAGATCCCACGGTGTTCTTTGCAAAAAGTAGGTGACCTATCACCGGCACCCTGAACAAATTCAAAATTCCTGCCCTAACCTACAGAGGGCACTGCATCAACAGCACAGCTGCACCCTCAGCCATTGATGCTACTCACAGCCTTGTGCTGCATATGAAAGAAGAAGAAGAAGAAGGACAGAATTTTCTTGTGAAAAAAAGAAAACAGCAGAAAGTATAACAAACACAAACAGAATGAAATGCCAATATCCATAGTTCGAATTTATTAATTTCATTGAAATTGGAATACTGTACCATATTTTAATTTAAATAATTTAAATATAATTTTTCAAAATTATGTGCGACAACCTGTTCATTAAGATGCAACCCAAATAACAAATTGAGCATGATGTTCCGAATGACCTCGATATAATACTGTAATTAAAAAAATATTTTAGTTATGATTCAATATGCTTTACATTAATAACTACAAACACATGACCCCTAACATTAGTTGTTGGACGTTAAAGATCCCATGGTGTTCTTTGCAAAAAGTAGGTGTCATGTTATTATCCTTATTGTTATTACCAGTGCGTACTCCCCAATTCTCGACCCACCTCAATTGCTACGAGCAGGCAACGTTCTGCGGCACAGTCTAGGAAATGCATTTTATAATTTTTGTCATTTTTGTAAAATTTTTTTCCCATCACAACATATGCTCCATCTATATTAATAAAGGGTGTGTGTGTGTGTGTGTGTGTGTCAGTGTGCCTCCTCCATAACTCAAAAACCATAAACCTAGCAGCTTAAACTTTGCATACATACTAAGAAAACTCCAAGGAAGTGGAAGAGTGAAAATTGGGTGTTTGGGTTCATGAAAACACCCTTTTGAAGATATAACGGCCTTATTTAATTATATCCTTCATCAGGCGATCCTCAGCCACCTAACTCAATAAGGGGTCGAAAGGCGTTTCCTACGTAACATCACTGGGGTCTGAAGCCGCCATGTTTTTTTGGCCTACTCAACAATTTCTTAACGATAGGTTTTTTTTCCACTTTCCTCACTCATATCGAATGCCTCTTCATCATAGCTATGAATCATTGTATACATCGCTTTTGTAAGTACTATAAGTTTTCAAATTCGGAGCTTGGAGCGATTTCATGCATTATATGAGATGAATTTCCACAATCTACTCTCACGGACTAATTAATGTATATCATTGAAACATTATTTCGGTTTTGAGGATCAGATATCGTTGGGACTAAATAAGTGTCGAAATCTGTTGTGAAATGTGATAATTTGATGAGAAGAAGAAGAAGAAGAAGAACAAGAAGAAGGGTCTTAAATGAAGCTGATATACCTATTTACTTTAAGCAAACAAGGCCGTGTTCCCTCCTCCATACATACACAAGAAAATGTGAAATTTCCAAAGCATTAAATTTATCTTTTTCTACTGTTTGGAGAATTATATTGAGTAAACAAAAAATTTCAGAATATAACAAAATTAACCAGCTTTATTGAGCTATATGATTTAATGCATTCAATGCTAGACCTCACGACCTGTCCCCCAGAGGGACTGCCTATCCATAGCATCTGCCAGATCTATGTATATATTTTTGGATGTTTCGCAATGTGCTCGACAGGGAATGAAAGCAAATCTGGTAAAAAAAATAAATAATAAAGGACGTTTTTAAATAAAGTTATAACGTTTGCGCAGACCTCAAACTAATACACCACGTGGCATGTACACAGCCGAGCAGGCAAAATGGCACATTTTCTGCAATGTTTATTTCACGGGCGATTGAACTTTGCGATATCTCCAGGGTTGTTCTGCCAATATTGGCCAAGCGTGTGTGTGTGTGTGTGTGCTGTGTATGTGGTGTGTGTTGTCATTAAAGCATAACATATTTTTCTGCCCATCTCTCTCTCTCTCTCTCTCTCTCTCTCTCTCTCTCTCTCTCTCCTCTCTCTCTCTCTCTCTCTCTATCCCATCCTTGCACTACCCTTCCCAATACAGTGCAGTACCCTCCTCCTGCATGTCCTCTCTCACTCTCCCCTCTCTCTCTCTCTCTCTCTCTCTCTCTGTCTGTCTCTTTGTCCCATCCTTGCACTACCCCCTCCCAATACAATGCAGTACCCTCCTCCCGCTTCTCCTCTCTCACTCTGCCCTCTCCTTTTTCTCTCTCTTGCTGTCTGTCTCTGTTTCTGGACATATCCGGATGGTGGTTATGTCTGGACGGTATTTGTCTCCGGACGTGTCCTGGCAGTGTTAATGTCTGGACGGGTGTTTGTCTCTGGATGAGAGTTTGTCTCCGGGCCGTGTTTATAGTATGAGCAGTAGCAAATGGATTTCAGACATTATTTTGTTTCAACCTTAGCTGTTATTCTATGCAGAATCATTTTGATGAGACGGTATGAATCATAATTAATGCTCCACCGCACGTCTGCCTTCCCTTCCTCTTAACCTCACACTGTCTTCCCTTCCTCCTCTTTCCTCGCTCCCCCTCCCTCCTCTCTCCTTTTCCCTTCACCTCTTCACTCTCCCCGCTCTCTCTCCCCCACTCTTCTCTCCCTCTTCCCCCTCTTTTTCTCTTCCCCCCCCCCTTTAGTATTACTGTCAGCAATGTGACGGGTGGTATTTGCTGGCATAAGATAAAGGAAGATGATTTGTAATACCAGCTACCACTAAAGGTGGCGCTATGTCTACCACTTGTCAATTTTGAAGTTTTGATGACATCCATGTTTGCTCCATTATAGTAAAAAACAAAGATTGCCAATTATTATTGTTAATATTATTATTATTATGCTATTATCATTATTGTTGTTATTACTTTTGTTATGGCATTATATTTCAAAAAGTTGTGGAAGAGTTATGACAAAACTTGGTTGATGAGTTGGTTATAGGTGACAAGAACAAGCCGATTTGAGTTGGGTTCAGGTCTGCATCCAGATCCGACCTATCAGTGGGATCCAAAATGTAAACTGTTCAGTTTGGCGGAGGTATGCGCTCTACCGAGTGTCATTCTAGTTAAGCAATGTGTCTCATCACTGTCTCTTCTTACAGCCTCTCTTCATGGCTTCAACCAGTCAGTGTGTTACTATGGCCTTCACATTCATACTCTGTCAGGAAATGTTCATTTTGGATATTGGAAAAGCTGCACTGCTGTTTTACCCTCACAACAAAAGTAGGTACATCTAATTATCTTCTTTAATAGCATAACATGGATGATAAAGGCAAGATGGTATTTTCTTTTTTTAAGAGTTCACATTTGGACTGTCACCACGGCCACATGATTAGCATTTCTGTTCCTTCCTGAAAATCGGGACATTATTGGCCTTTTGGTTTGACATTCAAGTAATCCTTCAATATATTCATCATAAAGGGATGGCTCAGGTCATATCGTTCCTTAGGTTTTCATCAACTAAATGTTAACAAATGTGTACTAGCTAGCATGGAAACTGGAGTAACGCTGGCATTTCAAGTGTTTACCCTTCGTTGGAATGGAACATTAACCCACCTCTTCTAATGAAGGGCATATAGAATGTAGCAATATGCCCTTAATAGGGCATCCTCCACTGAACTGGTACGAATCATATGTTTCATTTTGTTATATTTGTTCCATTCATAACCCCAAGTGTATATGCCTACAGCTAATGAAAAAAAATGTAAATTTTCACTCAAACCACCATTGCATTTGATTTTGTCAACATTACAATGTCCAATGTTAATGCTCCTCAACAATCTATAAGTATAGTAACTGAATCTCATTCAGTGACATAATTATACCCAACTGAATGAGATTCAGTTGCAAGTGATGATGTTTATACCTGCTTTACATACAGTGAGCTCACAAAGTTGCCATACGTGATATTTAAGTTGAGTATGTACTGTATAACTTTTACATGAGTTATTGAATAAAATGTATTTTTACTGCCATCTGTGACAAAGCTGGCAAGTGTATGTCATTCCATAACATGTTATGTCTCATATGCTGTGGGGTATAGAAATCTGCGGGTTAGAGAAATCTGCGGGTCATTGAAGAAAAAATATTTGATGACAAAAGCTCAATTGGTAAAAATGTTACGGCCTGGACATGCACACTGAATCTGAATGGTAAACAAGGATTTTGATTAAAACATTTTATGGGCTGCGTCCACCACTTCACCCATTTATGGCTGGTCACCACTTTCACCCATTTATGGCTGGTCCACCACTTCACCCATTTATGGCTGGCCACCACTTCACCCATTTAGGCTGGTCCACCACTTCACCCATTTATGTGCACACTTCACTTATGGCTGGTCACCACTTCACCCAGCAATTAAATTTTTATAGGATATCGTTTTGTTAACCTTTATGTGATCTCCTAATATAATCCACCCCTCACTTCGACATCGATACATATATAACAAACAATAAGGTCCATCCGACCACGTGTTTGCCATGATCTGGCTGTGAAGGCAGAGACAGAGATCGACATTTTGTGTTCTGGGCCTTGATATATTTTTCAATTGAATTTTGCTAATTTCCCACTTGAATTCCTTTTTCAAAGAACTCTGTTTGAAGGTATATCATTGTGTTTGTCGTTTTTATGTATTTTATGCGTGTGTACATATATAAACTGTATTAAAATAATTGAAGTGGTGTGGTGTGTGTGTGTGTATATGAGTGCGCGCTGGTACCTGCAAATGCTGCTGTTGCCTGCTATCTCCACATGTAGGTGGGTTTCAGGAGGTGAAACAGAAACCTGCTAGGTCTCAAAGTGTGTGTGAGTGTGTGTGTTGTGTGTGTGTGTGTGTGTGTGTGTGTGTATGTGTGTGTGTGTGTGTGTGTGTGTTATGTCGTTGTATTGGTATTGACACATGCGAGTTTCAGAATGTGGAATGGAGTCCTCCATGGGTGGCTTAAAGTATCCACCTTCATTTCGGTAAGGGTCACGATTCAGAGCCAAGCTGTGAAGTTTTCAGTTTTCAAAGTTTTGTGCCAAGGGCTCTCTTCAGGATCGTTACTGAGCCCATGATGGCTTCCAACTGTAGTTTGTTTGAAGTGATATCCCCAGGGATCGTTTTTATTATCTCAGTGAGGTTTTCGTCATCATTCCCGTGAGGTTCTTCGTCATCACTGGTACAACTTTGGCATTCTTCAGCTTCCAGCATCTTTTCACTTCATGCTTGAGATCTTGGTATTTGGTCATTTTCTTGATTTCTGCATCGTTAGTCAAAAATCACTGGTATGAACACCTCAATTAGCAATGCCTTCTCTTTTTTTAACCTAAGTATGATATCTGGTTGCAATGCTTTGTTTTCGATGTTCACACCCGTTTGGATCATTAGGTGACACGTGAGCGGTACTTCAATGTTTTCAGTGATTTCATTTGGTTCCTTTTCACACATTTTCTGGAACTGGAATGTCAAAGTTTTTGCAAATGTGCCATTGGATTACTTTACAATCTCTGTTGTGTCGTTGTGTGTACAGCTGTTCTGACATGACATTTTGTTTTTGTTTTCTTTTCGTGTTCAGTCATTAAGCGTCACATTTCGTTCTCTATGCTAACCACACCTCCACCCCTCACCTGTCTTTTTTGTTATTTCTTCCTCCACTCCCCCCACTATTCTCTCTCACAATGTC
>CM068968.1:27877213-27894947 GCA_035128595.1 Eptatretus atami
TCCCCTCTCTCTCTTCCCCCTCTCTCTCTCTCCCCCTCTCTCTCTCTCCCCTATCTCTTCTCTCTCCCCCACTCCTCTCTCCCCTCTCTCTCTCCCCCCCTCTCTCTTCTCCCCCCTCTCTCTCTCTCCCCCCCTCTTCTCTCTTCCCCCTCTCTTCTCTCTCCCCCCCCCTCTCTCTCCTCTCTCTCTCCCCCTCTCTCTCCCCTCTCTTTCCCTCTCTCTCTCCCTCTCTCCCCCTCTCTCTCCCCCCAATTTGGCCTTGTCCTGAATGCTATGACATGGGTAAGATGTTCGTGTTTATACAGGATTTGGTCATTTCCTATTCATTTCTGTTAATTCATATTGTCTTTTGTAACTATCAGTTGATGTTAGGGCGGAAAAAGCTTGCCTTGTCGTTTGATTTAAGTTTGGAATGTGGGTGATGCTTTCCCAATTTTATATTTATGGGCAGTTTTCATTGTTTTGTTTGGCATCGACCGACATTGTATTAGTTGTGACCCACAGGTAGGTTGAAGACAGGTAGATTAAAAACCATTCAAGCTTAGTTGAACTCGCTGTTTTCATTGGACTGTCGGTTGATTGCAAGAATGGAGATGGTTCTAATCGGACTTTTCCAGATGCCTTTTTTCTTGCTGCCTTGGATAAATTCTAACCCACAACCCTCTTTATCACTATCCAAATGCCCTTACCATAAGAATACACATAGAAGGAACTTTAGCATGTGAGTAGCAGGAACATTTGACCCATCATTGCTTGTACTGCACCAACCCTGGAACCCATTTCCCATCCACACAAGCTACTGACAAATCCTACCAATGTAACCCAAAACCCCCATTCTCTCTCCAATGCATGCAGCGTACTAATGGTAATTCTAATTTAAACGTATTTCCTGCCAGTATCTCTCCAGGGAGCCATTACATGCATTAACCACACTCTGTCTGAACACACTTTTATCCTCAGACTTGTGGCTCCTGCGTCTAACCACCTGATCCAACTCTCTAGGGAAAAAAATAAATAAACCTCCACTGCACCTAATCTTGTCCACATCCTTCCTTATCTTTAAAATCTCGAGAAAGATCCCTCATTCGTCTTGAGAAATGTACTTGCGGGAGTGTTGCTTCCACATTTGTATAACATAACGACCATGCTTCCCCATTGACCTCTGGGTCGCATTCCGTGCATATTAGATTTTTCATGTATTATTTTTTCTTCTTTTTCCCCATTTATTTATATTTTCATTTTACAGATGCTTTCCGATTGTTCTGTGATTTTTCCTCCTTGTGATCGTATCAGGTCGTTCCTATGAGCATCGAGCACACAAACTTACCTTGCTTTCCCTGTGGTTGTCTCGGGTTCACTCACCTGTATTGTTTTTATTTATTTATTTTATATTTTCATTTATGGATGTTGTCGACGATTCTGTATGGACTTTTTTCCGGTGTATCGGCTTCGATGTCCATGGCACGCAAAATCATTTATTCTTCTGTAATGTTGAGAGCCCGTGAGCATCGTGTGTCTGTTGTCTGTGTGGTCTGGACCATTTTCTCAGAAATGGCCCTCAACGGAATCTTCCTCAATGTTTTCAGGGGTTCGTCAGTAATTGCCAGGGAGTGTTTAGTAAAATTAAATTTTCAAAACATTTTGAAAAAGAAAGTTCGATTTTTTTGGGGCGGGGATTTTTTTTTATTTTATCACTCTATAGAGCGAAGCCTTTTTCATTAATGACAGTTATATTACTTACACATACCGATGAATAAGTACAAATTAAATACTAGACATTTTAAAACAACAAAATAAACCAAGCGAATAAAGGACATCTTCTCCCCTTCTTCCTGAATTGCGCAACGTAATCACAGTTTAGAGGTACATCTTCTTCTTATATTATTCGTCTTGAACGACACCATATTTATAGATCGGGATCAACTTAACCCAGACATGAACGGTACATCACGAGCATGCACTTCAACGATAACATTAAAATGTATTTCTAAGGTAACGTTTTTTTACAATGAGCCTCTCCGTCAATAATCTTACAGGGTGTTCAAAAGTCCCGTTTACCCCTCCGCCAGAACCTGATAAATGATTATACATGAACACATAAAAGGTATAAAGTAAGTATAAATACGTGATGAAATTTTTATTATCATAAAAAACCAAAAGATTAATAAATATAGAAGATGCAACCCACATCTCTCACCTGTGCATGTTAGGAAGAGCCAATCATGCTCTCAACCTAATCAAACTCACCCACCTGGTGGCTAGGATTTATATAAATGATTGACGCTCCCACACTCCTCAAGGACAAAGTAGCGACATAAAGCAACCCAAGAAAGACTTACACAAGGTAAAGTTGCTAACGCTGTTTTGTAACCCTTCCAGAAGTTCCCAAACGACATAAAGATGTACACACATTAGTACACACATGAGAAATCCCAATTGTTATCCACTCCCCTCAGCTACCGGACGGTTTCATCACTTATTGGCGAATCATCAGCGAATAGCCACAAGACAGCAATGCATAACCAATGAGGCCTCTCAAGCACGTACCATGGGGCATAAACATCAAAGCAGTCAATATATAAATAAAGGATAAGACCCACCCCACATGGCTCACCTATGCAATGGGAGGAATAAGCCAATCAGCTTCTCACCTAATCGACTACACCCAGGTGGCTAGGATTATATACAAATGATTCACGCTCCCACGCTCCACTCCGCCAAAGTAGCTGCACAAAAGCAACTAAAGAAGACTGACACAAGGTAAGTGCTAACGCTGTTGGAACATCTTTTATAGTTGTGAGAAACTCTGGGAAGGGTTTCGAAAACAGCGTTAGCACTTACTTGAGTCAGTCTTCTGTTGCTTTTCTGCAGTTTCTTTGGCCTGGAGAGTGTGGGTGTGAGGGTCAATTCATATATATATATATATATATATATATTGCCGAAATGACCAGGGTAGATAATGATGATGGGGTATGGGGGTGTGTGTTGTGGGGGGCGGGGAGAACGACTTTGTGGACCACCCTGCTAGCCGGTACAGTACATTTCTCTATGTGCGAATGTTGATTTTGCATCTCTTTGTTTCGGGTCTCATGGTCTTGGACACTGACAGTTTGCAAATTCCACGGGGTTTCCACAAAATCTTCAACAGGATTGCGAGTTGCGACAGCGTGACGTGGACTGTTCATTTTTAAAAATCAGTTTATTGTAGCCAAGCCTTCGTAGCAACATGAAAGGTAATATTGAATGATTCCCGACCCATTCCTGATAGGGTGTAGGGAAATTTTTTATGCCCTCTCAAAAAATATACTGGGCAATCGCCGGGTACCTCCCTGCTTAATATTTAGATAAAGTCCCTGATCTTCAAAACCGTTCTTCATAGCTATGTCTAACTAAGCCCTGGGTCGATGTTGCCCTATGCTGCACCCTCGCGGTGCACAGCAGTTTGCGTTCAAGGTATTGTTTTTGAAAACTTGCACTCATGTTGATCGGCTTGAGTAGCTGAGAGGAAAGGTTCTTCTTTGCCTCACCATTGCCCTCGTTTGGCTGTTTGAGTAAAACTCATTCCGTTCAGTTCTGCAATGCCAGCCTGGTGTTGGGCTTAAGTGGTTAGGGTGGTGGCTTGGGATCCGAGGGTCCTGAGTTTAGCCCCGTTGGCCACAGATTAAAAATACACCAGGAAGTTGACTCAGCCTGTCATCTTCCGAGGTCGGCAAATGAGCACCCAGTGTACTGGTAAGGGGACACTGCATCAGCGGTATAGCTGCGTTCCAACCCAATGCATGCAACCAGCAGCACAGGCTGCACTCGATAGGAGAGGAGAGAGAGAGAGAGAGAGTTTGTAATGCATGACTTGGGCACGCGCCCTCTGCTGTAATCCTCAAACTCAATAACCTCTCCCTGCCTTGTGAAAAGCCACATTGTTTCTTAAGTTCTTGTTTCCTTGGTTTGGGAATGCATGTTTTCTGCCAAGTATAGAACTTAATAGCCATTGTTTATGCATTCTCTAACGAGAAGGGCACTTGGGAGAGCGCTACCTCCACCAAACAATGCTCGATCCAGGAGAACATATCAGGCCCAATAATCTGTTTAAATATTGTGCTACTACACTCGTTAATTATCGTTTTGGTACGCATCTCTCAAGTTCGTTGAAGACATCACTTTTGAAAAATTTAAAAACATCACTTATCGGATCCGGATCCGAGATCTTCACTAAAATCGCATCAATTCGTCCTCGTCACCACACCCAACCCGTCCACAAGTTTCGTCCGATCATCCACAGCTCTTGAGATATCATGCTTCACAGACAAACAAAACAACAAAATGCAGTCAACATCAGCCGAATGATAAAGTATATCATATTATTTCGTTGTAATCTATTCTATAATTTCAAGCAGTGTGTGTGTGTGTTTGTGTGGTGTGTGTGTGTGTGTGTTGTGTGTGTGTGGTTGTGACGCTGTTTTCTCGACAACCATGGTCACGATCTAATATTGAAACTTGCCAGGTATATTTGCTGGGGCCTGTGGATGTGCTTTTTCAAAGTTTGATATTAATCGGACAAGTGGTTCCAAGTTTATGCGCCATTTATTTACCAACCAATTGCAAGAACACGTTGCTGCGTAGGCGTGGCGCATGGGAAGAGATCCTAGCCGCCGTTCCCCATTACGGGTTACAAAGTACGGACTTCCGGAAAGTGATGACTTCGTGTATTCTACATAATATTCTCGAATTTCTTATGCGCATTTATAGATAACACAATGCCCCAATTCCAGTCGTCGTTTACGAGAGCGAGGACATGGCCTGTGTGGTTTGTTTGAAAGTTATTTTTTTTGTATTTTTGCACTACTTTTTTTCCTCTCTCTCTCTTCTCTCTCTCTTTGTGTTTTTTCCTTGCAATGACATTTGCGAAAAGCCAAAATACGTGTGTGTAATTGAATAATGCCATTTAAAATAAATTGCGATAATGTAACTAGCGATACTGGAACTTCCGGGCCACGACACGTACGCGGCACGCGCAGAGCGAAGGAACGGCCTGTGTGAGTTGTTTTCTGGCTCGCGATTTATAAGTTTTTTTTTTTTTTGCACTCAACGGCACCACGCCACGTACGAGGAACGTACTAGTATAAAAAACAAAGGTGAAACAAAACAGAGGACAAATCACGTGACGCCACAAACAATCCAACCAAGTGTGAAAATCGATCAAATATTATTTTTGGAAAATGTAACAGCACTACTAGTTCATTTCAAGTGTTGGTCGCCAGGGAACGCTTTTTGCTCGTCTTTCGACTGCTGGCCAGGGCTGACTGTTCAATTGAAGATTGCAGAAATTTGGATTTGTTTCAGGGTGCCGGCGATAGCTCGCCTCCTCTTTTGCGAAGGAACACCATGTTGATTTTAACGGGTCCACCATACGAATTTCTGCGAGAGGAGACATCCGGTTTAAGTTCGTCCGAGGAACGGCCAGCACCCACATTGACTGAATCACCTTGACTGTGAAACACAGGAGGCAGTTTTAGCTGGGATTTCGAGGTCCAAGCAAGACGCTCAGAGACATCCCAGTGGCCGTATTTACAACTGTTGAATGGTGGTAGCGACATTGATGGATAAGTATGCTTAATGAGTTTGGTTCAACAAATGGTAGGTAAAAATTGTAACTTAATTACCAAATGTGGGTGTAAAAAAAAACAGGCATAAAAGGGTCCAATTTCACAATTTCTTTCCCACTCCATAATCTATAATTTACACACCCCCTGGCCGGCGGTGACTTTGTTCCAAGCATGCCGCACGGTCTTCTGACGCATTAACTTTATTTGGGCGGTGTATAGGCAATTTGTTGACGATCTGCATAGGCAAAAAAATAAATAATCCAGTTACGTGCATGAAAAAAACATTACCGACTGTTTATATCAAAACACTCACTGCACTGGAAAGCGTTGGGAAACAGGAATATACTGCACTGTAAATGCGTGGAGACCTCTCGTAATACCCTCCCCACTGAAGGGGCGATCACCGCACACACATACATTACATAACGATACAATTTCATAGAAAATTAAGCGCTCCTTCCCCACAACCACCCAAGACCAGACCGGAAAATATAGAACAACCGCGAATTACTTATACGGGATCAATGCTGATCCTTCTGTAGCAAGTCGCGGATGTAATCAGCTCAAAATGTAGGAGTAGCAGGACAAACTAAACACACACAACACAGCACACACCAAAACTACAAACGCACTCAGTGGAGCGCAAAACCACCCGCCGCCGTAATGCTGATCCACGCGAAACGATATCGCGGCCCATTGACATCTTGTTTTTGAAATACATGCTAGTTATCGTTTTGGTCCTATTCTCTCAATGGTGAAGCAATCACTTTGCAATTAAATAATTATCAGATTCAGGATCCGGATTCACGATGTTCACCAAAATCGAAGCAGTTGTCCTTGTCACACACCAAACCTGTCACCCAAATTTCATCTGGGATCCGTTCACAAAACTTTTTTGAGATATCCTGCACACAGCACACAGACAGACAGACAGACAGGGGGTCTGTGAAAACATAACCTCCTTACACTCGGTGGGGAAGGTTTAAAGAACAAACCACAACACACTCGGTCATGAATTATTGTAAGGTTGCTAAAAGTGATTACGACATTCAAAATTGTGACGTCAGTGGTTCACTGGCAACATGAATGTCGGGCATCCTGTATTATACATCTCATTGAGTCATTATCCCCAACATGACCAAAGTAACACCAGCCACACAGCCTTGGACGCCTGTCAATTCCCAGATAATATTTATCAACGTCTTATATCCGGAGGGAAGTGTCAAGGCTCTTGGGGAGCATTAGTTCATCTGAATTAGCTTTGGAAAGAGTTTCCATCAACAAATAACTTTCGCTTTTAATATCTGAGGGTGCGAATCTGGCTTACGGTCTTCGTGATGGAGTGGTTTGTTTGAATGAACCCCCAAATTTCTGAAAAATCACAAATGCTAACTATACAGATGCTAAAGCGTTTTGTTGTGGAATATCAGATTATTTTGTAGCAGGTGAAAGTGGTTGTCTATCACCACCCAGGCATGCCAACTTCACCCCCGGCCATGGCACAGGCAACATGCAGTACAATCAAGGTACAGCGATGTAAGTAACAAAAACCAAATGTGGCTTTCATGTCTGCTGAGATATGTTGAAGCCCTTATGGAAGGAGGTGAGAGGCTTGAAAAGGTGATATATGGATGACGCAGACAGATATGCTTCATAAAATATGGACGCTGTTTGACTTCAATTCCCAAATTATATATAATATATATTTCCACGAAAAAAATATGCATATATATTATATATATATATATACAGTATGATATTTGTTAATATATTTTTTTGCTGTCCAAGTGTTGGAGTAAGTTAGTAATTCAGAAAAGGAAGGGAAAGAGGTAATAAATAAGGAGGGTAATGGAGTTGGAGGGGATTTCTGACCCCATCCCTAACTGGGAGCAGAGGGAAGGGTTTGGGAGAGGGATTGATGAAGCAGGGAGAGAAGAGAAAATGGGGGAGGAAGAGTGGGAAGAAGAAAACACGGATGAAGAAAATGTTGGGGAGGAGCAGAAAAAAGCTCGGAGGGAATTGGGGGTGGGGAGGAAGAGGAAAATTGCGGAAGATTGGGGGGAGGGGAAATAAAAAAGGAAATTGGGGAGAAGGGAAGGAAATTTGGAGGAAGTTAAGGGAGGGGGAAGGGATTGGAAGGGAATATTTGGGAGGTGGAGGAAGGAAATTGGGGAGGCGAAGATTAAGGGAGGGGGAAGGAAATTTTGGAGGGAATATTGGGGGAGGAATGGGAAATTGTGAGGGCAAATTAAGGGAGATTGGAAATTGGGAGGCAAGATTACGGGGAGGAGGGAAACGAAATTGGGGAGGGAATATTGGGGGGACGGGGTAGGAAAAATAAATTGCGGAGTGAGGATGAGGGGTGGAGGAAAGGAAATTGTGAGTAGAGATTAGGGGAGGAGGGGTAAGGTCAGGCACAGTCAAGGTTTCTTGAGTGCCACTGATCACATGTAACCAGTCTACTGCTGCATAGTTCGAGTAGTCGGCAACTAAATGGGACTACCCTCACTGGCTTCTCAGTGGGGGAGAGTGGACTGTGAAACCCTGCCAGGACTAAAACAATTCCTGCTAAAGGGCGAATGAGCTCCTTTGGAGCCAATGCGCATTCCAGTAAGGAGCATTGGTGTCATCCAAAAAAACGCCCATCGGTAGACCGGTTTTTTAGGGTATGTCAGTTGTACGACGCAACCGCTCAGGGTAGTAAGACCGTTCTGAATTAGGAGCGTTAAAGTGGTGCTCGGCAACATCTACACTCCTGTTTTCAGGATTGCTGGTCTTACTTTCTGTCTCACTCAAAAAGGCTACCCGGGCTAGCTTTACTAATTCTTTCTTGCAAACAAACATATCACACACTTTTTCAAACATCACCACATTTTTGTTACTCACTCATTTTACACTCTCACTTTACATTCTCTCTTTTATTTACTCTCTATTTAAGGCCTGGCCTCGATGAGGACTATTTAGTCCGTGACTGGGTAGGCCTTAAAAATAAAAATATAATAAATAAAAAACACAGAAATTGGGAGGAGAGGGCAAAGAAGAAGGAAATTGCGAGGGCAAATATGGGGTGGGGGGGCAGCGTAAAGAAGAAAGAAATTAGTGGGAAAGGGGAAGCGAAAAGGCAATTCAGAGGGAAGACTAGGGACGGAGAGGTGGTATAACCTCTGATGTTCATTATTAGCTTGTTGAGAAGAGTGGTGGGTGGCAGAGCAGCACTTTTGTTTTCACTCAAGAGACGAACACCTCACTCATTCATTGTGAAAAAGCCATTTGGTTCCTCTTTAAGGAGACTCCATGAGTGGTCAAACTGAATTCCTCTTACTTTATTGTTTTCTACACTTTTTCACGACTCCAGTTCCATTTCACTGCTTAGACCCAAACGATAATAATCAATTCTTGTTCACGTGATGGTTAAATATATTCGTTTACAATGTTTTCATATGTGTTTAAAAAAGGAATAACCTTAGGGGGAGGTGATTTGGCTGAATATTGAGTGTCCAGTTCGGTGATAGCAAGGAAGGAGAGATGGCATGGGTTGGCATAGCCTGGTAAAGTCTGTATATAAGTCAGAACATCCAAACAGACAACTGCGGTTTCCGTACTGGTTTGACCATCTTGTGAGCTGAATTGAGGGTAAGTTTCGCGATTTTTTTTTTACTTTTGTAGTGCAGCATTTTCCTGGCATGCTAAGAGTTACAAGATAATTACAAACAATGGATATTCTGATGAATAAGTGCAAGTCATGTGGCCTTGCATGCTGACGCTATATACCGGAGATACTCAGCTGTCATGCTAGCTTACCACTAAAATGTATGGACCTTCGGTTCCATGATTGATGGAGATTAATCTAACTACCTGCCAAAACTACAGAGGGTATGGTAGCTGTTACGTTAGAGGGATGTGTTGGCAGCTATTATGCATCACAGTTGCCTTTTGTGCGAGACATGTAAACTGAATGTCCTTTCTACAAAAAACATGGATGATAAAGGTAGCATGGTATATTGTTTCCAAGAGTTTCATCTTGGATTGTTACCATGGTGACGTAATTCATAACTCAGCAACATAAGATAAATTGATATACATGGTGGCCCACTTTAGACTGATATCAATCAATCAATCATGTACCATGCTCGAAATAGAACATCGGTCTTGCTGAAGGAGTTTCTTGCGCTCGGGTTACTTATCTTAGATGAGTTGCCACTCCGACACAAGGAGTTAAGGCAGGAATTTGGAATTGGTTCAGGGTACCGGCGATAGCTCGCCTACTCTTCGCAAAGGATGCCTACTACTCTTAAGAACCGCATGCCCAGCTAAAGGGGTGGTAGCGTGACCCTCTTGGGGTTTGACCCTTTTGCATTTCATTCCCTTGAGACAGGCGGAACACAAGGTGTGGCAGGAATTTATATTTGTTCAGGGGTGCCGGCGATAGCTCGCCTACTCTTCGTGAAGGACACCGAGGGATATTTTAACGCCCACCAACTAAGCCGGACAGATTTCACGTGTAACTTATTGTCCATCCGAGGGATGGTACACACATTGATGATCATAACCTGCCTGTGAAACACCAGGATGACAGTTTATAACAGGGTCAGGATTCAAATCCAGGCTAGCCAGCTTTTCCGGCGAGTATGCATACCCTAGGCCATCCTGCACTTTTAAAACTGAACTATTTATTTATTAAGTAACTTGTACATATGTTAAAGGATTTTAATGTAAACAGCCATGAAACAAGAACAGAGTTTAGCATTTTTATTTGTACGCCATGATGATGATATCATTTGAAAGCCTGCAGTTCATTCAACGTGTGTCCACAATTCCTCCGATAAAACTCACACCAATCATGAGGTCAGAAAGCGTAGTCTGTCATATATCTTCAAAAAGGTGTGAGCTTTGTCAGCTAATGCAATCATATTGTTTATTTGCATGATGTCTTTGACTTATATTCAGCTGCGAAGATGCCAGTCATACTGACTTTTATTGGAGATGTTCCAAAAGCTCCAAGGACTGCTCCCATTCCGCATGGTCCAAGCCTTACATGCTGGAAATGGCAAAGCCGCATTCATGGCATCACCATCGGGAATCTATTGTGTATTTTGTTTGCCATTTTGACTAATTTTTTGCCATTTTCCTGCCTCGAAAGGTGGCTGAACATCAAGCATGCACGGAGTAGGTCTCTTCAATCCTTGCTGTAATTTTAAAAGCACTGCTTCGGAGTGCGCTCTTGATTTCATTGGGCTGGCAAGATGGCCCGCAGGTATGCACACTTGCTTCTGGCAGGATGGCCTACAGGTATGCACACTTGCTCTGAGGTCTAGCCTTGGTTTGAATCGAGGCCCAGTTACAAACTGTCATCTAGTGTCTCGCAGGCAGGGCAATGCGTGTGCTATCCCTCGCATGGGATGTTAAGCTAGGTGTCCTGCCTGCTAACATATTGTTGGACGTTAAAGATCCCACGGTGTTCTTTGGCAAAAGTAGGTGACCTATTCACCGGCACCTGAACAAATTCAAAATTCCTGCCCTAACCTACAGAGGGCACTGCATCAACAGCACAGCTGCACCCTCAGCCATTGATGCTACTCACAGCCTTGTGCTGCATATGAAAGAAGAGAAGAAGAAGGACAGAATTTTCTTGTGAAAAAAAGAAAACAGCAGAAGTATACAAACACAAACAGAATGAAATGCAATATCCTAGTTCGAATTTATTATTTCATTGGAAATTGGAATACTGTACATATTTTAATTAAATAATTTAAATATAATTTTTCAAAATAATGTGCGACAACCTGTTCATTAAGATGCAACCCAAATAACAAATTGAGCTGATGTTCCGAATGACCTCGATATAATACTGTAATTAAAAAAATATTTAGTTATGATTCAATATGCTTTACATTAATAACTACAAACACATGACCCCTAACATTAGTTGTTGGACGTTAAAGATCCCATGGTGTTCTTTGCAAAAAGTAGGTGTCATGTTATTATCCTTATTGTTATTACCAGTGCGCACTCCCCAATTCTCGACCCACCTCAATGCTTACGAGCAGGCAACGTTCTGCGGCACAGTCTAGGAAATGCATTTATAATTTTTTGTCATTTTTGTAAGAATTTTTTTTCCCATCACAATATATGCTCCATCTATATTAATAAAGCGGTGTGTGTGTGTGTGTGGTGTGTGTGTGTGTGTGTGTGTGTGTGTGTGTGTGTGTGTGTCAGTGTGCTCCTCCATAACTCAAAAACCATAAACCTAGCAGCTTGAAACTTTGCATACATACTAAGAAAACTCCAAGGAAGTGGAAGAGTGAAATTGGGTGTTTGGGTTCATGAAAACACCCCTTTTGAAGATAATTAATGGCCTTATTAATTAATATCCTTCATCAGGCGATCCTCAGCCACCTAACTCATAAGGGGTGAAAGGCGTTTCCTACGTAACATCACTGGGTCTGAAGCCGCCATGTTTTTTGGCCTACTCAACAATTTCTTAACGATAGGTTTTTTTTTCCCACTTTCCTCACTCATATCGAATGCCTCTTCATCATAGCTATGAATCATTGTATACATCGCTTTTGTAAGTACTATAAGTTTTCAAAATTCGGAGCTTGGAGCGATTCCATGCATTATATGAGATGAATTTCCACAACTCTACTCTCACGGACTAATTAATGTATATCATTGAAACATTATTTCGGTTTGAGGATCAGATATCGTTGGGACTAAATAAGTGTCGAAATCTGTTGTGTAAATGTGATAATTTGATGAGAAGAAGAAGAAGAAGAAGAAGAACAAGAAGAAGGGTCTTAAATTGAAGCTGATATACTATTTACTTTAAGCAAACAAGGCCTGTTCCCTCCTCATACAATACACAAAAATGTGAAATTTCCAAACATTAATTTATCTTTTTCTACTGTTTGGAGACATTATATTGAGTAAACAAAAAATTTCAGAATATAACAAATTTAACCAGCTTTATTGAGCTATATGATTTAATGCATTCAATGCTAGACCTCACGACCTGTCCCCCAGAGGGACTGCCTATCCATAGCATCTGCCAGATCTATGTATATATTTTTGGATGTTTCGCAATGTGCTCGACAGGGAATGAAGCAAATTGGTAAAAAAATAAATAATAAGGACGTTTTTATAAAGTTATTAACGTTTGCGCAGACCTCAAACTAATACACCACGTGGCATGTACACAGCCGAGCAGGCAAAATGGCACATTTTCTGCAATGTTTATTTCACGGGCGATTGAACTTTGCGATATCTCCAGGGTTGTTTCTGCAATATTGGCCAAGCGTGTGTGTGTGTGTGTGTGTGTGTATGTGTGTGTGTTGTTCATAAAGCATAACATATTTTTCTGCCATCTCTCTCTCTCCTCTCTCTCTCTCTCTCTCTCTCTCTCTCTCCTCTCTCTCTCTCTCTCTCTCTATCCCATCCTTTGCACTACCCCTTCCCAATACAGTGCTAGTACCCTCCTCCTGCATGTCCTCTCTCACTCTCGCCCTCCTCTCTCTCTCTCTCTCTCTCTCATCTCCCTCCTCTCTCTCTCTCTCTGTCTGTCTCTTGTCCCATCCTTGCACTACCCCCTCCCAATACAATGCAGTACCTCTCCCGCTTCTCCTCTCACTCTGCCCTCTCCTTTTTTCTCTCTCTTGCTGTCTGTCTCTGTTTCTGGACATATCCGGATGGTGGTTATGTCTGGACGGTGTTTGTCTCCGGACGTGCCTGCAGTGTTAATGTCTGGACAGGTGTTTGTCTCTGGATGAGAGTTTGTCTCCGGGCCGTGTTTATATGTATGAGCAGTAGCAAATGGATTTCAGCATTATTTTGTTTCAACCTTAGCTGTTATTTCTATGCAGAATCATTTTGATGAGACGGTATGAATCATAATTAATGCTCCACCGCACGTCTGCCTTTCCTTCCTCTAACCTCACACTGTCTTCCTTCCTCCTCTTTCCTCGCTCCCCCTCCCTCCTCTTCTCCTTTTCCCTTCACCTCTTCACTCTCCCCGCTCTCTCTCCCCCACTCTTCTCTCCCCTCTTCCCTCTTTTTCTCCTTCCCCCCCCCCTTTAGTATTACTGTCAGCAATGTGACGGGTGGTATTTGCTGGCATAAGATAAGGAAGATGATTTGTAATACCAGCTACCACTAAAGTGGCGCTATGTCTACCACTTGTCAATTTTGAAGTTTTGATGACATCCATGTTTGCTCCATTATAGTAAAAAACAAAGATTGCCAATTATTATTGTTAATATTATTATATTATGCTATTATACATTATTGTTGTTATTACTTTTGTTATGCATTATTTCAAAAAGTTGTGGAAGAGTTATGACAAAACTTGGTTGATGAGTGGTTATAGGTGACAAGACAAGCGATTTGAGTTGGGTTCAGGTCTGCATCCAGATCGACCTATCAGTGGGATCAAAATGTAAACTGTTCAGTTTGCGGAGGTATGCGCTCTTACGAGTGTCATTCTAGTTAAGCAATGTGTCTCATCACTGTTCTTGTTTACAAGCCTCTCTTCATGGCTTCAACCAGTTCAGTGTGTTACTATAGGCCTTCACATTCATACTCTGTCAGGAAATGTTCATTTTGGATATTGGAAAGCTGCACTGCTGTTTTACCCTCACAACAAAAGTAGGTACATCTTAATTATCTTCTTTAATAGCAAACATGGATGATAAAGGCAAGATGGTATTTTCTTTTTTAAGAGTTCACATTTGACTGTCACCACGGCACATGATTAGCATTTCTGTTCCTTCCTGAAAATCGGACATTATTATTGGCCTTTTGGTTTGACATTCAAGTAATCCTTCAATATATCATCATAAAGGGATGGCTCAGGTCATATTGTTCCTTAGGTTTTCATCAACTAAATTTAACAAATGTGTACTAGCTAGCATGGAAACTGGAGTAACGCTAGGCATTTCAAGTGTTTACCCTTCGTTGAATGGAACATTAACCCACCTTTCTAATGAGGCATATAGAATGTAGCAATATGCCCTTAATAGGGCATTCCTCCACTGAACTGGTACGAATCATATGTTTCATTTGGTTTATATTTGTTCCATTCATAACCCCAAGTGTATATGACTACAGCTAATGAAAAAAATGTAAATTTTCACTCAAACCACCATTGCATTTGATTTTTGTCAACATTACAATGTCAATGTTAATGCTCCTCAACAATCTTATAAGTATAGTAATGAATCTTCCATTCAGTGACATATTATATCCCAACTGAATGAGATTCAGTTGCAAGTGATGATGTTTATACCTGCTTTACATACAGTGAGCTCACAAAGTTGCCATATGTGATATTTAAGTTGAGTATGTACTGTATAACTTTTATCATGAGTTGTTGAATAAATGTATTTTTACTGCCATCTGTGACAAAGCTGGCAAGTGTATGTCATTCCATAACATGTTATGTCTCATATGCTGTGGGTATAGAAATCTGCGGGTTAGAGAAATCTGCGGGTCATTGAAAAAAAATATTGATGACAAAAGTCAATTGGTAAAATGTTACGGCCTGGACATGCACCTGAATCTGAATGGTAAACAAACGGATTTTGATTAAAACATTTTATGGCTGGTCCACCACTTCACCCATTTATGGCTGGTCCACCACTTTCACCCATTTATGGCTGGTCCACCACTTCACCCATTTATGGCTGGTCCACCACTTCACCCATTTACGGCTGGTCACCACTTCACCATTATGGGCATCCACTTCACATTTATGGCTGAGTCCACCACTTCACCCAGCATTAAATTTTTATAGATATCGTTTTGTTTAACCTTTCATGTGATCTCCTAATATAATCACCCCTCACTTCGACATCGAATACATATATAACAAACTAATAAGGTCCATCCGACCACGTGTTTGCCAATGATCTGGCTGTGAAGGCAGAGACAGAGATCGACATTTTGTGTTCTGGGCCTTGATATATTTTTCAATTGAATTTTGCTAATTTCCCACTTGAATTCCTTTTTCAAAGAACTCTGTTTGAAGGTAATCATTGTGTTTGTCGTTTTTATGTATTTTATGCGTGTGTACATATATAAACTGTATTACAAATAATTGAAGTGGTGTGGTGTGTGTGTGTATATGAGTGCGCGCTGTACCTGCAAATGCTGCTGTTGCCTGCTATCTCCACATGTGGTGGGTTCAGGAGGTGAAACAGAAACCTGCTAGGTCTCAAAGTGTGTGTGAGTGTGGTGTTGTGTGTGTGTGTGTTGTGTGTGTGTGTGTGTATGTGTGTGTGTGTGTGTGTGTGTGTGTATGTCGTTGTATTGGTATTGACACATGCGAGTTTCAGAATGTGAATGGAGTCCTCCATGGGTGGCTTAAAGTATCCACCTTCATTTCGGTAAAGGGTCACGATTCACGACCAAGCTGTGAAGTTTTCAGCTTTCAAAGTTTTGTGCCAAGGGCTCTCTTTCAGGATCGTTCTGAGCCATGATGGCTCCAACTGTAGTTGTTTGAAGTGATATCCCCAGGGATCGTTTTTATTATCTCAGTTGAGGTTTTCGTCATCATCCCGTGAGGCTTCTTCGTCATCACTGTACAACTTTGGCATTCTTCAGCTTCCAGCATCTTTCACTCATGTTGCAGATCTTGGTATTGGTCATTTTCTTTATTCTGCATCGTTAGCAAAAATCACTGGATGAACACCTCAATTAGCAATGCCTTCTCTTTTTTAACCTAAGTATGATATCTGGTTGCAATGCTTTGTTTCGATGTTCAACACCGTTTGGATCATTAGGTGACACGTGAGCGGTACTTCAATGTTTTTCAGTGATTTCATTTGGTTCCTTTCACACATTTTCTGGAACTGGAATGTCAAAGTTTTTGCAAATGTGCCATTGGATTACTTTACAAATTCTCTGGTTGTGTCGTTGTGTTTACAGCGTTTCTGACATGACATTTTGTTGTTTTTCTTTCCGTGTTCAGTCATTAAGCGTCACATTTCGTTCTCTATGCTAACCACACCTCCACCCCTCACCTGTCTTTTTGTTATTTCTTCCTCCACTCCCCCCACTATTCTCTCTCACAATGTCCCTCCTCACTCACCCTCCTAATAAAATGCAGCACTCTCCCTTCCCCATCTCTGTTGCTGTCTCTGCCTGTCGTTTTGGCTCATCTCTGCTCTCGTCTCTCTCTTCTCTCCTCTCTCTCTCGTCTCTCTCTCTCTCTCTCTCTCTCTCTCTCTCTCTCTCTCTCTCTCTGTCTCTTTCTGTCTCACAAACACACACACGCACATACCTAATCAAACTATGTCAAAGAAGAAAAAGAGCAATCAGAGATTGCAGACCTTCACCAGGACTTATTTTATATGGTGTGTTGTGTGGTGTTTGTGTAATTTGGTGTGGTGTATTTTGTGTGACGTTTGTGTACTGCTTTGTTACATAATTAATAAGAGACATAATTAGAACTGCCACTTTATATATGCTGGCAGCGATGACTGGTTCATCAGCCATTTCAGAGATTTTTGAAGGTTTTTTTTTTTAATATGGCTGCCAAATCATGTGACCTATGACGTCATCAAAAAAATTTTGTGGACCATTTCATCCCGAGATGGCCATCAAAAAATTTATACTGATTGGCTGTTGTATTCTACATATGCAATTATCACGTTATAACGAAGGCACCAATGACATCATGAAAATTACACTCATTCCCCATGAGGAGTACTTGCTATGTGCCAAGTTTCAATTTTTTCCTTGCTCCGGTTTCAGAGATACAGAGGCCCAAAGTTTTTCTGTTTTTCCAACACGGCTGCCACACCACGTGACCTATGATGTCATATTTATCATTGCAACATTCTCCATGAGTAGTTGCACCAAAGGTGAAAATTTCGTCTCAATCCAAATAGGACTGGTGAAGCAGGTTTGGTGTGTGACAAGGATGAAATTATTACATTTTGGTGAAGATCTGTATCTGTCTTGATGTATCCATAGCAACAATCAGTTCATCTCAATCCAACAAGCAACAAGCAGTAACCTGGAAATTAAGCAGCAATTACACAGTGCATTACTGAATTTGGAAACCAACTATTTTTAAGGTCAAAAGGTCAAAGGACAGCTCAATGTCAAACTTCTAAAATCATCAATTTCAATCT
>CM068968.1:27906565-27932124 GCA_035128595.1 Eptatretus atami
CAACACGGAAACCGTGTAATCCACAAGAGCAATCGTCTCTGACACCATTGCTCCTGCTAATGAAAAGCATTCAACCAATACACGTGTGATGTGATCAATGAGCAAATCAAAACTGTGGTTTGGCGAGCACTCACCGATCCCCATTGGACACAGTCCTACACCAAAGATCACCTCCAACCCAGAGGCCTCCGCCTGGTGACTCTGTCAAACAGACAAACATTACATGGTCAACATCAGTTAACCATCAAACAGAGCACTGATCCAGATTTGGGCTTATTTGCCCTCATCCAGGATGCATACCAATAATTATCTAACTAATGATGACCACATTCGTTGTTTATACATCAGACACACCTCTGACTGTTATAGTGAGCATCACCATGGATTACGTCTCACACGGTTAAAACCACATATCCGCAAAGAGCAACCATCCATCTGCCACCCAGACGATTGTTCCGCCTAATGCAAACCATTTCAACCAGAAGGCACGTGATGTGATTGACGATCAAATCAAACATGTGGAGTGGAGGAGCACTCCCCCGATCCCCATTGGACACAGTTCATCATCTGGGTGACGGAGGATGGTTGCTCTTTGCGGATTTTATTGGTTTTACCCTGTGAGGCACAATCGTGGTGATGCTCACCATAACAGTCAGGAGGTTGTCTGATGTATAAATGATGAATGTGGTCATCAATTGGTTAGATATTTATCAGTATATGCCATCTGATGATGGCAAATAAGACCAAAATCCGTATCGGTGGCCCTTTTGATGTTTAACTGATATTGACCATATAATCTTTGTCTTTTGACAAGGTCACCAGGCTGAGTTCTTTTGGTTGAAAGAGGATGGTTTGGTGTAGACTGTGTTCCAATGGGGATTGGGACAGTGCTTGTCACAATCATACCATAGTAGTATATTACACTACCAATCAAAATTTTAGAACACCCACATTTTCCTGTTTTTACTGAAATTTAAGCAGTTTAATGTTTCAATGTACTCTAATTAAAGCAGAACAAATAAGCAATTCAGATAAAAAGAAATCAGGAATAGTTTGTTGAACAAAATTTAATCTAATATTTTGACTCATCAAAGAGCCACCTTTTGCAGATATAACAGCTGAACATACTCGTGGCATTCTTTCTCCAATGGAAATCAAATATTGTTCAGAAAGTTCTTCCCAACACTGTTGCAGAAGTTCCCACAAATGTGTTGCAACTTGAGGTTGCTTTGCTTTCACCCTTCTGTCCAGTTTCATCCCAAACCAGCTCGATGGGGTTTAAGTCTGGAGACTGCCTGGCCATTCCATGATTTGAAGCCACTCTTTTTCTTTTCTTCTGAGGTAGTTCTGACATAGTTGGAGTATGTTTTGGGTCGTTATCTTGCTGTAGGATGAACCCCTGACCAACTAGGCAGACCAGAGGGTATTGCATGGGCTGCAAATGCTTGGTAGCCTTTTGGTTCAGGGTGCCAGTCACTCTGTGCAAGTCGCCGTCTGGATCCAGCAAAAGAGCCCCAGATCATCCACGCTTCCTCCTCCAGTTGGCAATTGGTGTACACCACTGAGGAACCATCCTTTCGCCACTTGACGGCGTACAAAACCCTGCAGATGAACCGAAGATTTCAAATTTGATTGATCGGTCCATAAGACCTTCTTCCAGTTTTCAGTAGTCCACTGGTGTGCTTCATGCCCAGGCAAGCCTCTTTTTCTTATTTTGCCATCTTACAATGGCTTTCTTACTGCACTCGACCTGTCAACTGCAGCTCGACGTCTTCTTCTTCACAGTTGAAACTGAGACTTCCTTACTTCGACCAGTGTTAAGCTGTGTTGAAAGCTGCTGTCCTGTGAGCCACCTACCACGCAAGCTGTTGACTCTCAGAAACTTGTCTTTCTGATTGTGTTGTGGCTTTGGGTCTCCAGACCTCTTCCTGTCCGAGTTTCCTCCAGTTTCCAAGTGCCTTTTGATGTGTAGGAAACTGTATTCACAGACACCTTGGCTTGCTTTTGCAATTTCTCTAAGGAAAGACTACACTTTTAAGGGTGAAATGGTCTGTCTGTCTCTTTGTTAATTATCTTTTTCTCACCATTATGATTGCAATATACTACTTCCTGCAGTGCAATATTGTCCAAATAATGCTTCAGAGGGTGAGCAACACAGTCTGTTCCAACACTGTTTTTATACAGAAGAGGGTTTGTAACTAATGACAAAGTTGGGACACCTGTAGAATTGTTTGCATCAACTTTCAAGGCTTCATTTACTTCATTGCTGCAGAACAGCTGCATTTGCCAACCATTACTTGTTCCCTGAAAAGGGCTTTTTTTTAATAACTCTGAAATTAATATTATTTTTCAGTTTTTGTATACAACCTTTTTTTTTTTAACCTCTGGCAGTTTACAGCTTAGCTTTGTACCGCTTAGCTTAGCTTTTCAGGTTATTCACTGAGCTTGAACTGCTTAAATTTCAGTAAAAACTGAAAGATGGGTGTGTTCTAAAACTTTGACTGGTAGTGTATATGTATATGCTGTCGACCCCACTATTCGCAGATTTGAAGTTTATAAATGTGACTTGCTTCGACATTGCAGCCCTGTGCGTAATCACGGTTTTTTTTCACATTTTCGTGTTTTTGTTTTTTCAAGTGTTTCATGGGATTTTTGATTTTCCCTCATGAATCACTAACCCTAGGAACTTACCCCCCCCCCCACCCATTTTTCCATTGAAACAATGCCCCCGCTATTCTCGGATTCACTATTTCGCGGAATTTTCCAGAACGTATTCCCACAAATAGTGGGGTCGACACTATTTTTGTTAATGTAACAAATATCAAGATTAATAACGTGCCATCAAAATTTTCCCCGAGTTATTGCTCAGGACTTTTTTTCTGTAATACTGTGGGTATTGATGAGTGCAAAGCAGCAAGATTTGATAACATTTGAATTATTTCCCCAGGTTCTGCAAAATCCACGAGCTTATATGAATAGCGATACTTGTCATCATGTTGTTCATGCACTCGTTGGGGTTCATGCAGTCGTAACCTCCAGGCTAGATTATTTTAGTTCTTCACTGTGGATTCACTAACAGGATTTGTATCGATTACAGAAAGTGTGCTCATCTGATCTTTCAGTAACTTGAATGGTCCCATGGAATTCCCATGTCAAGCCAATTACACTGGATCCCAGTTACAGCAAAATACTGTTGCGAATCTGGAAGCCATGAGCACTCCATATACAGGTCCTATAGAACAGTTATATCGGCAAGTATGTGTTTTTAGTTTGGGTTCCCATCCCTCGTTTAATGGGTGAATAAATGTACATGCGCTGTGATTATTTTGATAGTCAGGGTATTCTTTTATTTTTAAATCGTCAAAACTACAACAACGCCAGCATCACCCTCACCTTCACTCTCGCTTCCTCACGCCGACGCCATGGTGGGCGGTGGGCGGAGTTGAAGAGGAGCCTCCGGCGGCCCTCGACCAATCAGCGTGCTACAGGTGGGGTGGCCACCGCTCAGCCAATCAGACCTGCGACGGTGAGAAAGGCGGTCCGCATGACGTCACCACGCCCTGTGCCAATTGATGGACTTGCCACTCGTTTTGGCCAGTGACAGGGCGACGAGCGATTCTGCGCGCCAAACGTGTCCAGTGAGGAGAGCGGGGGAGGGCGGAGACGTCCCCCCCCTCCGAGACAGGGTGAATAAAATAAGGGTGCGGCGCGATTGGACCACAAGAGAGCTTGAGAGATCCTTCCTGGACAAGGACCGCAAGGGTTGCGCGCCGTGTCTCTGTTGTGTAACCAGGAGAGAGAAACGGGTGACACGAGTGAGATCGCGTTCGCCCTACACGAGTGGTTGTCGCGTTCGCCTCACACACGAGAGGTCTAAGTCCCGCCACCCGCCAGCTCGAAGACCACATGAGGTGGACAGGTCCGAGGCAGGCTCTGGTCTTCAGCTCGCCTTTCCCTCAGAGCTGGAGGCCTCAATAAAGGCTGTGGCCACCGGTTCTTGGGTGTACGTGTGTTGTGTGTGTTTGTGGCTCCAATCTATAAAGTAAAACTGCATGAGTGCTTGTACATAAATTGATATCCTTCTATATTCGGTTAACTCTGCCTTCTTGCATGCTCCCCTGCCCCATTATAAATAAATACATTTGTTAAATGTATCAGTTCGTTGCTGTGTTTCCTCCATTGGCTTAGCGTGACGTGTGTTGGTGAATTATAAAGGCTGTTGCCACGGTAAATGTACGATTGGACCGACGGAACTTCGGCAACCATCCGCTCGGGTTGCGCACGGTTGGGCACGCTAACATCTCGACTCGTATGAGGGCCGTCGAGGGTGTGAATACTCGGTAACTCGCCACGTGGATTTCTAGGTATTTTGAAGATTGGCAAATAACCCCCTACCACGTGGTGGAATTATTGACGATCACGGTCCGGTAAGGGACCCGTACTTGTCGGAGTTTTCCGAAAGGTACGATCTAGATTCCGGGTGTTCGGTGGAGCCGACTCTACTGCTCCATCTAGCGGTCGTGCTCGTCGCCGATACCCGGCCCGCAACAATTCAACGAAGAATAATATTCTTCAAACATTCAAGTCCTTGTCATCTTATCCTCCAGGAAACATCTCATGATGTTTCACACAGCAGAGAACATCTTACTCATTTGTTCTACAGCAGCTCCTCTTGTTGTAGTGCATAAATTCCACAAAAAGGCAGCTTATGGTTCCTTACAATCAATTACCTCTTGGCTTTGGAATGAACTCCCAATTTCAATGAGAAATATAAGGACAGTTGAATCTTCTAAAAAGTACCTGAAGACTTATTTCCCTTCTGTGTAGCTGTTTTTCACTCCCTCCTCCCCCCATCCCCAACTCTTCCTCTCTCTCTCTCTCTCTCTCTCTCTCCTCTCTCTCTCTCTCTCTCTTCTCTCTCTCCTCT
Source organism: Eptatretus atami (assembly GCA_035128595.1). Lineage (NCBI taxonomy): Eukaryota > Metazoa > Chordata > Myxini > Myxiniformes > Myxinidae > Eptatretus > Eptatretus atami. The sequence continues at coordinate 27,911,493 of CM068968.1, forward strand.
CTCTCTCTCTCTCTCATTATCTCAGCCCCTTGTATCCATAGGCAAAGGCACTATATAAATACAATTATTAGCTCACCTGTACTTGAGTCCGGTGCGCTTATACAATCAAGCAATGTCGTAGGTCAGTCAGTCAGTCACTGCATAAACACTTCAGTCATTATTGCTTGAATGAAACACAAGATTTGGATGAAATTTGGCCACAAGCTTCAAATCTGATGCCTGACGAAGATGTATTGAATGCATCAAAATCTGCGCTCATTAAGGGGGTTCACGGTGGGGGGGGGTTGACCCCCCAAAATAGAATTTACTCTCTTCTCCGAAACCACACACATTATTTTGATGAAACTTGACCACAACCTTCATCACTCATGGTGTATCAAAGTTTGTCATGGTATTTAAAAAGAAATCAGGGTCTAAGGGTGTCTGCGGGAGGTTTGAGTGACTGTTGCTCCTCATCCAGGTGAGCTTCAGGATACGATCCCATTTTTATTATTATAAACAAGCCAGTGTGTGCTCACCTTTACTATTACAAAAGACACTCATTACAATGCCATTATTTAATTTCTTCTCAAAGGCTTTCGAAAGATAAACATGGGAAAAGTGCAGATATTCTGTGTTAAGTCATTTGAGGGGCATTTTAATTATTTGATTGAACTGTGCACATTTTTGATAATTTAAACCTGTTTTATCTCATCTACGGTCAATCCACGCATGTTGTCATGTTGTACTAACTAGTTCCTTTGTCGATTATCCCCTTTATATGTAAACTTAGATTTGCATTTCGAAAGTGTTTTATTTTTTTTGAAACGGATGTGAAAATGTCTCCAGGACAGATGGATGATGCTACCATAAGAAGACAGAAGACTTACTCTGGAGCTTTTGGAGAACGCATACTTGACAAAATGCTACAAAAGTCTCAGAACCTCGTGAGATTTGCAAGAACAAGAGAGAGAAAGGCAGTTAAGGGAGACTTCGGCTGTCCTCAAGATTATAGCTTTACTGGAGATAAGTCAGACATGAAAAGTAGCATGGTCCATGGTGTGTACGGACAGAAAGAACAAAAGAAATATCGGGAGTCTCCAAAAGACTCGAGTCTTTCTCATGGACATAGAGGGAACATAATTTTGGGGTTTGTAGAGAGAAAGAGCAAAGAAATTTGTTGTGAAGAATTGCAAGACGATGAAACAACTAAAATCGCTGAGCACTTTTGGCTACCTAGATCTAAGAGAGACAAAGACTTTTTAATCAGGCTTATTGAACAAAGGAAAGTCAACAGGACAAGAGAAAGTGCTGGAGGAGTAGAAATTAAATATGAAGTTGATCGAGGAAGCCAGTCTAAATGTCCATGTCACAAGGAAGGAGACAACTTGCCATGGGGGCATGGACGCTTTGAAAACGCAAGCTTCGCTTTGGGTAAAGTTGAAAAAGATGACAAAGTGAGTGTCGACATGTTGGGGATTAAACGGTACAGAGATGAAAATCCATCCTCAAGAATATTGAGACAAATATCAGATGACAAAAAGCCTGATTTATTGGTGGATAAAAGTGAAAAGGAAGTACATGGAACAATCAATAAAGAAACTGAAATGTTGGGAAAATTGGAAGGTCAAAAACTTATAGATTTAAATATCAAAAGAGGAAACGGTGATCCAGGAAGAGATGAACTGCCTGCTTTTATGGGGAACATGAAAGCAAAAGGGGAATCTGGAGGAATAGTTTGTCCTTATCCATCTTTCATTGTAAAAGGTGATAAGAAAGAAGGGAGTGATGGTCATAGATGTCACACTGGAAATCCTGGATTATTGGGAATGACTTTTAAGCCAAGCTCCACGGGAACAGCAGGATTAAAGGAGAATAAAAAAGAGAGCGTGATTATTCATAAAGCAGAAATTTCCAAGGTACCTGTTGAGAAGGAAAAGCTTCCAGCTGTGGTTGAGAAAAAAGGACAAACAGGGGACATGGAAACGTTGGGAAAGAAAGAAATATCTGCTGACAAGAAGGATGATGAGAAATTGCATTTGCAAAAGTTATTGGAAAATTTAGTCAATAAGGGATATTTTAGACATGTTGGAGAACTTGTATATCCCAGGGTACATTTGCTTAATAAAACTAGGGCGGCAAACATACGTAGAGGTCGATTTGGTAAATTTGGAGGACCCAAAGAACGAGGAAAAAGTGACAGCTGTGTCTATTACAGGCTTTTCGCTGGACAAGGTGGTTTAAGTCCCAATAGAGAGTCAGGAAGTCTAGGAGCTTTTGGAGAAAAAGGGCAGGAAAGAAAGGCAGGTTTTCTGACACCAAGGTGCTTTTCAGGGCGGTATCAGGAGGTACATCACAGTTACATTGACCCCGTAGGACAAAAAATAACGAATGAGCTAAAGCAAGGCTGTGGACATCTTTTTTGGTACCTACAGGATGAATATCGAGGGGATGTGGGCAAACTTTCTCAAGGGAGAACAAGAAAGGCAGAAGAGAAAGCAAAGTGTCACAACACAGGAGATAGCATAGAGACAGAAGGTAGGAGACTGCTTGAGTTTAAAGGTAATAAAGATAAAGAAGAGAAGGGTAACAGAGGGTACCCTGGGCTTCCTGGTTCTCGTGGTCAGAAAGGGGATAAAGGAGACCATACAGGTTGTCATGGAGATAAAGGTGATCGGGGAGATGATGGGAAACCTGGGAGAAAGGGAGCACAAGGAGAAGCTGGACCTCCTGGTTTGCTGGGACTGAAAGGTAGGAAGTTACGTATGTTTTCAAAGCATTACAAGTGCGCTCGCCATGTACATACAGGTCTTACACATTTATTATACTGACATCAAATGTGGAATCAGATGTGGGAAAATTATATAATTGCATTGGTAAAGGGGTTCAAAGTCATAATAAGGTTTGTGTCAGACAACCTATGAATGGATAATTGTATTTTCACTTATGACTATTCAGTATGAATACATCTGACCTTGTTAAACTTTTAATTAAATTAAAAACTGCTGTACTGCTTTGCTGGTAGCAGAAGATAGATCATCTTGAAGCAGGCAGTCTTGAACTGATGCAGTTGAAAAGCCATCTGTCCCATTTGCCCTTTGGCTGTTGACATTAATTATCTCACGCTATTCTGAAAAAAAGTACACACTGTATGTTATTGTGTGCTGGTACTATGGCTGAATAGGTTCCGCAGAGAATTAACTACAAGTGGTAGCATCGTTCATCAAGAGGTGAAGATAGTCTGTGGAAAACCCAAGGAACTCGAGCTCCGATACATTCTGGCATTCTGCCTTGCTCTCCAAACTCTCTGCCTCGAGCATCCAAGGCAAACCCCACACATGGCTTCCTGACTTCCTCCACTCACATAGCCAACATGTAGCTCTCAATGGAATCCTTTCATTTCCCCTCCCTGTCGAGGCTGGAGTGCCCTGAAGACAGTATTCTAAGGCCCCCATCCTATTTGTAATATTCATAAATGATCACTCTGAATCTCTGGAAAACCCTCTTCATGTATTTGCTGATGACTGATGACTCCACCCTCTGCCATGACATCCCCCATCCTTCAGACAAACAGGCTGCAGCTGCTTCTCTCTCTTGAGACCTTGAATAATTCACATACTGGTCAAATACTTGGAATATGTTTTTCACTCCTGACAAATCAAATCAATTAATCAATCTCTCTGTCTCTCTGTCTCTCTGTCTCTCGCCTCTGTTTCGCCGCCCTCCCTCTCCTCTCCTCTCTCTCTCTCTCTCTCTCTCTCTCTCTCTATCTCTCTCCAAAAGGACAGTCTGGCAAACACTCCCATCTTCTTTCTCATCAATCCACTTGAAGAAGTTCCTCAAACTCTTCAGCTTCGCTACTCAACCATGATCTTTCAAGGACAAACAACATTTCAAACTTGGTAATTCAATGCCAGCCACCGACTGGGCATCCTCCGTCGTGCAAAGTCTTTCCTTAGCACACCTGAACTCATATCCCCCAAAAAGGCTGTCATCCACAGCTTGATGAAGTACTGCTCTCCCCTCTGGACTGGCACCCGTGTCTCACACCTTGCTCAGCTTAATGTCCTGGAACCCAAGGCCTTCAAGATTATTGGAATGGACTGCGATAAAGTTGAGTCTATTGGCCTATCACTTTGACATGGCAGACATGTCAGTGATCTCTCGTTCTTCTACTGCCTCCTTTCTGGTCATGCACCCTTTGTGTTTTCTGTGCTGCTTCCCCCTCAACCCCTACCCCTAACATTGCTCACCCAAAAACCACATGGAAGTCTCTACTTTCAAATTTACGAATCTCTATTCACCCCAGGAGAACATGAGTCCACTTGCACTTTCACGTTGCATTATTCAATCATTACGCTCAACTACAGACACCAGACAACCAGACAATACTCGGCCTCAATCTCAACACATAACTTACATGACACTTACTCAACATGTCAACAACATCAATGCTAGAGCTATGTGCAAAATGAATTCCACACTTGAGGCACTTACATACGTGCATCACTTTCAGACAACAAAAAGAGTAACTCACAGATACATACAAGCAATTCATTCTCACCACCATAAACTATACGAGCCTACGTATGGTACCAGCGATATCTGATACCAATGTTCACAGGTTATAAACTAGAATGGCACTTGGTAGAGCACATACCTCCACCAGGTGGAACAGTTTCCGTTTTGTATCCCACTGATAGGCCGGATCCGGATAACGGATCTTCACCAAAATCGAATCGATTCATCCTCATCACACAACCAACATTTCCACCAAGTTTCATCTGAATCCGTTCACAACTTTATGAGATATTCTGCACACAAACAGACAGACAGACAGACAGACAGACAGTGGTAAAACATATCCTCAGTTCACCTTTGATGGGAGAGGTAATAATTTGAATCTGAGATCCCAACATCATGAGATTCGTGGTCAGGAGGAAACACCAAGCAAGCAAATTCAAGCTTTCACTGTAACAAAAAAATAGTTTTTAAACGTGCTACAAATTTGTTTCTGTAACAATGCATTATGGGCTGGCAGGGCAGTTCAGAGGTAGTACACTCACATTTAAGCTGTGTAGTCTGGGTTTGATTCCAAACACGGCTATAATCCGTCACCCTGGTGTGTCACAAGCAGTGCATTGTTCGTATCAATGAATGTGCCATATCAATATGTCAGATAAGAACTTAAGCTGGGGACCCATCTACCAGCATTAGTTGTTGCTGGTGAATGTTAAACAACCTATGTTGTGCTTCACAAGGTGTTGACGAATATCGCCGGCACCATGGTCAAATTACAAATTTGTGCCCTGACCACTTTCACTGGAAAGGCAATGGCTAACTATGCAGTTTATTTCCTTGCCTTGGAAGTTGCTGCAGCATTTCCTGATGCTCTGGAAACTCATGGTAAGTTTAAGATAATTCTTCTCCCAAAAATTTTTCTTCTTCCTTCTAGGACTTCATGAGACTTCATGAGTTCACCCATTTCTCAGATCATCCCCCATCCAAAACCATGATCTTTTATACCCCCATTAACCAAGCCATCTTTCCGAGTTTCCTGTTTTCTGTTTTTCCTTTCACTTCTGTGGTTGAGAGATTGCTTCTGTGTCCATCTTGTTCACACCCTGTGTCCATCCAGAGCCCTCATTCTTCCCCACATGCCTTATTTCCCAAAGTCCACCTCTATTTTGTTCTCAACCCTGCTGTTGGTGTGCCCTAACCCCCCTCTCTTTCTATTGTTCCTTCTGTTTGCTTCCATCCTGTTCCGTTCTATGTTCTAGCTCCTCCATGAGCCTCGACATGCACAAGGCTGCTCGGTAGCATCATTGGCTGGGGACATGTCTGTGCCGATTTTGTCTGAATCTCAACATTCCCTAACTCTGAGAGCACGAGCGGCAAATTTGATTGGCAGAGATCGCCTAAAGTGGCGTCATATTTTATCCAAGTACTGCTGAATTGGGGTTGTTGTTTTTTTTTGGAGGTGCCAAAAAGGCGATTTGTGTTCTACAGTGTTCAGGTCTGTAATTTACTTCAAATAAAGTAAAGATTTTAAAGGCTGCCGGAAAAAAACATTTTTTGGAAGTTTTCCATCTTTGATGCACCATCTTTTACACCACCTTATGTAACACGTTAAATTAGTTATTTGAGCCTCTTGTTTGTGTCCTTTATAACATCCTTAAAACAGGAAGTTTCCTGTTTGGAATGATTTTCAATTTTGTTTGACTGCCAAACAGGCAGAGAAAGAGAGTGAAAAATTACTCCTCTGCATGCATGTGCACTCAGGAAGAGATTCCTTACAATTTGCCAAATTCAGAGCCAAAGAGCTGCTGAACTGCAGGTTCGAGTTCCGATTCATGTTCCCATTCGTGTTCTACAACGTTCAAAATATAGGATACAATTGAATTTAAGTAGTTCCTCGAGCATAGACTGACGTCTTTGACAGACAGACAAACAGACAAAGTTAACCAATTACTTAACCCCTCTTTTTGCTTCGCACGTGCGGGATAACAATGGTGGAAATTTGTCAACCTTCCCCCATGCATCTCCCACAGATGATCCTTCCCTCGTCTTCCTTTACTCCACTCTCTTCTCTATTTACATCAATTGTATGCACCTTTTAAAGTTTTCTTCATTCTGGAGTATTTTTTGTTTTGAAAATGTAATTTTTTTTATTGTGTTCAATCGCAGTTTGTAAATTTGCTTTGCATTGACCGCATGAATCCTGTACAGTTTATTAGAATGTCTCTACTTTACCTGTAGGAAAAAGGTACAAAACTTTCATGAGCTTTATATATTTTTCAGGTCAAGATTGTGACGTCACAGAACTTGTGAAACTCAAACAACAGGTGGCGACTCAAGCAGAACTCCTGAAGATTTTGCAAAGGAGTAAGGATGTTCCCCTCCAATGGTTGATTAAACTTTATACAAGGACAAAGAAGCATTTAATGTTGAAGATAAACTGCATGGATTTTTAATTTATGAACCATAGAAGATAAATGTTTGACAACTTTCCTTTTATATTCCCAGTTGCAAACAACTGTGGGCAATGATTATGTTATTTGCTTCATACGATATCACAGGGCTGGTGGCATCGCTTAAAGGTGTGCACACTTGCCTTTGAGCTGTTTTAGCCTGGGTTTGAATCTTGACACAGTTATAAACTGTCATCCTGGTGTTTCACGTGCAGGACGACGCAACATTGTGTGTGTAATGCGTTGTATGGATGTTAAGCTGAAGGACCTGTCTGTCAACAATAATTGTTTGTGGACGTTAAAGATCCCACATTGTCTTTCGTGAAGAGGAGGCGGATAAAAATCGCTGGCATCCTGGACAAATTCCAAATTCTTACACAAACTCTCTCGCCAACTTGTACTTGGCAAGTGTGTATCCCAAAAGTATCCCAAAACCCAGGGAGGCTTTTGCCTCGCAGTGGCCTGAAAACACGATGATGATGATTATGTTGATGATGATACCGATACCAAGGATGAGAAATTATTGACATTTAAAAATGCATCTTGCACTCACTTTTGGAAGTTTCATGTCTTTCATTTTACAAATTGAAGTTCTTGAGTCCTACAATCTGGAAAAGAAAATTGAAATAATATGTTTACATTGAACATAATGACCACTTGAGCATTATGGCATTATGAACCTGTAACCTCCATGGTGGCCCCATGACATCGAGGGGGAGAGATAAAGAGTAAAGGAGAATTTACAAAGAGAATAAAAACGTTTGAGAAAGAGAAGTGAAGCGAGGAGGAAGGAAGTCGTGGAGGGAAAATATATGATTAAGGACGTGTCGGACGAGAGGGAAGAAAGTGGAGGGGAGGAGAATTTGTGGTGCATGTGGGCATGAAGGGTGAAAAGGAGAGAAGTGGGCAGGGTGACCGACGAAATGGTGATACATTTCAACCTGTAAATAAAAGAAAACTGTCATCATTTTGTGGGCCACCTGAGACAAACATTAGAGAGACAAATAAGGGAATTAGAAGCTTCCTTCCATTTTTCAAATACAGTACAATTCATAATTGTCCCATAATGGGAGGCCACATAAATCTAAAACAAGAAAAAGAACAATCAGAGGTTACAGACTCTCACAGGACTTGTTTTGTGTGGTGTTTGTGTAGTTGTTTGTGTTTTTGTGTACTGTTTGTGTACTGGTGTTATGTAATTAATAGGAGACATAATTAGAAACTGCCACTTTATAACTGCTGGCAATCATGACCGGGTCCCAAGAGTCCCATTTTGATGCAACCCCACTTTGATCAGACACCTGCCCCTGACTCAGGATTTTTTTTAAATTATTATTCAATTGAATTATAAATGGATTAAAATTAATTCAATTCATATCAAATGGAAGACCAAATAGGTACAGTCCTGCATTGGAGTAATCAGAAGGAACCCAACAAGCAAAAAGAAAGATGATGTCATCAGGAGGAACCTGGATAAGATTCACATTTCAGCTGCACTCCTCTACCCTGAAACCCATCAGGCACAGCCAAGTGAGCCTTATTCAAAAAAATAATAATAATTAAAAATGAACCCAGATCACAAAAATGTAAAAATTCTGGCTGCCACACCATGTGTCTGATCAGGTTGTAATTTAAACATATTGTCATGTCCAAGGTGTTAAGACCGACCAGGACAGATAACCAAACGATTTCCCTTGGAGGCGAATAGCCAAGTTCCTCGGAGATTAATGGTGCATGCAGGATGGAGGACGGCAAGGACGCGTAGCAGACAGAGGCACATGGGTTTATACTCGAACCCACAACAAAATAGACAGACACAAGCAATCTTTAATAAATAGGTGTTTAATGGACATAAATCATATATTCATAGTAGGGATAAATCAAAGCGTAATAATAAAAATAAATCAAAGTGTAATCATAAAAATAAATCAAAGCATGAGGTAATGAAACATGAGGTAACCTAAATTCCTAATTGAGGTGCCTCTGCACACAGTTACAAAACCGGACAAGGGGGAAAGATAAAACAAAAGAAAATCCCTCTTTTATTCTGGCAATGAGCTTTGGGTCCAGAAGTGATCTTTGAGAACTTGACGATTGAACCTGTGTCATCCTGCGCAGGAAACCGTACCCAAAATGGCACTGAGCCGCTCTCTGGGCGGGAAACGTACAGGAGGTAGTTTGTGTGGATGGTCCCTTCATGAAGGGCCCAGGAAACACCGTACAGCCTCTCTTCACGATCACACTTGCTGACCCCACTCCTCTGCAAAATGGCGCTGCCTTCTTCCCCGATGGCACATCATGAGGCTCCAAGGCGCGGTCTCACATGACCCAGCCGAACAGTCAATGGCTAGCGTCTTGCTCCATCGCGCATGCAAGTTCACACAAACGAACAACAGGATTCGCGCTGCCTTTTCCGCCATGTCGAGGGCAGCCAAGCAGAGCCTCTGTCTCAATCGCGTTCCTCACAGAACCTCCCTTCACACTCCTGTTTTGTGTCCTGACTGCCGATCCTGCCTCAATCCTCCTCTCTCTCCTGAACCTCTCTGATCCTCCCGATTTCACTCCCATCCATCATCCACCCCCGGGGCGTGGTTTGCTAATTGTCATTCCTGGAGGCAGGGTTTTTGCCTGCTCCAAAATGTTCGGCTTGGTTGTTGTTGTTCTAAGGATGTGATTCCTTTTTATCGCCAGTCTTGAAATGCAAAAACCATAGGAAAAGGTCACAGGGGGCAATCACATAATAGAAGAAATTAGCCTTATTCCCTCCCTAATTAACACAGCACCAACCAGCCTCTTCCAACCCCCCCCCCCCCCCCCCACGGTGACATGTAACAACTTAAGCTCACAGCTGCCCTTCTTAATTTACATTGAGATGTCTCCTACACATCCACCAGCCATGCTACTCTCTGCAATCCTACCATTACTATGAAGTTCCTCAATCTACCCCACAAATACAACAATATATTCACCATCACTACCAAATCAAAATTCTAAAGTTTCACATCGATCGATGAAGAGGTTCAAGAGAAATAATTTTTATAAGATTTTCGCTCAATCCAATATGGCTGCCAGACCATGTGACCTATAAATTATTCGTGAACACCTTGGTATCCCCCAAGGCCTGGGGACCATGTCTGTGAAGTTTTCCCTCAATCTGTCCAGCTGTTCTGGAGAAAAATATTTTTCTAGGTTTTTGGGTAAATCTAATATAGCTGCCAAACCATGTGACCTATGACATCATAGATGTGAATGTTTTCTTCCTCATAGATAGGCGGTCATACCTGTAAAGTTTTGCCTCAATCTGTTCAGCCGTTTTAGAGAAGATTTTTGAAGGTTTTTTTTTTCAAAAGAAGACAATGTGGGTTTTTAACCACGTGATTGATGACATCATCCTTTTGTTTGTTTCTGTGGACCAATTTATCCATAGACGACCCTCAAAAATGTTCATGCTGATCGGATGTAGCGTTCTATATATGCAATTATGACGTCATAATGAAGGCACCTATGATGTCATAAAAAATAATTACACTTATTCCCCATGAGGAGTACTTGCAATGTGCCAAGTTTAAATTTTTCCCTTGGTGCAGTTTCGGAGATAAGGAGGTCCAAAGTTTTTCCTTATTCCCAATATGGCTGCCACACCGTGTGACCTATGATGTCATAATTAGGGTACCCTGTGAGTACAGGGTACCCTATTGTTTTTCTTCTGTTTATTATCATTAAAACACTCTTCATGCGTCGTCGGCTCCTCTCGTGAAAATTTCGTGTCATTCTGAGAAGCGGTTGCAGAGAAAAATACTCACGACAAACAAAACAGATAAACAAAGAAAGAAACAAGAAATATCATACATAGCATGATACTCGTGAAATCCATAAAACAAATTCGACCTCCAAAATAATCGGTGGTTGAATTCAATAACCTGAAATATGTACGAGTATATATATATATATATATATATATATATATATATATATATATATATATGACCTTGACCTTGACATTTGACATAGGTCATTGTTGGCCACATATCACATTTGGTTGACCCATGTTACTCAACTCTCCGACCAAGTTTGGTAACAATCGGCCAGGCATCACCGAGATACAGTATACCCATGACGGTGCGGAAAGACGGATACATGCAGAGACAGACAGAGAGATCTGGTCATTGTAATATTTCGCTAACCCCCATACGGGGCGAGGCATGAATCGATTCTTCACCTGAAGATGTCACCATATTATTGGCCCTCCGATAGAAAGCCCCCCCCCCCACGTGAGGTTTTGCAGGGGGCCACCCACATACATAGCAGAGGCTCTGACCACAAGGACTTTATAAATGGTACGTGTTGCTTCCTTGTTTGATGCGAAACATTTAAAAGGATCGAGCATGGACAAACAACCAAAGGTCAGTAATAATAGCGCAAGCTTTGATGGGCCCAATGATCTACTCCTGCATTGAAGTTTCTTGTAAGGGAAGCCTTATTATTTATTAAGCCTCCCTTATAGGATCGGAGGAGGGTTATAGCTGTTGTCGGGTTTGTTTCTACAATTAGTGCCCCCAATTTTTAATGGTACCACAGAGTTTCTTCGACCCACCTTTTTGATCAAAACTTGAATCGTTTTCCTCCGTTCTTCATGATGTTAAGTTTTATGGGTAGATTGTAGATGGGGACACAATTTCTTTCTTTAAACTCGATCCCTAAATGTTGAAGATCAAGGTCATATGGTGGTCCGAAAAAAAGATGTGGCCATCATTGGATCGCGGGCCAAGGGTAAGTCGCAGGCGATCGCCAATGATCGCAGATATCTAGTTATTATTCTTATTGTTGCAGTGATCGTACCTTTGCCCACGGGTTATTAAAAAGTCAACCACGAAGTGTGGATATTTACTTGTTGCTCTGTCATCAAACATTGCTATAACACTGAGATGGGGAAGTTATATGACATAGAGCATGGCATTTAACATGCAACAGGTTAAATATTTGATTAGAAGCAATACCTGTTTGACATGAAACAGTTGAAGCTGATGTTTTCATCCATAACATGGTAATTGTTGTAACTTTTTGCCCTCGACCCACTTATGTAGTGATTCTTCTTCATAGTAGCTCTCACGAAAGCAGATTTCTCCACAATGAACGGAGACGTCATATCAACACCATGTCGTGTCCAAGCCTCCTGATACCGATAATCTTGGAGAAATTTGCATCGCTAGTTGAATGCCGAGTTCTACTGAGAGCCAAGGATCCCTTACCGGAGCGACCCCGCACCTTCGGACAACTCCGTGAGCACATTTGTTCAACGGCAGCTCTGTCCTCACTCATGAGGCGAAGATGTGCACAGTTGGCCAATGTTCGACGTCTTACATTGTCCTGGGATTATATTTGGAAACACTCAAACTGTCTTGACCTGCTGGGATTTTTTTGTGAGCTTCTTCCACTGCCCTAGTTTTCAAGGGGATTTTTCGAGAAATTGCTTTTGTTGAACTCTTGCATGTTCCCCGTTGTTTCTACCTCAGAAAAAAATCTCAAGGAAGTTACATAAAGTTGATGACTGGTGTTCATATTAAGGCAATGTAAATGTTGTGTTGACTCATGGATTTCATTTCCTATCCTTCAGACTTACACAATCTCATTATTTCCTTGAACATAGAATCCAACGGTTAATAAAGTATTTTTAAAAATTTTTTATGGACTTTTAACATTTGCTACTTACTGTACAAGAAGTATGAAATCATATAAAGCTGGTTTTCTTGTGTTTGTCTTAATAAATGCCATTCCCCATGTCAATCCTCATCCATACCATTGATGTTTTTCTTTTCTACCCCATTAATCCTCCCGAACAAAACCCTCTCGTTTTCAGGTGACTATGTTTCTTCACCTCCTCTTTGTTCTTCATCTTTGTGTCCAACCATGACCCCCACTGCCCCATTCTCAGTTCGTTTTTATCCACTGTGACGTTGCTCTTCCATGAGCCTCGATCTTGTTTAGGAAGGTATAAATAGACTTTGATTTTTTTTTTTCGTTTAATTTTTTTTTTCATCAGAGGGGACTAGCGGTTTGCTCTCCATCTGTCTGTCCGTCCGTCCGTCCCACCTGTGGTTTTCCAGACTTTTTCCCCCGTACCCTTTAACATATTCAACTGAAACTTGGTACATGGCTTTAGTATGATAAGCTGCAGAACAAGTTCGAGTTTCAGAGTGTTTCATCAAGTTTTCACGGAGTTATGCCCTTTTGTAACTTAAAAAAAATGTCACATCGATAGGGGACATGTATTGTGAAGCATTTATCACTCTTGTTGCTTCTTGGTTGTATCAAATGATGTTATAATTTATTTTCATGGTTTAAGTTGTTAAAACTTATGAATACAACTAGTGGCTATCGACATGTCACCAATGCAATATGAAATTGAGAAAAGGAAACTTTACGAAAAGGAAAAGAGGAGAGCTCAGAAGAGGGAGGAGAATTGTTTACAAAGGAATTGATTGTAAGGAGGGGGGGGGAGAGGGATATGGTGGTTATAAATTGAAGAGACTGAGAGAAGATAAAAGCAAAAGAGTAGAGAGATCATTTATTTATTACAATCACAAAAGTAGAAGTTATCACTCTCCCTCCTTCCCCTCGCTTTTTCCTTCCAAGATGTTCTTCCATAGAAATATTCCTCACGCATACCCCCATACCCCAATGCTGTCCTCCATATGCTTTCTCTTTGTAGACAACTGCTTCCACAATCTCCAAGTTTCTCTATCCTACCATCCTCTCTTCTCCTCTTTTTATAATCGTTTTTAAGCCCCCTTCCACCTGTTTCTCACATAGTAAATAGATTCCATATCTGGACAGGTTTTTTTTTAGCATGTCCAGCCTCTTCGGTCCACACTGATCCCGGAAATCGTCCAATAAGGGTGATACCGGTAAATCAGTTGGCTTGGGTTACTTGTTTGGTCACGATATTTGTGATGACGTTTGTACGTGTCAGTAAGTGAATCCACATGAAGACCAATTTTCATATGGTGCCCCCAGAGTAATATCACCGGATTCCTCGCAAGTCAATGAATATGAATGACGAGACAAGGTAACTTTCACAATATGTGGAGGGAATATTTTCCATGACATGTATGGATGTGGAAATTTATTGGGGGACTTATTAGTCTTGCATATTGTCGAAGGAACACAGAAAGATATCGTCAAGGCACTGTGCGTCAGTCAGTGGGGTGAGTGAATTCACACTGGTTCTCAGATCAACTGTAATCTGCATAGTCTGGCAAGCCCCTCTGCAATGGTAAGTGCTCTGTCTTGCTTTATCTGTTAAATCTGCCTCTGATGATATAATCCAGCTCTGTTATGAGGCAAGTCTGCAGTCCAAGAGGCAGGCCCCAACCTGTTCAGGTAAACTCGCAGGGGATATTTTATTTATCTGCAAAACTTGTTCTTTGCTTATTCTGATCCCGGCTGAAATGTTTGCTTGCTTCTTTCTCCAATGATGAAATTAACTATTCAGGAAATGAAATTTTGCCATCCACAAGATGACAGATTGATTTAGGATTGGCAAATTTCAATGTTCTGTTTTATGCATATTATGAGGTTGCATTTTCTAGAACCTTCTCTCAAGTAAGGCCCTCAATGTCAGACATAAGATCAGGGCTAGACTCTGAGCATTAAATATAGTCTTGCATCCACCTTGCTCTCCAAACTGTCTGCCTATGTCAACCAAGGCCAACTCCACACATGCTGGCTCACTGACTTCCTCTACTCTCGTATCCAACATGTGTCTCTTGAAGGATTCCTTTCATCTCCTTTAATATCACAAGCTAGTCAAAAACTTGGAATATGTCTTTCACCCCTGACAAATCCCACACACTTACTATCTCTCTTTGAAAGAACTATCTACTTTCTTAGCAATCCTCTTGAAGAGGTTCAAGTCACTTAAACTTTTGGGCCTCACTCTTAGCTATGATATTTCTTGGTCAAACCACACCTCCAAGTTGGCCTCCAAAGCCAGTCGCCGACTGGGCATCATCCATCGTGCAAAGTCCATCTTTGGCATACCTGAACTGTGATCCACCTACAAGGCCTTCATCCGCAGCTTGATGGAGTACTGATCTTCCCTTTTGGTTGGTGCTCCTGCTTCACCCCTTGCTTAGATTGACACCTTGGAAACCAAGGCCTTCAAGATTATTGTAATCTCCCATGATGAAGCTGAGTCTATGGGCCTATCACTTTCACATTAGAGACAGGTCGGTGGCCTTTTTGTCTTCTACTGCCTCCTTTCTGGTCTTTCCCCCCTCTTCTCTTTCCATACTCTGTCCCTCCTCCCCACACCCAGGTTTCTGCAGGGCACTCAAGGTCTGTCAACAACTTCTGGTGAAACTCCCAAAATCCAGATAACAGCTCACCTCCACTCATTTGTTCCTCTTTTCTCCCACCTGTGGAATCAACTTCCACATTTTCTTAAATCTGATTCTTCCCTCGAGGTCTTCAAGACAGCTGCTCACCACAATCTCAGATTGCATACCTCATCCAAAATCATAACCGTATCTCTTGCAACACTCAACTCTTAATGAGAATAGGATTAATAAATTAATACTTTTCATATCTTAACTCTGAGACATTGAATACTTTGGCCATGGTGTGACAGAGATAAAGTCTGTGCAAGTTCAGGGTTTATTCGTCGCATCAAGGACCAGCACAACATATGACTGGCGGTGTTGATAAAGTGGCACAAAAATAAAATCTGAAAGTAAGGTTGCTGAGCATCGACTTTCAAACGTTTCATTTTCAAATTCAGAATACTACTTTCAGCCAGTTAAAAATGATGGGCCCAGGTATTCTTAATGCATTTACCTTTGAGCTGTCTAGTCTAGGTTCAGTTCTTGACCCGACTATAAACTGTCGGCATGGTGTTGGCTTCACGGTTAAGGTGGCTGGCCTTAGATCTTAGGATCCTGAGTTCGAATCCCTATCGTCCGTTAAAGTAACACCAGGTGGGTTGACTCAGCCTGTCATCATTCCGAGGACAGGCAAAATGAGTGCCAGCTTAACAGGAAGGATGAGCCATTTGAGTATCCTGTATTGGAGTGGTGACCAGTCCAGGACTGTGCCCCTTGGTGAAGGAAAATCTGCTGTGGCAGCCCTATGCGTCTGAAGATGCGAAAGGAGTGGTCCTTCTTCATTGTAAACTGTTGGTTTGGTGTTTCACAGGCAGGGCTTTCCTTCATAGAGTATGCCATCCCTCGGATGGACGTTAAGCTGGATGTCCCATCTACTTGCATTTGCGAGTGGACGTTAAAGATGCCATAGTCTCTTTTGACGATGAGTCGGCAAGGCATCGCAGACACCCGGGTCAAATTCAAAATTATCTACCCAACCGCTCAGCAACCTACACTTGGCAAGTGTGGTGAGTATGCCAAAAGGCCCTCAGCATGAGTTCTCGGGGGATGGGAGGAGGGCTATCATCCATCCTGCGTTCGACTGAAACATGCCGGTTTGGTGATGAAAACTTTCAGCCAGGAGCAGAAATGTTTTCATCACCTTACACCCAATTATTAAGGAATTCCTGATGGAGATTCAAAAACTGCATTTAAGGTGTATTTTTCATGAACCTCAAACAGATTCCAACCTCTCCCCCAGGCATTGAAAACTAGAGACCCTTTTATGACGAGTTATCATTGAATTTTGTGGCCAGACCTGACTGCTTCGAACAACTGCGTACGTTGCTGTGGAATTTGTGTCCTTCAGGAAACAGATCCTCATGTTGAGTGAGGCCGCGGCACGTGATGCTTCGCATTATCACAGCTCCATGTCGACAAACCGGTCAGCTTGGATTCCAATCCTTTCCATGGTCTGCTTGGCTCTGCTTCCGAAGACCGTCGCATGGGTGCAGAAAGGCCACTGTGCAAGTTATGTGATGAAATTAATCACAAGCTGCTGAGAGTTCCTTGGTATTTGGGCATCCTCTGCTTCCCTTCCTGTGCTCAAAACATCTTTTAGCATGGAAGTAAAGACAGCCGAGACGGTTGAGTCCGAGTCGAGTCTCTATTAAACTGCAAAGGTAAAACCTCTCGAAAATCCCTGCCGGGAAACCCCATGCCTGATAATCCACTGATAAGATGAAGCGTATTCACATATTACGAAAGGCAAAATGATGCCACTGCACTACTCTCCCTCCCAGTGCATCAATCGAATGGAAGGTACAAACAAGATACAATATGGTGTCGGAGCAGAGATGTAGACTGTCCATGTAGAAAAAAAAAAATCACAGCAAAGTGAAATGGTCAACAGGCAAATATTCCACTGGGAAGTGTACATGATGCGCAGAGCGAGTTGTATACTGTGGTTCGGGTATTGTTGTCGTCGGTGTCGACCTGTTGGTCAGTAGGAGGGTCAGCTCTGGTGCTGCATCAAGAAAATCTGGCTTCAAGCGATCTATGGAGATGGTATCACGACCACCGTTACCTTAATATAGAGTATGCAGGTCTTATGATTATCGGAGCATTATATAACTCCGTAAGGTCCGTCATAAGGTAGCTACGAGGGTATCTGGACAGCGTCACACCGTATGAAAGCGTGAGTTCACGTAGAAAATTCCTTTGGAATAAAAACCTAGCGTGAGAAAGGCGTACGTGTCAGTGTCATCTGGAGGTCCTGCACGGCTGAACAAAGTTGGTTGGCATAGTTGATGGCACCGAGCAAGGTGTCATTGGATGCTGAGAATAATTCTCCTGGGAGAAAAAGCGGTGCACCGTATACTAACTCTGTCACGGAGCATCCAAGGTCGTCTTGTAGAGCAGCTCGTGTACCAAGCAAGACCATAGTTATGATGTCTGTCCAGTGCATGGAGTTGCCATGCGCTTTCAGAGAAGACTTGAGATGACGGTGGAAACGCTCTACTATACCGTTAGCTTCTGTATGGGAAGTGGTAGTTCGCACATGGTTGGTAATCCTGAGTTGAGTCAGCTACCCAAATAGAGCTGATTCAAACTGGCTACCATGCTCCATACATGAGATGATCAGCAGATCAGCAGTGGTGGGTAGTGCCAGCTCTGCGTTGGATGCAAGTATCAAGCGTATGTGTGATGGTAAACTGCAAGAACTACTCACAGAAAAGCGACTTGGCGAAGGTGGCATGGCGGTCACCGAGAAGCTGTTGCGTACAATGCAGTCGTTGTGTGGGTATTCAGTCCCCTAAATCCTCGGTTGTAAGAAGTTGTTGAAAGTGGCAGTGCTCAGGAGTGTTACAAAATATATGTAATGTTCCTTATGTGGACCAAGAAATGAAGCATCTCTTCCGCTTGAGCCAGAGACGTGTACATGGTCGATGCTGTTACATGGTGTCAGATAAGTGAACCAAACGCCGCTATGGAAGTCCTAAAGCCTCCTGGACCGATGCATTTTAAGGCATCAAATGCTGCCGATGCATGGGACAAGTGGGCTGCAGGATGCTCCAACTACTTCAAGGCCTCTGAGCTCAATAAAAAAAGACGCTGATGTGCAGGTCGCCATTTTGCTAGAATTGGTGGGACCTTACTCTCTGGCTATTCGTAAGATGTTTGCCTTTGCCAAGGGTGACAATGTGAATGATTATAAGTTGGTGCTGTGCAAGTTTATGGATTACTGCAGACAAAGGAAAAACGATGGGTACGAGAGGTATCGTTTTTGGAAATGTGACCAGGAGGAGGGTGAGACAAATCAACCAATGGCTCATTGAACTCAGAACGCAAGCAGCCATGTGCGAGTTTGGACCTCAAGAAGAACTTCCATGATTCGAGATAAGATTGTGTTTGGTGTGCACACGAGAGATCTAAGGAGAGACTTCTTCGGGAAGGTGAGGTCACTCTGCAGAAAGCTTTGGACATATGCCATGCCGCCGATTCAAGCAGGCAGCAGCTCGACGGCATGAAGGGTGCCAAGCAAGTCTATGTAGTGGGTAAAGAGAGGCAACAAAGCACACCACCTTGCCCAAGCAAGCCAAGGCCAGCCTGCAGCCAGAGCCATGACAGTAGCTACAAAAGGTGACAGGAAAGCCTTACTCAGCCTCTGTGCAATACGGTGGCAAGAAGCACAGTCCTGGGCCGTGCAGGTGTCCAGCATTTGGCAAAACGTGTGCCAAGTGTGGAGGCAAGAATCACTGGGCTGCTGTATGCGAGAATGGAGGCACAAGAAGGTTACGTCTCTGGATGCAGATCCCGAGCAAGGTACTGAAGATTTCTGGTCATAGATTCAGTGCTTATCAGTAACCTGGATGATGACGTCACCCGACCTCCAACCAGGTGACAAGAACAGCCTACAGTTGGCCAGAGTGTGGTGAACATCAAGCTCAACACAGGTGCCCAGGCGAACGGAATCTCGCTTGCTACCTTGATTATTGCAATGCCTGAGCACACCATAACGCCCACCAACATCATTCTCACTGCTTTTGGTGATGGCAAGGTTCAGCCATTGGGTATAACAGCGATTCCCTGCAAGCACAAAGGGCAGGACTGGAGAATCAAATTCTACATAACAGAGAAAACCACTGTTCCCATACGAGGGCAAAACGCATGTGAGAAGCTGGGCCTTATCAAGCGTGTAGATTCACTGCATGCTCCACTGACCAAGGAGAGGCTGCTCGAGAAGTACACAGATGTGTTCACATGCACTGGTCAGTACAAGCAGGAGTACGAAATTGAGCTGAATCCAGATGTCACGCCGACTGTTCAGCCAGCCAGACGTGTTCCCTTTGCAAAGTAGGAGAAGCTGAAAGACACTCTGGAGCAGCTGGAGAAACGCGGTATAGTAGCCAAGGTTGACAAGCCCACCGACTGGGTTAGTAACCTCGTAATCACTGAAAAAAAGATGGCCGCATGTCAATCTGCCTAGACTCAAAGCCGTTGAACCATGCAATCAAGCCAGAGAGTGATACACAATGCCTACACCGAGTGTTGGGCAGAGACAACTGAACAGCAAGAAGGTGTTCACAGTGATTGACATGGCGGACGTGTACTGGCATGTGAATCTGACAGAGAAGTCCTCTTACCTGTACACATTCAATACACTCTGGGGTAGGATGAGATTCTGTCACATGCCTTTTCACATACTGTCAGCGAGTGAAACCATGCACAAGAGAAACCAGGAGGCCTTCAGCGACATTCCGCATGTACAGGTTATCACCAACGACATGATCAATTCATTGCCACTGAAACCATGGAAGAACATGACCAAACATTGCACAAGGTTATGCAGAGAGCTCACCAACAACAGGTGAAGTTCAACAGGACCAAGGTAGAGTTCTGAGTGGCCAAAGTGGTTTACATGGGCAACATAATCACTCCAGAGGGACTGACACCAGACAAGTCCAAGATCTGAGCGATTGCTGACATGCCTACACCAGAAGACAAGCCAGCACTTCAGTGCCTGTTGGGCACGGTCAAATACCTAGCGCAATATATACCGAATGAGTCGAAGACCACGCCACCACTCTGTGCACTGCTCAAGAAAGACACAGCTGAAGCTGGGAAGTGGAACACACACAAAGTCTCAACAAGGTCAAAGCAGCACTGGCAACAGAGCCCGTTCTGAGATACTATGACGTTTCTAAGCTGGTGACAATCCAAGCAGATGCAAGCCAGAGTGAGCTTGGTTGTTGTCTGCTCCATGAGGGACAGCCAGTTCACTACGCATCAAGGTCCATGACAGATACTGAAAAGAACTAT
>CM068968.1:27935549-27957717 GCA_035128595.1 Eptatretus atami
TGATATACCTGACATACTAAGTTGGTTAAAATTTTACTTAAACTTGGTTTCTGGTGGCACTGCAAGGCAATAAATAGTTTAACATGTTGCTAAAGCTTTGTGGATGCTGATTGTTCAGTTGACAATACTTCGACACTTTATGATCCATTTATGATCTTACTCTTCACGAAGAAGGGAGGTGGAACATAATATATATATATTGTTCCATATGTGGACCAATAAATGAAGCGTCACTTCTGCTTGAGCCAGAGAGACGTGTGCCTGGTCGATGCTGTTACACAGAGGGAGTCACACGGTTTATGAGCGTGGTCTTCAAAGTTGTGGTTGAGGCGTTTGTTGGAGGGCCAGAATGGTGGCAGCTTTCTTGAAGCCGCCGTCACCGATGAAGCTGCTTTTTGAGCATCTGGGAAGGACAACTGGCTGTTTGTTCTCGGTGAATGGTCGTGCACTTGCAACTCCTTGTCTGTCTATTTGGATCATGTCACCTAATTCACCATGAAAGAAAAGACGTATCCGAGATGTTTGGATTCAGAATCAAGTCTCGATTAAACATTTCCAAAACCCCCTGCCGGAAAACCCTGTACCGGAAAATCCCCCGATAAAAATGATGCCATCCCTGCTTCCTTTTTTCCTCTGTTGACCACATGTTTGCCTTTGCCAGAGGGTATTGCATTTGCGTCCGTTTGTTTGTTTGACTGTTGGGTGGTCGCTAGACTACCGTTATTCTCAGGTTTTCCATCTGTCTGTATGTATGTAATGGACAGCTCCGGAGGCCAGAGGAGTCAACCGATTTTGATGAAACTTGACTGGTAGGTTCACACTAGGATCTAGTTGTATGCTTTTGAGCACCGTTGCTATGGACCCCACTGTTGCCTCGCAACGGGACTTTGAAATTTTTGAAAAATCCTAAAAAAAAACAAAAATTCGAAAATCAAAAATCGCCTTCTGCGCTTTTATGCGCACTACAATCAACCTCTTTGTCAAAAATTTTCAGCCCGATCCGTCAAAAACTGTATGACTAGTATGCAATTATATAGCGACCACCCATGTCGCCTACCGGCTTGTCTGTCTGTCTGTCTGTGTGTCTGTCTGTCTGTACTCCCATAATGTGCCAACAAAGGCCACAAACGTCATCTGGTCGTAGCCAGTATTAAACGTTCTCTTTTTTTCAACCGAGTACCTCAATAAGGTATGTACAATAATAATGTGAGTACGTCAATAAAGTATGTACTATTAGAATGCGAGTATATCCATAAAGTACATACTATTACAATACGAGCACGTTGATAATGTACATACTGTTGGATTGCGAGTATGTCTTTTTAAGGATGTACTATTCAGAATGTATGGCTGCCAGGATGGCCGAGACTCTAAAGGTATGCACACTCGCCTTTAAGCTGTCTAGCCTGGGTTAGAATCTTGGCCCAGGTATAAACTGTCACACAGGTGTTTCACAGGCAGGATGATTCATCAATGTGAGGGCCATCCCTTGAATGGACGTTAAACTGGCTTCCTGTCTGCCAGCATTATTTGGTGGATGTTAAAGATCCCACGGTGTCCTTTGCAAAGAGTCGGCGAGCCATCGCCGGCACCATGAACAAATGATAAATTCCTGCCCTCGATACTATTAGTATAAGAGGGATGGGAAACCGCCCTGAATAACTCTTGCCAGGGAACTGCTTTAGCAGCACCGACACTCTCAAACAGAGTATAGTACAGAATCAGAATTAAGAACGTGAAAGCATTTATAAAGTACGTAGTAATAGAACGTGCAGAAGTCTATAAAGTATGGAACTGCACACAAAATTGCTCTTTCTAGCTAAGTAATGTTACATGGACAATTTGCTAAAAGCTTGGATGATGAGCTGGTGATCTGGAGACTTGCAAATCCAGTTAACCGAAGTATTGATATCGGACAACTGTCGAGGGTTCCAGATAAATTATCCTACCAATATTCAAGGGACACACAATTTTATTCACAATGTGGGACAAAGCCTTGGTACTGTATATGGAAAATTTAAATCAGGAAGGGCCTGTCTGTGCCACGTTCACAGCTTGGTCCGAACATCTGAGACGAGATTTCATTTTGCAAATTTGAAGGTGGGATATCCATCATTACTCATACTGTATATATGCATCCTCATGTCCTTTCAGATTTCGGTCTAGTTGTTATCCAGCTCATAAATGGCATTCTGACACACCCGAGACCCTGCTACAAACCTTGAGCAATATGTATGTGAACTCATCACCGCTGACTCCCTGTTGACTGTTTTGTCACATCATCGAGGTTTGAGGTCGTGAAAAGTCACGTCTCATGTTCTGTCAAATAACCTGTCACAAGGTTCTCTTCCTTCTTCAGGTGATTTCTGATGGTCTACCAAAATTAATAGTCAGGATTAATGTTGCCTTTAGTCTTCGATTTCACGAGATGCTTTCTCGAGTAGGTCTGAGAGTGTTCAACCATGGTGGAAACCATCCTGATGATTGAAGTTCCCATTCTAGAACAACCAGTTATCATTCCTTGTTGGAGCTCCATTCACTCTCTTTTGGACATCATGCTTTGAAGCTATCACAGTAGGAAAGGGATGTTTTTATAACATTTCAGTGGGATGGTGGTCTAAAAATTGTCTCAGCTAACTTCGCTTCGATTTATATTCACAAATCTCTAATTAAACAATGACTTTTGGCATGACAAACAGGTACACGAACATTTACACAATTTGGATGCTGTAATGCAAATGGATGATTTTAAATAAAAAAAAAACATTCAGATTATCAACAGACACATGACCGGCTAGATAAACAGTTCAATTCCAATTGCCTTTTTCTTTCTCTCCTGGAGGCCTTACATAATTGTTGCTGTTTTGAGAAACAACATTTTTATGCCCAAGTTTATTCATCCCATCAAGGACAAAAACATCATATGACAAGCGGTGGTGATAAAGTAGTGAAAAAGTTAAACAACGTATATGAAATGTTTGAATTGGAATTTAGAACACAGGACTTCCATCACGGGGTATGAACATGTTTTCATCATATGACTTACACAACGATTAATGCAATGATAATGCACGAGATCAGTGAAAATTGTTGCAAAGGACGTACCAAGTTGATATGGTGAAATGTTCAGACCTCAGTGATACTCAAAATTCTTGAAAAGGGGTTTAATAGCTCAGTTTTGTCAGTGTATGAGCACACAATGGCCTTCGTTTAAAAAAAAGTATTTTGGGATATTTAATATCGACTAGATGGGAAGAGGCAAATAAACAGGAAATGTCTATATGTGCACATATGATTGATGCCCAAGATGGTTCGCATCCATCCATCCATCGGGACCATACTCTGTGCAGAGCATTGCTGCTGCCTAAGCAGTCTCCTTGGCTACTGGGCACAATCCTGGACGGGTCACCACTCCAGCACAGGACACCAGCAAGCTGGTACTCATTTTGCCAACCTTGGAAGGACAACAGGCTGAATTAACCCCCACCTAGTGTTAATTCAACAGCAAAGGGGGGGATTTGAACTCAGGATGTTGGGATCCCAAGCCCACCACCCCAACCATTAAGCCAACACCAGGGTTATGGTTCGCATCGTGACTTTGATCACAAGTTTGCAGATTCATATCGATGACATCACTGTAGCCGAGTTATTTCTAAACGAGTTACCCCTGATAGAAAGTGCATGTAAAATGAGAGCGATAATAATTGCTTTGCAAATACATGTCCCCTCCCGATGTGATATTTTCTAAGTCCAACAAGGACATTACTGTGAAAAATTGACCAAACACCATGAAACTCCAACTTGTTCTGTAACTTATCATAATAAAGCCATGTACCAAGTTTCAGGGTATGGGGGAAAACGGAAAAATCACAGGTGGAATTGATTGGACGGACAGACGGACGGATACACGGAGAGCAGACCTATCGTCCCCTCGGGTGAAACTGGTCGGGGACTAATAAAAACAAGTAAAACTATTTGATAACAAATAGTCTCTGTCTGTTCCGTGATCAGAACGATCAGTGAGAGATACCACAAAGGCAAGAGTTATCATGACCTTTTAGCAAGTTTCAACCTTTGTTCAGCTAAGGGAAGGCAAAGTTGGAACTCTTTCAATGGGAACTGAAGGGTCAATCAGAATACCAGTATAAATACCTTTACAAATACTTTTACAGCATTAACTAATATATATATAACTGCTATCTCAGGTTTAAATCCCATACGTTGGGCTATTTGTTTTTTATGCCTCCGCTGACGAAGTCGTCGGTAGCATCATGTTTTCGGGTTGTTCGTCCGTCCGTATGTCCGTACTTATCCAAGTGACACGAAGTTTTCACCATAGGTGCGACGACTCATGCAGAATGTTGTAATGATGATTATGATGTCATCGGTCACATGGTGTGGCAGCCATATTTGAAAGAAGGAATAACTTTGGACCTCTATCTCCGAAACCGTTTGATGGGAAAAAAAATGTATGCTTCGCACATGGCAAGTACTCCCCATGGGGAATAAGTGCGTTTTTTTGATGATGTCACAGATGGCTTCGTTATGACGTCATAATTGCATACGTCGAATGCTTTATCCGATCAGTATGAAAATTTTTGAGGGTCATCTAGGGATAAATTGGGTTGTTCGTCTTTCGGCTGCTCCCGTTAGGGGTCGCCACAGCGGATCATCCGTTATGATCCGCATACTGATTTGGCATAGGTTTTACGCCGGATGCCCTTCCTGACGCAACCCTGGTCGCCTCTTACGACACAGGGATAAGGATTGAGTTTTGCCACGATTCCGGGCTGCGCTACACCTTCTCATAGCGTGGCCCAGCGCAGAGTTCCCATCCTCAAGCGATCCTCCAACCCAAGCCTCCGAGTAGCCGGATTACAGGTGCACGCCACTACGCCCGGTCCTAGGGCTAAATTGTGTGGGAGAAAAAAAAACATGATGACGTCATCGGTCATGTGGTTCAGCAGCCTTTTTTTTTACATAAAAACCTTCAAGAATCTTATTTTCCGAAATGGCTGAACAGATCAAGGTGAAACTTTACAGGTATGATTGCCTATCCTTGAGGAGCAAAATGTTTTTCTCCTATGACATCATAGGTCAACTAGTTGGCAGCTAACAAGCTAACATCAACTAACATCTTGGCAGCCATATTGGATTTACCCAAAAACCTCAAAATCTTCTCCAGAACAGCTGGACAGATCGAGGGAAAACTTCACCCACATGGTTCCAAAGCCTTGGGGATACCAGGGTGTTCACAAATCATTAATACGTCACATGGTCTGGCAGCCACATTGGATTGAATGAAAATCTTTTTTTTTTTAATCTTTCTCTTGAACCGCTGCATCATTCGATGTGAAACATCATCATTATGATTGAGTATTCATAGGGAATATATGTTTTACATTTCAACCTGATCAGATGCATGGTCTGGCAGTCAGAATAATTTCAAATTTTGAATCTTGGTTCAGCGATTTGAATCAAACTTGGTACAAGTATTTGTAATGATGTAATAATGTGGGTGGAGGTATATGGGGCGATTTCATGACATCGAAGAGTGCCCTTCTAGTTTCCAATGCCTTTGAAATAAAATTTTAAAAAATTTAAGTATTGATGACATTCAATGTTCTTGTCCTTTCTGTAACTGACAAAAAATACAATTTTGAATGTGAATAATAGAGTATTTGACCACCACCTCTGAACTAAGGAAGCAACAGCACTTCAATAGCTCGTTTCCAACTTTCCTCCGTTTGGAGAACAGGCATCACACTAAATTAAGCAATTTGATGTCTGTCTGTCTGAATGGGATACATTCAGTCGTTACTTATCCAATTTCAACCAAACCTGCCATGGACGAGAAACCTGCTTGCCGATGTCACCATCTCTTCCTCTTGCTCATCTTCGGGCTGGAGACCCTTCTACCAAAAACCAGCGGGCCATGGCCCGGCATACAGGCCATTATGGGGTCGCCCTTATAAACAACAAAAACATCTCCCTCCACTGAGCTGCTGTACGGGGCAGTTCTTGGTGGTGGGGGAACACGGCCACTACAACAAGGCAGAGCAGCACCATGGGCCACTGAACAGGTGGTCCACTAAAGTGGATGAGCAAGGTGAGTGGTACACAGGACACAGAGCAAGTGGTTAAAACCAAGGTGATGTTCAAAGCTGCAATGTGACAATACCAGTAGGCAGCTGATGCAAAACGGTAAGGTGAGTCCTGCAAGACGTCCAGCGATGTCTCCTGGGTCCGGGACAGACAGACGAATGAAAGCACAGGAAAAAGCCCACAGCATGGAAAACAAAAAGGTAAACACAGTAATGCAATGGTCACAAGCACCAGGTCCGACCAACATAGTCAGCTGGTCGCTGGTGTGCACATACCTGTGGCAATGATGGTGGTGTCCTTGAGTGAGCTCGAGGTTGGCGTCTCTTCACTAATACTACCAAAATTCGTCTCTACATTCTGTCTCCTACGTCTTATCTCCCGACAAATAAATTCATACGCAATCCCCACAAGATTGCTTGAGGAAGGAAAAGGCAGAATTACACAAAATTTCACAAACACTGCACCACTCACCTTGTTGTTCCTCTCACTCAGAGGGCAAGTCCGATGGCTGGTGATCAACCAAGCTGTGGATGGTGTGATGGGTCTACATCAATCCTAACTACGCAAACATTCTTACACATTTAAACTGTTCCCGGGGTTACACCCTGCCAATAGGCCTTCATTAAACTATGGGGTTCGAGAAACCCAAATTCCTGTCGCCCACACATTGGTACTCTTACAATTTTCTGCCGAGCCAACCAAATTTTCCTTCTGTGCCTTTGCACAATTTCGTGGCTGGGCAGTGTGGCTCCACTAGCTGGTCTACCCACCTGCATACTTACCACGGGGCACTCTCGTGATGCTAGAGCCACCTCGGAGCTTACCTGCTCTTCACCTTAAGCTATGGGGGAGGCCCTCCCTAGCTCTACCCCTGATGCCCACTATGGCATATGGTGCACCGGACCCCTTTCCTTGGGCACCTGTGCCCACGAACGCACACTGAATGGCCTCCTGGACCTACCTATGGCCTCACCTGGCCAACGGCCTTCCAGTGCCCGGGTTGCCTGCTTCATCATGACACTGCACTCAAGAGCCATGCTCCCAGCCAGTCCATTATCTCCTGAATCCTGAAAAGATAATACATGCAACAATCAGTACCAACTGCAGAACAACATCCCTATGCAAATTTACCTAATCACTATCTAACATTAAACTAGCCCTGGATTTCCTTGGATGGGATTCACTCCCCCCTTTCAAACCTTCGCATGCACTCAATTACCAATCATACCGGGCTGTTGTTCTGCCCCCTCACTCATAACTCAACAACCACACAATAACAAAACCAACTCCATTAACACACACTGCATCATCGAACTAATTTCTTCCATCTTACTCGTGCTCCCATTCATCCCTTATACTAAACACAGTCCCTTTTAACTATCCCCCTATACCTCTCTACATCCCAACTACATGTTCCATGTCACTACTGTCTCTCTAACCCAGGGTTTATTTACCTTTTTAGTATTGTTTCCCCCTTTGAAATAGTCGAATAATGATATTTTCCCCCCACCACATTATCACCACTAAATTAATTTTTAAAACTAAAATTTATTTAAAAAATTATTCCAATAAATATTTTCATTAAAATATTGACACAATTTATTGCATCACATTAACAGTCATATTATTTTAACATTAGCATTCCTAAAATCAGCAAAAGTTCATCATTATTCAAATCATTCGTATTAAGGGAAATGTTTTTTGCAGAGCATCATTTAACCAGAGTTGGTGTCAAAGCCACCCGATGCTCGCCTGTTTATACATTTATCGTTTTTAAAAGACTAGTCTAATAATATTTTTTATAAAGCATTGGAGTGAAGTCTGATCCAAATAATTTTAAAGCAATATATGTATTTGTATATTGTAATCAGTGAAAAATAGTGTGGTAGATAAAAACATTACAAAGGAAACTAGTACACATATTAAATGAATGGCAAGCGTCTAGTATAAACAGGCGAGCAATTTGGGTGGCTTTGACACCATCTTAGGTTGAAATTAAAAAATTTTTTAATCATTTGTTAATTTCAACTTCACTACACCAATAGTATACCCAAAGGAACGGACATGCCAAATATCAGCATCCTAGTACACATATTAAATGAATGACAAGCTTCTAAATAACTTGCACCAAAAACTTTAACGTTGATGTGCTACAAAAAAGTTAAGTTCAAAACAGGTCAAAAATTTAAAACATTTGAAATTATTTTTAATTTCAACTTCACTACATCAATAATATATCCCAAAGGAACCTCCATGCCAATATCAGCATCCTAGTACACATATTAATGAATGGCAAGCTTCTAAATAACTTGCACCAAAAACTTTAACGTTGATGTGCTACAAAAAAGTTAAGTTCAAATCAGGTCAAAAATTTTAAACATTTGATATTATTTTTTAACTTCAACTTCACTACATCAATAATATACCCCAACGAACCTCCATGCCAAATATCAGCATCCTAGTATACATATTAAATGAATGGCAAGCTTCTAAATAACTTGCATCAAAAACTTTAACATTTTCACGCTGACGCTCACGCCGGGAGTATCGCTATAGCTCTCTGTTCTTCGAACAGGCGAGCTAAAAATGGCAATAGACTTGGCAAAACTATTGATGTTTTTGGTCGTTAAACGCAGCAGGATAATTGATGAGCATGCACTAAGCGCGTTTACTTCAATGAGATGGCTGGAACTGCTTCTTGCTCACCAGTGCATCAATGTCAGGAGCAGTGTTAGAGAGTGCGCAATGCATGTCACACTCCACTTCAAGCCGATTTCGTACTTTAGATTTTATGGTCATTGAAGATGAAAACCCCAACTCGCAAAGATAGGTTGAAGAAAACAATGTAAGGATGGTTTGAATAACACAATAGTAAGTAAGGATTCAACGCAATAAATCGTTTGAAAATTGTTCAACATAAAAAATAACTTCCCCCCTGAAATCCGAAAATTTCCCCCCAGGGGGAAATTTCCCCCAGGTTAAGAATTACTGCTCTCGAACCATAACATTTATCCTATCCCTTCCTCTGGCTGGTGCTTCAATGCCCCTATTGAGGCAACCATTCCTGGTGCCCCCATGCAGCCCTCACAATGCCAACCACCGAAGGCTAGTGCTCCTTTGCTCCCGGATGGAGGTACCCATTGCTGGTACCCCCATGTGAGCTTAATTTCCTCATCTCTCCCCTAACCCATCCTTCGAGCTAATACTTCTATCAACCATTTATGATAGCCCCTCTAGCTAGTGCTCCTGGGCTCTCATGGAGGGCCGCTTCTAATGCCCCCATGGGGACGATTTATTCTGACACTACACTAACCCCCCCCCTAACTAACCTAATACTGTTGAATGTCCCTTTGCCAAATAGGGGCCATTTCTAATGCCCTACTGGCAAAATTCCTTTCACACTACCCCCCCCCCCATATCCCTACTCTATTGCTGTCTCATGCTCCTTTGCCCTGAATGTGGGGGCAGTTACACAATCGTGCCCCACGTGGGCACTATAACCTTGTCTCTCATCTACATGAGCCCCCGTGTCCGTGGAGGTGCTAGGTCTGGCCTCCGCATTTAAGGCCGGAGCGATCCATAAGGGTACATAACCACCTGCATAGGGTTGTAATGAGTCCGCATGGACAATCCGAGGAAGAGCCTGTGGTCCCTTTTTGATCTTAATGACCACGTCACAGATCTGCACCATGACAGCCATGAGCCCTGCCAAGGCAACGTGAGCTTTGGGCATTTGCCCTTTCATCTCTGGGAATTGAAGAACCAAATCCTCATCCCCTGAGAGTACTCCCTCGCATGGCTCTGGTGGTCCTACCTGCGCTTCATCTTTACACCCGCCAGCGCACGAAAGCATGGACCCCAGCGGTTTATTAGGACGCTCAGGCACGGAACCACATAGCAGATCAGCGGGAGCCCGCAAGGCTCACCTATACATTAGCAAAGCTGGGCTACATGCAGTGGCTCCATGCTGACTAGTTCAGTAAGGCCATTAGCAAAAACGGGAGATGTTCATCCCAGTCATCCTGACGAGTAGTGGTAAAGATGGCCAGTTGTTGTAACAAGGTCCTATTGAAACTCTCCACCATCCCACCAGATTGTGGTCTTCGTGACGCTGTCCTGTTTTTTCTGAATCGATAAGAGACTGCACACTTCTTTTACCAATTGGCTTTCAAAATTTCCTCCCTGGTCTGTGTGCAGCTCTTCCGGAATCCCATGCTGACAATATAAAACCTTCCACAAAGGCCTGTGTTACAACCCCAGCTTCTTGGTTGGGGAGCGCATAGGCCTCCAGCCATTTGGTGAAATAGTCCATAACCACGAGGATGTATTTGTTACCTTGGTGGGTGTGGGGCAGCAGTCCTAGGATATCCATAGCCATCCACTCAAAGGGGCCCCCACCTGGTGTAATTGAAGGGGGGCTCGCATCCTCCATACCGGTACCTTTTTAGCAGAATAGGCGTCGCATGCTCGACACCAGTCCTGTATATTGCGCCCCATATTCACCCAATAAAACCTCTGGAGGGCCCGAGATGATGTTTTTGTCCTGCCCAAATGACCACTGGGAGGGTACCGTGAACCTGTTGAAAAATAGTGGTTTTGAACTGATCTAGGACTGTTGCCAGCCAGGAAGTTCTTTCAGAAGGAATTTCCACCCATTTGCGACACAAGATGTTATCTTTCAATTCAAGGGTTTTCCACTGAGCCCAGAAAGCCTTTGTTCATGCTCCGAGGGGGGCTACTTCCTCCCCATTGGGTCTCTAACCTACCCAGACCCATTCGTACACCGGGCCCAATGTGGGATCCTCCCGTTGGGCCATGCTACAAGTCAAATTTCCAAATTCCTCCTCAGCGGTTAGTGGCAAGACTTGCCTTGTCACCCGGGCTGCACGGCCAAGGATCTTATGGGGGGTGATGCGAGTAATGCAATAATTTGGTTTGGGCCTACTCATGGCCCAAATGTAATACGTGATCACTCTTTCCATGCCCCCCTGTGTCTGGGACAAGACTGCACCCAATCCTTCCTGGCTTGCATCCGTGTCCAGGGTAAATGTCCTGTCATTGGTTGGGTACGCTACAATGGTTGTGTACAATTAAACCGCATCCCATTCTCCTAAGCTGGTGAAGGGGCCTGGCTATCTCCACAAATTTTGCCGGTAGTTGGCTGTCTCCACACACCGGTAATAGGAGCAGAGTCCCAAAAAGCCCCGTACCTCTTTGATGTTACAAGGCATGGGCCACTCTTCTACTGCCGTGATTTTACCTGGGTCGGTTTTGACCCCCTCGCGACCTATGTGACCAAGATGGACCACCTCTTTTGCGAACAAAGTACATTTTTCTGGGCTCAGCTTCAACTGTGCCTGTCTGAGGTGCCAAAACACCTGGTCCAAATTAGCTATGACGTGGTAAAATGTTTTAGCATGCACTAGGACGTCATCCAGGTAGACCAGGCATGATTGCCATGGAATGTCGCCTTGCACATGCTCCATTAATCGTTCAAAGGTGGTGGGGGTGTTACACAAACCAAATGGCATCACAGTGAACTGATGCAGTCCCTTCCCTGTAGAAAATGCTGCTTTATCCTTCCCTGCCTTATCCATCTCCACCTGCCAATACGCACTCTTGAAGTCAAGAGTTGAGAACCATTTAGAACCTGAAACCGCATCGAGGGTCTCATCAATTCTCGGCAGGGGATAGAAGCCTTTGGGTGTCACGTTGTTAAGCTGGCAATAGCTAGTTCACACAGAAATCCATGGTTCCATCTTTATTTTTGACCAACACAACCGGTGACATCCAAGGACTTACCGAGGACTCAATGATACCTGCATCAAACATATTTTCTACCTGCTCATCAGCCTCCTCCCTCTTGCTCCAGGGGAGCCATCGGGCAGGCTGACGAAAAGGCTGGGCCTCACTGGAGTGGATCTGATGTTTCACCAGGCCCATACGTCCAATGTCCTCAGGCGACAAGGAGAAGATCTCCAAATGCAGGTCAATTTGTTTCTGTAAGGCCTCCCACTGGGCCTCCTCCAAATCTGCACTGCTCCTGTATACCATCTCGCAAATGGGATCAGGCCAATTCCTACCATATGCTAGAGATTCCCCCTGGGGTTGATCCGACTGGATGTTTTTGTCCTTCACCTCCACGACTTTAATAACTGAGGTGCAGTCTGCTACCTTCATGCCCCGCCCTATAGTGCATGGTTCCATGTTGGTGTTAATTACCCTGATGGCCACAACAGGCCCATCAGTATTTACAAGGGTGCGGCCCATGACTAACCCCGGGATCAGTCGTCCCGCCAACCGCTCGACCAAACCACAGAGTTGCTGCCAGGTTTGGTGAGCCCGCAATCATGCTGGGACTATTGCCTCGGCACCCGGAGGATAGTCAAAGGAGTGGGACCTTCAAGCTCCACCTTCTCGTCCGTACTCACGCCCACTAATGGCAGCTCTTCAAAACCCACCTGCATGACACCCGAGTCCAGATTAATTTTACACTCGCTGGCAGTCAGCAGATGCAATCCTATTAGGTCGCACACTTCTGCCACCCAAACCTCTATGCTCTTCCTTAATGAACCCAACTTAAGGGTCATGAAATCACGCCCTATGATAGGAGCCATTGCCCCGGTAGCCAGCTGCAGGCTATGATTTTTCAGACAGTGGATTTGATCCCAACCACCAACACTCGAATCAATGATCACAGGGCTGATGATCGTGGCACTTGCTCCTGTGTCCACCACGGTGCCTACCCCTGCACTGGCAATTTTGCACCTGATTATCAAACTACCAATGCCAATTTGGTCACTACAAATGACCTGTCGCATCGATGAGGGCACTTTACCATCTACCATTGTCGAACGCGGCCCTGCGTACTCGGCACATATTCGTTTCCCCGAGCCTGGAGGGGGTAACTGGGGGCCAGCTAGTTCGGACTGTATGGGGTGGAAGAGGTTGTCCTGGGTAGTGTGGTTGATCCCTGCGCAGAGCTCTGCAGTCCTGCGACAGGTGACCTGGCTGACCACAGTTATAACATCTCACCTGGTAAGGTGTATGCCTCTGGTATTCCAAATTACCCCGCCCTCCCGAAGTTCCGAGTCAGGGTATTTACTCCTGCTCCATCGGGCGCCACCATTGAAGCCGCCTGCCATGGTCCAGTCCTTGCTATCCAGCGGTCCACCAAGCCACAGACCATTTCCTCCAGGTCAGCCCTCCTCTTGGGGGCGGCCTCCCTCGTGGAGCCGCCATTGTGCGCGGGGCTAAGGCATAGCCAGGCTGAGGCAGACAAGGCAGTTGCCTCGTCGCTCATTTCCTGAAATATGATCTGGCCTGAGCCCTCGTGGCCATCTGAGCTCCCTGGGGAGTAAACTATCAAAGCAACCAGCAGTGCTCTGAATACTCTTATCTCCACTCCCATCACAATACCTAAATAGGTATTGCTCTAAATCGCCTCATCGCTTTTGGACCTCTGGCTATGCCTTGGGGGCCACCTGCCTCACCGATAGATGGCGCTCACCTCCCCCCCCCCCCTCCCGAAGCCAAGGGTCTTGTCGCTTCATAATGTGCTGCGGCATCGACCACCTGGCTCATGGTGGCCAGGCACTACATGGCCAGCTGGTGCCCGCACTCCGTATTCACCAGGACCTGGATAAAATGGTCCACAGCCAGGCTTTCCGGTGCGGACACCACCATGTCTGCATGCATGCTCCCCACTGCACAGCGAATGTCGTGTACCAATTCCCCAATGGACTCACAGGGTTTCCTTTTATGCCCCGTGAGCTGAGCTTTAACAAGGTCACTCTGTTGTTCAATTCCAAATCGATTTATTAGGGCCAAACTGAGGTCTGCCAATGTAATTGTCCCTAGGGGCATGGTGGTCAGAACCTCTGCCACCGTGCCACGCAGTGCTGCAAAAAGGTGCATCCCACCCTCGTCTGGACCCCAACCATTACCCCTACACACATGGTCAAATTGTGCCAAGTACTCCCTCAAATCGCTATTGCCGTTGCACGGCGCAAGTTGCACCATGCAACTCTCCAAGGTTCGAATTCCATCTGCCGTTCCGTAGGGGACCGATGCTCGGGCGAACCCCTCAGGACCCCGCGGTGTACCGTGCACGGGGGACTCGTGTCTTCCATCTTTCCAACCACCAACTACCCCTGTCTGAGTCAATACCTGCCTGACATTCCTGCACTCACCATTCCACTCCATTTTTGCACAGTCAGGTGCACTCATCCCTGAAACACTCCGTTTCTCTCACACTCCGCACACTGTGCACTCTCTGTTACCCCAAAGCTCGTTCGTACCATGCACATGTCCAGAATCGCCATGACTCACCTTGACTGGACTTACCTCCTCCCGGTTCCTCTCGAGGACCGATCCTATTCGCTTGGTCCTGGAGCATAGAATCACGCTGTGAACATAACGTCTTCATGCATTCCAAGATCTCTTACTTCCCCCCCCCCCCAGTCTCGCGAGGGAAGCCTCGCTTCCCTTCACCTCCCCACAGACGCCATGCACACATTCCCGTACATACAGGTGCACCGCATCCCTGCCCATCGCTTCGCCCATCTCATGTCTCATCTCACCCTTCATCACGTCCAGTCTGCTGTTCATCGCATGCATATCGCCCCTCGTTGCTTGCATATCGGCCCTGTTGTGTTCACTCATCACTTGCATATTACCGCTCATTGCTTCCATTTTTTCATGAGTTGCTCCATAAAAAGGGTTATGTTGGGCTGTTGTAGCGGTGCCCATCTGTGGTTCTTTGCTACAGGTGCTGCACTTTCTGGGGGATGGAGTTGGGTTTTGTGTCCCACCTCTATAACCGCCTCCTCAGTGCCCTCTATCATTGCCTAGTTCGGGTCTGGGTCGTTAATTCATCATTTGCATTATCTACATTATTTACATAGCCCACCAGGATCTGCCCGTGTTGGTCCGCCATTGGCCACACCAATATATTTCAATAAAATTCTGACTATGGCTCATAATTTTGTGGTGCGTGAAGCACACCTCAGGTCCAATCACACCACCTGACGCCAAACTGTTGCGGGCCTCGGTTCGCAGGGGTACGAGGGTGGGGGTTCCGTAGGGGTCCTATTGCATTACCCCGCCGAGTAATGCATTACATTTCATATTGCATTACATTTCTCCCCGGACTCACTGGGAATTGAGGCCGTCGCACATGAATAAGTCCATGTCGTGGCGGATCGCTAATTGACCATGAGCGCCAATAATTTAACCACGTGACCCAGTGTCCTCTGTCTAACTACCGTTTAACTGTGGTACATGCAGTCTCCTTAACGGGGAATTGCGCCCTCGGCAGTTGTGTTACTTTTATCTTTATTGGATCTTGATTAAGGCAGCCGAGCTTACCACTAGCACAATGCTGGACTAATATGTGAGCCAATTATTTGGGGAATTAAAATCTCCCGGCTAATCTATGCATAGACATTGCTGGACCAATAATGGGAAAGGACAGACACAGGCAGAATGAAAGGAAAATATGAACATGGCAATTTATTTACAGCAAGCAATGTGTTGTACAGGGAAGGAGAGAAGGGAACTCAAGGGCTTTAATGGAGTCAAAGGGCAACTGGGGCAGTCAAAGGGGAAATGCAATAAAAGGCAAACAGGTGTGTATTTACCAAAACCAAAGAAAATGCACATCACAGATTTAACTTAACCTATTCCTTACCAACCGGATAACACGACAAGGGTACCCATCAGACACTCACACACGGGGAGACAATTGGGAGGGGCAAGATGGCCTCAGCCTACTGGTACGTGGACCATCGCCTTCCCCAGCTTGATACTGCTCTCCCTGCAGCTCTCCGAACACCCCCGACATGCACTCCACAACTGAGGGTCACAAGCTCCGTCGGAACGTGAACCAAAGCGTCTGGGTCTGGGAGCAGGGAAGAAAGTCAGAGCAATGGCCAGGGCAGAGAGAGGGTGGAGGAGGAGAGGGAAAGAGAGAGAGAAAGAGAAGAGACAGAGAGAGAGAGAGAGAGAGAGAGAGAGAACGAGACCAGGACAGAGAGAGAAGCATGAGTGATGACCAGGCAGAGAGAGAGAGAGAGAGAGAGAGAGAGAGAGAGAACGACGACCAGAGCAGAGAGAGAAGAGAGGAGAGAGAGAGAGAGAGAGAGAGAGAGAGAGAAGAGAATGAAACAGAACCTTGAGCACACTTTTGTAGTCCCCGGGCAGGCGGGGCCAAAGAGTCACATGTCAGAACTTCCGAGCAGCCTGTGACCAGCGATTGGGCCATGTCAGATCTTATGAGCTGCCCCATGCCAGCCATTGGGGATGCCCCCCACAGCCCCACCCATTCTGCTGCACACCCTGATATGCACCTCGTTTGCCCTTCCAAGCTAGTCGCCAGGAGCGGAGCTCCGCACTTAACATGGAGAAAACACTTTTACCCCCATGCACCTGGGACGAACCCCACATGTCCAAAAATGTCCATGGCACAAAGCCAGGAAATGGTGCAATTATTGCAGGGGGGCTGTGTTGTGTCCTGGTCGGTATGCCGATCTGTTCAGGTGGAGGGGAATGAACAGAGATTGGGGAAACAAAATACAGTACAGGGGTAGATGGCAATAAATTACAGTACAGGGTACATGTCCATACAGATGAACAGACAAACAAGGACTTGATGGGGCTTTAAACAATAAATGGGAATTTGGCGTGCACTTCTAAAGCCATGGCTTCGCCAAAGATTCCAGAGCGCTGGTGTTATTCGCACATGCCGAGAAGCCATGGTAGTGAAATGACGCACGCCCTACGTGATGATGGCAGTCACGGCACACGTCATCACGCACTGATGTTATTATCCCAACGGATTGAGAGGGGGTGCTAGTTACCCAACCCAACCCATTTAATTACATAATAACCCCTGACAGGGAAGGTGATGTTCTTAACGTACATTATGAAATAACTATTCTAAGTCTACGTGCTGTGTGCATTTCAATTTTGGCATACGTTTTATAAAGCTATATTTTTATACTGTATATATAGTTTATATGTAGTATAGTTTAGTATATATAAAATCTGTATGCATTATAATGAGAAGCTCTGTAGCATGTTCATCTCTGATTGAAGAAAAAAAGCATAAAACTCTTCAATGAGTTTTCTTTATATGCTTTATCAGAATACAGAATTGTTGTAAAATAAAACTGTCATAACTTCTTCAGAGATCAACAGTACATTGGATTAAGATGCCATTTCAAATTGGTTCATAATTCATACAAAAGAAAGCCTATGTTTTAGAAGTTCACAAAAAAGTACTTTGCAACGGTATGAGTATCTAGTAATCATGAAGAAGCTATCTTTTAAGTTTTCATTTCTTTTTAACCTTCTGAACATCTTTAAAAACCTACAGGACTTCCAGATTTTCCAATTTCTCTATCTCCCTTTTCTCCTGGTGTTCCCCTACTCCCTCTTTTAGCTTCTGAGATATAGAATGCATGTATTTTATGTTGTATTGGTGCTACAATGTATTGTAGGTCTGTAGGAAAAGTTAATTTACGACTCCTGATGCAAGAAATATCTTATGTAAAGTTACTTTCCGAAGTTCTTACATAACTCGAGAATAATGGGTTATTTATATTTCGTGAAAGTGGATTTACAGATACACATTTAAATGTATGGGTCATCAGTCAAGCCATTATCTACAGTCCAGACCGCTCTGAGCCGTATAAATGCTATGTCAACAAGGAGGGACAAGTCTTACAAGACTTTGCATTGCCAAGCGCTAGATTGGAGAAATACAAACAATACAGCACTGAGAATACCAGACTTTGTTTATTGTAAATTTAAATTTAAACAAACAGCGCATGGTCACACCAGGGTGTGGGCAAGGGCTGATTAAGAGTGTTTTTTTCCTTCCATAAAGTACAATAAAAGGTGGTTTGTAGAGCGGGTGATCATATTTATGGCTGCTGTCGTGAAGCAGGCATTGATTCAACATCACTGAGCTCAAAAGCTGAAGGTATGTTTTTTTTATACTTATGGATATATATATATATATATATATACATATATCCATAAGTATATAGAAATCTTCGTCAAACTGTTATTTCCTTTGACGAACTTTGTAATAGGAATATCCATGATAATCACCTTACTGTGCAGCCAAATCCTGTAAATTTGGATAGGTTTTGTGTTTTCATGATTGCATTATTTCTCCATTTGTCTTTCTTCTGCTCTTTAATAATCACAAATAGGATTTAATTGTATGTTTCATTATGATTTGACATTTTTGAAATGATAGTGGTGTCGGAGACCATTTAAGTGCAGGTCGTTTGCTGCTGCCGTCATGTTTTGTCTTATTATCCGCAGTTCTTCTGTCTATATAAGCACGTATGTTACACTTCAGAGATGATTTTTTAATTCATAAGCAATAAATTAAAATTAATTTGAAAACAGGCTTTAAAAATCTGCCAAACAGTTAAATAAGTCATCATGCACTTTGCCCCTTTCTTTGGCTTTAAATTATTTTCATTTTCATTGTTTGTTCTATTCATTTAAATTCCTCGACATGCTATTTCCATCTGTGTTTTAATTTTACTCAATAATTACTCTCTAAAAAGTATAACATTAACATGTAAACATATATCACATTTTAGTTATCCTCATGCTCACTAGCTATTGCTCGTGATCTCACTTTGCAAGCACACTTCGGTAATTTCCAAAAAAGTAGCGCAATCTTCTCCATCGAATTTATTTTGAAAATTCAGAATGAAAGTCACTTATTTCTAATGACATGTTTTTTCCCCTTTTTTATTTTTATTTTTTTAAACAAAACATCAGCATGATAACATCTCATTTCATTATAACCAGTTATTTTGAAGGAAATTTCCTGTAATTTTGCTTCATATGTATTATTGAAGTAGAACTTATAACAGTCTGCATAAAGGGCTTCGCATGAATTACAAGATGAAAATGATTTGGTTATGAAGGAGAAAATGTATAATATATATCTATATATACACCATTTTTTGGCAGTCACTCAATGCAGACCAGAAAATTTTACTTCAGTCACCTGAGCTTACTTCTGCTTGTCAACGGATTTCTCATTTGCAGAGTCGGAAATGCGAACGTGATTGACGGTAAGGATCAAAACAGCCATGGTGATGAATATATTATGTGACAATGTTCTGTACAGTTAGATTGTATAATCAGACTGCTTTTATTTTAAAGACTATTGTTGCCATTTTATTTCAAACACCTAGAGTTGTGTGGTTTTATTACAGTTAATTGTGTATCGTTTCCAAGATCAGGCGTTCCTGTAGGAATGTAGGTGTATGCTTATAGAAAACTTTGACTATAGTAACGAAACATGAAATTAGCCATTTCATTGATTTGAAATCCTTGAACACCAGTGAGATTTTTAAGATGCAAGAGTTCTCTAATAACCCAGGGCTGGCAGGGTTTCCGAGAGGTATACACACTCACTTTGAAACTCTCTAGCCTGGGTTTCAATCTCGACCCAGCTATAAACTGTCATCCCGGTGTTTCACAGGCAGAGTGTGTTGGCTTAGCGGTTAGGGTAGCTGGCTTAGGATCCTAGGGTCTGGAATTCGAGCCCCGTTGGTAAATGAATTAACACCAGGTGGGGTTGACAGCCTGTCATCCTTCCGAGGTCGGCGAAATGAGTACCATTGCACTGGTAAAGGGGCACAGCATCAGCGGCACAGCCATGCTTCCAATAAATGATTGCTACCCAGCAGCCAATCTGCCATACACAATAATATAACAGAGCAGGCATGGTCATTCATCGATATGTGTGCCATCCATCGGATGGATGGTAAACTGGCATCCCATCTGTTGGCATTAGTTGTTGGACGTTAAAGATCCCATGGTGTCCTTCAGGAAGAGTAGTTGAGCTATTGCTGGCACCATGAACAAATTCCAAATTCCTGCCCTACCTACTTCATTGAACATCATGCCCGGCCAGTCGGTTAATGAAAGACTAGGGCCAAAAACTTCCCTTGGCCAACCCCACAAGAACATGGGAATAACTGTGGATGTTAAAGGAAGAATATTAAATTTTATAATAACAAAGCAGTGTTGTCCTTGTATCATTCAACAGAAGATCGTGCCGGGGCAATTCATTTCGCACATCTAACTTTACACACAAAAAGACCCATTGATAGGCAGTTCCCAGGTATAGATTAGAAAATTTTCAGTAGATATGACACCTTTTTTGTGCAAAGGCATGAAATTCAACTAAATTCTGTTTACTTAATTTTTTTACTTAAAATATTTTATCAAATCCTCAATTTAATTGTTCAAGTTATTTCTTCTCATCCACGTTTCCCAAGATCATAGATGGGTCTGCACATGTATTACATGAGGCCAATGGTATTAAAGACTAAAAGACTTATAAATAACAAATAACAGATAAATTAGGAGAGAATAATTTTGTTTTATTTTGAAAAGACACGATTCAAGATGGAAATCTGGGGTGATATAGCAGTGCTAAAGCAATGCATCACACCACACCAACAATCAAGCAGTTAATTTTTGTCGCATTAAAAAAAAAAACTACTTGACAGAAAAATGTGTTATTTGATACATTTTAAAACAACATATATAATAACATGCATGTAATATATAATTGATTTACCAAAAGGAAATTGATCGTATGCATTTTTCATTGTTGCAATTGTGACTAATTGAATTATTTCTTACAATGACTCGTTAAAAATATATATATATATAAACTTCAGAAACAAATGTCTTAATCGCAAAGAAAGCATTTTTCTATTCTTTATAATTCCACAGGACTCAAACTAAAACAATTATGTCTGCAGAACATGACCAAAAAATCCCAGATGGAAAATAATGTTGTCACAATTGCAACAATTAAAATTGGATATCCAACGCAAAATGTGAAAAGTACATATTTTGTTCATTCATTGTGTTAACAGTTTTGTCAAATGAGAAGATACCTAGAAGAAAAGCAAGGACCGTCTTACCATTTCCTCATGATAAAGCTTCAGATATTGACCACGAGCATCAATTGGAAATAACAAAGCCTGGTCACCATGGAGAAGAAGGGAAGAAAGAAAAGACAAACCATGGTCATGCTGGAGGTCCTAGCTATCTTCAAGAAAAGGGAGACACTGGGTACCCAGGGATACCTGGAAGTAAAGGTGACAAAAAGGGCATAGAAATACCAAGACCTTGTTCAGATAAACTAACAGTGAAAGGAGATAAAGGAGATATTGGGAGCATTGGATACCCTGGGAGGAAAGGAGACAAAGGTGAAGAAGAAAAGGGAGACAATGGAGAAATGGGAAAACCTGGAATACAGGGACCTAAAGGTAATAAAGGGGACAAAGCAGAATGTGAAAAGGTAAATGGAAAGCAAGGAATACCAGGAAATCCTGGACGCCCTGGTCCCCCTGGCATTCCTGGAACAAAGGGAAGTAAGGGAGATATAAATCTCCCAAGTTGGATGGAAGCACCAACACTTAACAAGGGAGATAAAGGAGACAGAGGATTCCCAGGTACCACTGGACCAACTGGGCCTCCTGGACAAAAAGGATTTGCAGGCCCACCAGGATACAATGGGTTGCCTGGAGTGCAAGGAGAAAAGGGAAATCCAGGAGTGCCTGGAATTATTGGACTTCCTGGACCTAAGGGTGAAAAAGGGATGATGGAATATAATCATCATCCTGGACCACGAGGAGCAAAAGGAGACAAAGGATCTGCCGGAAATCATGGAAAACATGGCTCTGCTGGACAAAAGGGTACAGAAGGGAAATGTGGTTTGCCTGGCAGCAATGGCTTGCCTGGAGAGAAGGGAGTTAAAGGAAATGTAGGATTTCCAGGAACTGCTGGGATACCTGGAACAAAGGGAGATAAAGGACCTCCTGGAGTTGCTGGAAATAATGGTGAATCTGGAGCTACAGGAATGCCTGGTCCAATTGGCCCCGCTGGACAGAAAGGGATCCAGGGAATGACAGGAGCTTCAGGCAGAAGTGGTTCAGCTGGACAGAAAGGTGACAAAGGAAGCCCTGGAATAAATGGCTTATCTGGGAGACCTGGAATGAAAGGA
>CM068968.1:27961952-27985591 GCA_035128595.1 Eptatretus atami
GCTCTCCTCAATGGAACCAGGTTGGGGGGGTCAGGCAGGAAAAGGGGGGCAGAGTGATAAGATATATTCCCCCTACCAACAGAGAGAAGAGGGAGATGACTTTTCCCCCCCCGCAGCTGCCTGTTATTGCACAATAAATTGGAAGTGGTTCATTGCCACTTCCAATTTGAGGTTGGGGTTTTTGAATGCCATGGGGACAGATGTACTTGGACAGGGATTCTCTGGGAGCAAACACACCAGCATTCAGGCAGGGATTCCTAAGAGCCTTGAACTGTGATTGGTAGAATCTCTTGGGTGGAGACCCTTGTGACCTGTCTTTGGGTTGCCTTGGAACCCAAAGTCTTTGGGTACTCTCTGTATGTAATCCCTCATCCTTCAAATAGGCAGCAAGCAGCCTCTTCCCTCTCTTCAGACCTTGACAAAATGGCAAGATGGTCAAACACTTGGTATATGTCTTTAAATCCTGATAAATCTCACACTATTGCTCTCTCTCTCTCTCTCACTCTGAAAGGACCATCTGCAAACCCTCCCATCAACTTTCTTAACAA
Source organism: Eptatretus atami (assembly GCA_035128595.1). NCBI lineage: Eukaryota > Metazoa > Chordata > Myxini > Myxiniformes > Myxinidae > Eptatretus > Eptatretus atami. The sequence continues at coordinate 27,962,501 of CM068968.1, forward strand.
TACTCTTGAAGAAGTACAGTCACTCACACTCCTGGGTCTCATTATATCAGCCATGATCTTTTATGGGTAAACCATATTTCAAACTTGGCCTCCAAAGCCAGTCACCGACTGGGCATCCGACGCCATATGAAGTCCTTTCTTGGCACACCTGAACTCCTATGCACTGACAACGCCTTCATCTGCAGCTTGATGGAGTACTGCTCTCCCCTCTGTGCTGGCACCCATCTCACACCTTACTCAGCTGTTCACCACCATCTCAGATTATCTATCCCATCCAAAACCCTGATATTTTGAACCGCTCCCCCCCCCCCATTAACTCTCCCTCCCCCAAGCCCACCTCCTTCCAAATTTCAGTTTTTCCTTACTTCGAGTTTGCTTCTGTATCCATATTGTCCACCCCTCTACCAATGTGTCCTCTACCAATCATTCCTCGCCACACCTATTAATTATTTGTCAAAGTCTCCCTCTATTTTGTCTTTCAACCACACTGGTGGGGTTTCTCCACTCTCCCTACTGTTCCTTTTGTTCTGTTGCATTCTGCTTTGTTCAGTGTTCAACCTCTTCCACGAGCTTTGACCTTGTATAAAAAGCAAAAGTTTCAGCAGAAACAGTAGATAAGTTTAAATTGGAATTAAATAGGAACCTGGAAGTTTTGGCAATAAAGGGGTATAGGTATATTGGTTGGACTTTTAGGTAGCTTGAGCATTGATGGGTGGCTGTGTGTATATGTGTGGAGTGCTGTTGGTGGGGTCTCATCAAAGGGTGTTGTGTCGTGTGGTTGATGTTGTGTGGTTGATGTTGTGTGTTTTTTTATCCAAGCCCATATTCCCCCTCCCCTGGAAAAATAAAATAAAATAAATAAAATAATTTTTAAAAACTACAAAAACTACAAAAAAAACCTTAATTAAAATACATTTTTTTTTGCATTTTCTTATTTTGATCTTGTGTTGATAAATTAGTGTGGCATTGTGACGCAGGCATGATGGACTGAATGGCCTCCACCTGCATCTAATTTCCTTGTGTTTCCTTTGATGGCGTTATGGATTCTGTATAGCTAGTTAGTGTTTAGTCCTGAGAAGATAATGATCAGCGAAGTTAAGTGCAAATGCACCTAGCATGCATGACCCGTGTGTGTGAAACAACAACATCATGCAAGTCACGTTGACGAACTACAACGAAATCAATCATATACCAACGGCCAATTGTGGGGTGTTGCAAGTTACGTTGTATTTTATTGCCCTGATGGAACAGGATGTTTGTGATCCAAAGCTGATGTTCAGAGCATTAAATAATGATCTGTAAATTATTGAATGAGCTGTTGGAGTGAAAAATAGATGCTATACTGTAGTTGCAAACATTTTCCTTTTTCTGCATTTACGAAATGGAGAGATTGAAGAAGTCAGCATAAAATTTTGCCAAGTTTCAGATTCGATGGAAAAATAACAGAAAATTGGATTCTTCCCCAGTTCAAAATACTTTGATGAAATTTTTTCAACAAGATTTGGATTTTGTCATTGTTGTTTTTATTTTAAGTAGGCCGAAATGTTGCTAAATAGTAAATAATGATTATGGACAACAAATTTTCTTAACTAAATGTTGAGAGAGGTATACTGATTGCCTTGATAAAACTAGAAGGGCACTCTTCAACGTTGCAATGTCGCCAGATATGCCTCCACCCATATTATTACATCATTATACATGTACCAAGTTTGATTTAAATCCTTGAAACCAGATTGAAAATATTAAATAATTCTGGCTTGCAGACCATGCGTCCGATCAGGTTGAAATTTAAAACATATATCCCCCCTGACTACTATATCATAATTTTGACGTTTCACATCGATTGATGCAGCGGTTCAAGAGAAATAATTTTTTTTTTAAAGATTTTCGTTCAATCCAATATCGCTGCTAGACCATGTGACCTATTAATTATTCACGAACATCCTGGTATCCCCAAGGCTTGGGGAACATGTGGGTGAAGTTTCCCCTCGATCAGTCAAGTCGTTCTGGAGAAGAAGATTTTTAAAGGTTTATTCTTCAAAAAATCAGAGTTGCCAAACCATGTGACCTCTGACGTCATAGCTGGATAATTTTTTGTTCCTCATCGAGAGGCGATCAGACCTGTAAAGTTTCACCTTGATCTGTTCAGCCGTTTCAGAGAAGAAGTTTTTTTGAAGGATTTATGCTAAAAACAATATGGCTGCTGAACTGCATGACTGATGACGTCATCATTTTTTTTCTCCCCATACAATTTAGCCCTAGATGACCCTCAAAACTTTTCATACTGATTGGATAAAGCATTCGACGTGTGCAATTATGACGTCATAACGAAGCCACCTATGACATCATCAAAAATCGCTCTTGCTTCCTTCCCATGGGGGAGTACTTCACATGTGCCAAGTTTCAATTTTTTCCTTGGTGTGGTTTCCGAGAAAAAGAGGTCCAAAGTTTTTCCTTTTTTCCAACATGACTGCCACACCACATCACCTATGACGTCATAATTTTCATTAAAACATTCTACATGAATAGTCGAAACTATCGTGAAAATTTCATGTCAATTCGACAAGCAGTTGCAGAGAAAACAGAGAAAATTAACATAGATGGACGTATGTAGGACGCACACTGAGACTGAGCTCCTTTTATATATTAGACTATGTCCCCATTATGATTACAAAAAACTCTTTAATAAAAATAATAAACGGTTATACCAAACGTGAAGCTTTCTCAAATGAATGTACCCCCGAAAAATAATAATCAATGCAAAATATTCAGCAACTACCAATGTGGTTAAGACGGCTGGCTTAAAATCTCAGGGTCTTGAGTTTGAGCCCCTGTCAAACTGTTAAACAACACCAGATGGGTTGACTCTGCCTGTCATCCTTCCGAGGTTGGCAAAATGAGTACCAGCTTACTGGAAGCAGGGGGCATTGCATCAGCGGCACAGCTGCGCTCCCAGCAATGATGCAGCCAAAAGCCACAGGCTGCATACAAATATTCATATTTACGAGTTTAACGACCATTTTACCGGATTTGGGGGTTGGTTGCTTGTCTGCGCAGAAGTTTATGATGAAATAATTACAAGTCATTCGGGATTAACAGGGGGTAATCATTTGGGAGGATATCTCACACTCATGTAAATGCTCATGGAAGAAATTTTTTAAAAAGCAAGAGGTTGATGTAACATAAAAGGGAATAACTCGACGTAATATTGATTATTATGTGAAGTTATAAGCAAAAGCAAAAAATATTTTGTTAAATAAGAGGGAAAATTGGTGAACGTAAGAAAATGGTTCCACAAGTTGATTTCTGTTTTGGCAAAAACATACTTGATGATAACAATGATCTATCTTTATTGTACCATCATGATGGAATTAATATAGAATCATTTTTCTAAATCTACACTATTTAAAGTTGCAGTTATGTTTTGTTACTTTTAATGATAGCGAAATATAGTTATTGATGTTTTGAAACCAATGCATTAACAAGTCCTTGAATTTACCCTCATGCACAGGAGACTTTGAGTCAACAGCGTTCATAGATATGGAACAAAGGATACAATATCAGCTCATGATGATCCAAATTATTGAAACCGGTGAGCACAAACATTGTTCCATAAATTTGCTTTGTGAAAAAGGGTAAATCTGTTTGTTTGTTTTTAGCTCGCCTGTTCCAAGAACAGAGAGCTATAGCGATACCCCCAGCGTGAGCGTGAAAATGTTAAAGTTTTTGGTGCAAGTTATTTCCTTTCTAATGTTTTTATCAACCACACTATTTTTTACTGATTACAATGTACAAATACATATATTGATTTAAAATTATTTGGATCAGACTTCACTGCAATCCTTTATAAAAAATATTATTAGACTAGTCTTTTAAAAACGATAAATGTATAAACAGGCGAGCATTGGGTGGCTTTGACACCAACTCTCTGGTTTACTCTTATTACCTACACCACCAAAGGTGAAGGATGTTATGTTTTCGCCCCTCTCTCTCTGTCTGTGTTTGTTTGTTAGTTTTGGTGCAGGATATCTCAAAAAGTTGTTGACTAATCCGGATGAACTTTTGGGGACAGGTTCAGTGTGTGACAAGGACGAATTGATGAGATTTTGGTGAAGATCCGGATCCGGATCCGGCTACTAGAATTTTTCAAGTGATTCTTCACCTTTGAGAGATACGGCCAAGAAGGATATATAGCACGATATCTCAAAAACTTGTGAACGGATTCAGACGAAACTTGGTGGATAGGTTGGGGGTGTGGCAAAGACTAATTGATTCGATTTTGGTGAAGATCCGAATCCGCATCTGGATACGAGAATTATTTAATTCTTAAGTAATTCTTCACCATTGAGAGACGGGGCCAAAAACTATATAGTACTGTCTAGCATGATATTTCAAAAAGGTATTGGGCCCGATATGTTCTCGTGGATCAGGCATGACTTGGCGGAAGTATGTGCTCTACCGAGTGCCCTTCTCGTAACATCTCTTTTTTTGAATTTCCTTTATCATTTCTCTCCAAGATTGGGGGTCATGAGAGAGCATGGTGAACTAGCATGCGAACTGACAGCAGAGTAGTAGGGAAACTCTTTGACACAATAAGCAAGGGAATGAACTGAACAGGAAAAGAGAGAAAGGAGGGAAGGAAACACTACAACCTGTAATTAAGAGGGTTGGGTTAGGAATTTAGAGGGTTGGGTTAGGAAGGGTTAATAATGGGGGTTGAAATGGAGGATTAAAAGAGGTGACAGTGCACCGACTGTTTGAAGCTCTGGAGGGAAGCGTGGGATAGTCCTGTACAGCCTTTTGAAAGTGGTTCCACAGATGAAAAAAAAGTGAGGAACAAAAGACGTCCACAGCCACAGCCTCGATTATGAAGGTTTAACCAGGAGGGGTTCCTGGAATAACATATGTATATCCTACACTTGATTTGGGAGTGTCAAAGGGCCGAGAGAACAGAGGGAATAAAACTGGAGCTGAGGCAGTGGGTCACCGATGTGCCTGTGATCTGAAAGCAGGAGATGTTGTGCTTTCGCCTCATCGCAGGAGATTCCAATAATTTTGAGACCTTTCAATTGCACAGAATCAAGGAAAGACAGACCGTGAGCTGGTGCACCAGCCCATAAGAGAAATCAGTACTCCATTGAGCTATGAAAAGGCCTTATAGCCCGTGAGTAGTTCTGATATTTCAAGAAAAGACTTGGAACGATGTTAGATGCCATCTACAGCTGGCTTTTGAGGCTAGCTTTGCGATATAGTCGGCCCAAGAAGGGTAATGGCCGTCTGATGTTGAGGCCGAGAAGTGTAAGAGACTGAACCTCTTCCAGTGACTGACCATGGGAATTAATAGGTGGGTTAGTTTGACAGTCCTTTTGGAGCAACAGGGTGAGACTGAGATTTTCCAGGATTGCAGGACGTGTTGCATTCATCAGAGAAGCATCTAATAATTTTCGTAAAAGTGGAGAGTGACACAATTGCTTTAGACTGCCTTTTAGTTGGATGGGGGTACTGTACACCATGATACAGTCATCTGCAGAAAGGAAGAGAGGGTTTTCCAGAGCATCTGAGAGAATGCATAGACTGATAAAGAACAAGACTGGTCCTAACACATTGCCATTGGGCACTCCAGCCTCCACTGGAGGAGGGGAGGTGAGGGTTCCATTGATAGCGGAACGTTGACTCTATGGGGTTTCAGAAGTGAAAAATCCAAGAATTAAGGTGGCTTTGTGTGCTACACTGGCAGAGATCTTGACAAGCAGTCCTGGCAGAAAGTGCTGACCTCTTCTTTGACATTTTAGACCTCCAACCATTGCTGAGGGAAGAGTAGCAGCATGTCCAGAGTTGAATGACTGGGATGGAATCCAAACTCATGGTAAGAGATCAGGCTGTTTGGAAACAGGGAAGATGACATCGGCAGCTTTGATCGAGTCCGTGACTTTGCTTAGTGAGCTTGCCTGTCTGTGGTTGAGAGGACCTGTTTTTGTGCTTCTTGTGGATGAGGGTGACGTTTTATGACTTCCAGGCAGACCGGAGATAGTCGATGGAGAAGGACCCACTGAATAGAGCAAACAGAGGAGAAGCAAGAGCAGCAGAGCAGGATTTGAGAAAATGAGCAGTGATGCCGCCTGGCGCCATCACTGAAGTAGGATTCAGGTGAGGCCAAACACAGATTCCAGTAGGCAGTGGGCACAAGAGAGTAAGATGGGGACAGAGTAAGATTGGTTGGTTGCATGAGATTTTGAGGCAAAACAGAGGTTAGATATTCTTCCCTATCTATGGCAGTCTGCAGATATGCTACTTATAGTGAGGGAAGGGTTGGAGGAGGAGCAGACACCAGAGATGGACTTCACAAGGTGTCACCATGACTTTGAGGAAGGAGTCTCGTTGGAGAGTTTCTCCGAGAGATGGCAAGATGTTTGTTTTTTGAAAGTCTTTATCAACTTGTAAAAGCTCTCATGTATGGTTGTCAGAAACTGATTGTTTTTCTTTGGACTAGTCGTTTTATCAGGCAACAACATTGAGATTGTTTACTTGAAATTAAATTAGCATGTAAAGATCTTACCCTCTTTGGAATGTTGTCCGAAGGCTTACATTGTTTGACGATGTCAGACAAAAAAAAATAACACCAACAAATATAAATAGGGTAAAAACCTTTGAATCTTATTCATGTAACATCCTCACAAAAATTCATAACAAACATTTTGAGGATAATATTATTTTATGGTCCCTTCAAGCAAGTTCATATTCTTGTTGAAGAGGACTACCACATTGATCTGTACACTCCATAAATCAACATTATGTCAGTCAAAGCTACAGTTGGGGCAAACAGCAAGGATGGCCGAGAACTAGAGGTATGCACACTCGCCTCTGAGCAGTCTCGCCTGGGTTCCAATCTCGACCCAGCTATAAACTGTCATCCAGGTGTTTCATAGGCAGGTGATTCATTAATGCGTGTGTCGTCCCTCGGATGGACGTTAAAATGGGCGTCCTGTGTGCCAGAATTAGTTGGTGGACATTAAAGGTCCCACGGAGTCCTTTGCACAGAGTGGATAAGCTATCACCTACGGCCAATGATGCTACTTTCAGCCTTGTGCTGCATACGAAAGAAAAAGAAGAAAGCTACAGTTCAGTTGTTCATGTGAAAACGACATGGCTATCTAAAATGAGTATGTAAATTCAGTGAACAAATCTATACAAATGCTCAAGGGCAAGTTTACATTGGCAGAAATGGCTTTCTCAATATGTGTGTGACCACAAATTGATCCCAATACAAGCTTGCTGTTTTGTCATTCACCAAATTAGATGATCTTGCTCCCACTGTGGGATGTTGCACCATTCTTTGACAGGGCCACTTCCGGTAGCTCAAGAGATTGTGGTTGAACTTTGTGACCACAAATTGGACATCCTGGAATGTCCCAATCATGTTCAATCAGATATTAGTCCACACATATCATGCAGGTCAGACTATGCAAGTGATGTGGTCTTGAAATGTAGGGTTAACAACATGTGCACAGAGTGGACTGGCATCATCATCGATAAAGATGAAGTTGGGACCTCGTTGTTAGGTAAGAGGGACAACTATACAGGCATAACGATCTCATTTTTTTTTATCTGACAAGTCATGACACCAACCACTCCCCCCACCCCCTTTCCCCGACCCCAACCAGGCATGAATTGATCTTGGAGGGTGGGAGTGTGGTTACTGCCAAAAAAAAAGCTTAAAGCAGTGTCAGCATTGTAGCAGCTGACACTGCAATTTAACAGTGGATGCTTTTGAAGCATTCACAGACTGCAACTAGAGAGGAAGCTGCACTTTGACACACACACACACCATGTGCATACACCATGCATCCATGAATGCACACACTTTTTCTCATGTTCCAGTCAATTGGATGATTGGGACGCTGCAGATGAGGTCCACTGCAGCACTGTTTTCCCTTTCATAGATTTTCATGTTTGCTTTCACTTGCATTTCTAATGATGGATCTCCAGCACACTCTGCTGGCCGTACTATCCTGCCAATTGACACACACTCCTGCATGCCATGTATCTCAATTGAGACAGTCTTTCCACGCTTGGGTCAGCTTGTTAACATGGTGTATGCCTGTTTCAAGGTGTACAATAGACAGTAACTGTATTAGGAGTACCTGTGTTATGCAGGTGGTGAATGTGTCCAAACCAGCTTAGCTTTGCAGACCAGAGTATGGTTCCAATGTGCAGCAGCTTGCAAGCAGCTATGATGGAAACTTTCAAGAATATGAATATGTCGACACTGTGTGACCCATGTTGTACACCCGTATAACAGGCAGGGAAGGATCATGATGGACGGGCAGGGAAGGATCGCAGGTAGCTATCATGATCTTGATAGTAAGTCCTTGATGGTGCTATACCCTGAAATGCAGTAAAGCAAAGCTGCGTCATACAGACTTACTCAATTATTCTGCTGATCCCTTCATCAAGGAAGCCATCAGATGACACGATACCACTCAAGTAGAAAAATGCTCTGGTTTCTTTAAGAGGTCTTTTTGTAATGTTCACCAGTTTGAGTATATCCTGAAGCATGGATTTTGGCATTACATTCGTTTTCTCCTGGCTGATTTCTAAACCACATGCTATACAAGCTTCATTGAGGACTGTGACGATGGTTTACTAAAGAGCTGTCTGACTTTCCATCACAGGCATGCCTGAAGATGCCAATAATTGTTTGCTGCACGAACCGTAAGTGCAATCTCCTCAGATCAAATACATAGCCTGCCATCCAGTTTTAATTTGAGGCCACGGTGAGACAATCGGTTGAAGGCATATTCAAGCACTTACACAAAAAGTATGTTATGAAGAGTAAAGGTGAAAGTATTCATGCTTGTCTAAACTCTGATATCAATTCAAAGAAATGAAAGAGCTCTGCAAGTCAGGTCACGTCAGGTGTGGGAGCATGTACCAGAGCAGCGAGTCATTGCATCCACTTTCTGCCGGTACTCCAGAGGCCTCCATCTGGCAATGCCCCAGGCAGTTGCCTGACCCATCCCGATCTCCTTGAGATGCTGATCAACCTGCTTGCTACAACCACGAGGCATGTGGTCGGCCCGTTGGCCTCCTCCCCTCACAAGGCTCCCTCGCTGAGAGAATCTGCTGAGCAGGATCAGTGCCAAGAAAACGAGACACGCGTCCATACAGCCACAGCTAACGCACACGGCCGATGCAGGTAACAAATCTCATTTTATTCTCTCTCAGCAACCGCTCGTTGGAGACAAAGTCCGACCAGTGAAAGCCAAGGATACTCAGAGATCTGGTATCAAAGGAATTAAGTCTCCATCTCATATCTCTGGTCAGAGTCCAAATCTCACATTGGTAGATCAAGACTGGAAGCACAAAGTACCTGAAGACCTGGACTTCCGTCCTGCACAGGTATCGACATTACCACACACCATAATCCAGTGAATCCATGACTCCCCAGGCTCGACTCAGACGTCTATTGACCACTCGCTTACAGCCAGCAGACATGAATATCACTGCCAAAGTAAGTGAATCTCTTCATGACCCCAACATCCTCACCACAAACAGGTACAGACAGGATAGCAGCATCCAAGATGTCATTGAAAGCTTGTATCTTCGTTTTGACCCAGGAAACCCATAATCCCAGTGGCTCCAACTCCTCATTCAGCACCACAGGGGCCCCCAAAAGGATATCCAGAGTCTCCGCAAAGATGACTGCATCATCTGCGAAATCAAGGTCAGAGATCTCGACATTCCCAAACGATGTACCGCAGCTTGATCTCTCCGACATCCTCCCCAGAATCCAGTCCATACAAGCACTGAAAAGTGTGAGGGGCAGGTGCGCACCCCTGACGAACTTCAATAACAACTGGAAATAAGTCAGAGATGGGATTACCACATCTCACAGCACTCTCAGTACCAGAGTATAGTTCCGACATCGGATTTATCCGTTTTGGAGGCACCCCACGAAGATCAAGAATCCTCCAGAGGGCTCCTGATTCACTGAAACGAATGCTTTGCAGACATCAACATAGGCTACAAGCATCCCTGAGTGGAATTCTCATCTGCGTTTAGTGAGGACCAGAAGAGCAAGGATACGATCAATCGTGACCTCTTTGGTGTAAAGCCTGACTGCTCTGGATCTGGTGCTCAAGCAGATGGTGGTGAACCCTATCAAGAATTATCTGAGCAAAGTCCTTGCCAGGCACTGAGAGCAGTGTCACCCCTCGTAGTTGTTGCAGTCCTGGCGATCACCCTTCCTTTTCCAGAGAGGGAACAAGGCCCCTCTTCCAGTCAGTTGGGACGATGCCTGTGTTCCAAGCAGAAACAGAACTCATGCAATGACATGAGTACAGCATTTCCACAGCCTTGAGAAGTTCGATGGATGCCACAGATCCATGAGCTTTACCCCATTTCAACCGGTTCACCACAGCTGTGTTTTCACAAGCAAAGGTGGATCACAGTTGATTGGATGGTCAGCAATTGGGATCGTAACAACTCCAACATCCAATCGACAGCTGGTGGATCAGGCTGTGCAGTCACTCAAAGTAACCGGCCCAGCAGACTTCACTTCGGACTCCTCTGTCAAGAGCCCACCACCCTCCACTCTAACTGCATGACACCGAGGGATGGCTTGGAGGATACGCAATGCACAGATTCCCTGTAAGCAGGACAAGAATACTTGACCACAGGTGATGCTCTACCCTCACAGATTCCTCACACATAGGCCTCCTGGTCCACCCTCAGCACACATCCAGTTTTATGCCTCAACTGCCTGACAACTAAGCTCTGCCATTAAGCTGGCCCTGTGACTCTGGTCAATGGTATCCAGTGTCTCTTGAGAGACAAAATTCTTCTTTGCCCTACAGTGAGTTCCAAAACATCCACCAGCAGCATCAAGGATGGTGGTCTTGAAGCACTCCACAACTTTTCAGGATTCCCAAAGGCACCCAGGCCCCCCAAATCCCCAGTCCACCTGTTCGCAAACTCCTCAGCTCCCCTCTCATCCTTGACCTTGCCAACATCTAGCGTAGGCTAGGATGGTACCATTCTCCCAGATTTGAGCTGCAACTTCAGAGTTGCTGCAAAAGTCTGTCGCTGGTATTGAGGACTGAGCACTCCGGTAGACACTGCAGTTCTGGATCATCCTCCAGCGACGTCAATTTTCGACGGTAGTTTATATTTTATGTGTTTTCCCGCCGCGCCACTATTGAAATTGATTACGATTACGATTACGATTCTGATGATTCCGATATATATATATATATATATATATATATATATACATATATATGTATATACATGGCACATAGATCACCTCTTAACCACAATGATGAGCATGAACTCCTGTGTCACACCAGCACTTCCTGCAAGGCTCTTGATGAACAGGTGGTTCCTATCATACATCCACCCTGTTTAGGTACCCTTCATCTGCAGTTAATAAGATCAATGGGTGAGCTGGTGATTTGCCAATATGTGGCTTCTAAGGTTTATGCAGGTGAACTGATGCTGCTTTATTCAGTGGGCAGTTCTGTTCTTCACAGACACTGCACCTGAGCCAGAATACTTCATTAGCCCGTCTCTACACGTATGGTTATTGCAATCGCTACTGTGTGTGTGTCTGTTTTTCTGTCCAAGCCATAACCTCATTTACCATTTGAGCTTTTGTAATCAAATTTTCAACAAACCTTTATGATGAGAAAATGGAGAAACTAATTAAAAATTGTGTCAAAATGTGAAAGGGCAAAGTCATCGTGACTATAAATTAGCCCCAACGCAGTGCGTCAAGTACACGATGTCCCATTTTATTTTAATCACTTCCGTGTTTATTTATTTTTTGTCATTGAGCTTTTGTCATCCAATCTTCAACAAACCTTTATTGTGAGACTACTGGGAAAAAAAAAATGAAAAAAATGTACAATTTTTTAAACTATCTTTTTCGTCAAGTTTAGTTCAAGTACAAACATGGCGATTAATCTGTGGGTGGTGATGGAGTCCAAATCACACTCGGACTGGCTTTGCCTTTTGAGATGATTTCTAGTTTTTGGTATACACAGAATCTGCAATAGTTAAAAGGCTGATAAAATATGAGTAGGAAATAGTTTGGCAAACTTGTACTTTGAAGAGGCTACATTACTTTTATTTGCTAACACAATAGTTCTGAAAGGTTACAACCCAAACCAAGATAAGTTTTTGAAAACTGAAGGAAGCCTGGGCAGAGAGAATAGTTTAGGTTAATTTAAGAAGCTGAAAAGTTCCTCCGATGACCAAATGACCTCGAAAGTGGAAACACGCGTGGGCCTTCCCTCGGATAGGACTGACGTTAAAATGGGTGTCTTATCTGCTGACATTAGTTGGTGAACATTAAAGATCCCAATGTATCCTTTTCAAAGGAGAAGACGAGCTATTACTGGCACCAAAAACAAATTCCAAATTCCTGCACCCTCAGTAGGGTATCCTGCATCAGTGGCAACCCATCCAAGATTGTGACCATAACCAAAGTTGCTCTCCATGGAGCATGGTTCATCCATCATCTTTCAGGAAACATTCTTCCTTTTTGTTAAACTTTGTAGCCCCAATGATGAAAATTTAGATGTGGAGTCTGTACTTCTTATTGAAACATTATGATGTCATTCATTATTTTGCATCACTGATAAATTTCTCACATGTAAAATTCTTTTTCAGCTTTCTTCATCACTGACGGAAACAATCCAAGCCGCAAGCACTTCTTGCTGCAAACAAGGCCGATGACATTCACAGATGCTGACAACATCTGTAGAAGACGTGGAGGAGAGCTTGCAATGCCACAGAATCTGGCTGAGAATGAAAGCCTTAGGACAGAGTGTGCAGCCATGAAAATAACGCAAGCTTTCATTGGCATCACGGACATTAATATCGAATCAGAATACTGTTACTATAACAACAAAAAAGATGGAATGAAAATAGCGTTCAACAATCTCCCTGTTAATAAGAAAAGCAGTGGATCAGATGACCTTGACTGCCTGACCATCCAACCAAATGGGAATTGGAAAGATGAAAATTGTTATTTAGAGCTGCCATTTTTCTGCCAAATTACATTCCTCGAATCACTTGTTAATATTCGTTAAGGAAGAGATTACACTCTCCGTCTCCATCAAGAAAGGGATTAATAGTTCATCACCTTTCTTAGAAAAAACTTGAAACAACCCTCATAGAAATCATAGGCTTACCAGTTTGCAAGCAGATAATTTATCGTTATCTTTTCTACTTATGTATGTAAATTGTTTTTATGTGGTGACACAAATTGTAAGTTTTACTTCGATGAATCCAAGGTATACAAGGGCAAGGGAAAGAATGAGTTAGCAATCAAGTAATTGAATGTATATATTTGTTTCTGCATGCTTAATGCTTGTCATGATTGTGGTGAAATTGTTGTAATATTGTTCATTTCGATTCAAGAAATGCTCCATAATTAAATCCAAATTTGGAGGAAGAATTAAGGGAAACAAAACAACGGATGGTCAACAATAGCAAGACACTAAAGAAATTGTTCATTTTAATGTTTTCAGTACAATTTTCAGAAGTTGGTTGTAAAATGTACCCCCCACCCCCGCACCAATTCCACCATCTCCCTCCTCCTCTGAAGACATGGAGCTCAATAAATGAACTGTTCTTTTTCTACTCCAACAGTGTTCATTTTGTGCAGAAATTCCTCTATTGAGCTGAGTTGTACAAACTAAGCCTTTTATCATGGCCATGTTTTCTACCTCTGTCTGGTTACAGGGTGGTGGTTTCTTTTTTCTATACAAGAGTGAGGCTCATGGAAGAGCAAGATTTTGAAAATATTTTCTGTTGTTACTTTCTATAGACTGTATTTCAATTTTTGGTTCTTTTTCTCTGTATATTAGAAGTTGTAGAAGTTTTTTTTCATGCCGGACTTCAAAACCCTTGCATGATACTCAGCATTTTAAAAGGAAAGGCCATGGACAAACAACCATATGTTGGCAAATATAGTTAAAAAGACCAATAACAGTCAGTGATAGAGGGTGTCCCCAAATTATCATGACACATTCAAACAATAATAAATAAAAAATAATGAAATTGGATACAATGATGCGGTTTTCTACAGGTGTAAGAACGTTTCTTGAAGTTATATTGTCAAGATAATCATTTAACATAATCAGGACACTCTATGTGAGCACCCTTTGGCACACATAACACATTGAGGGGATACTCAATCTCCTTCCAAGTTCAGTTCAGCATTCCTGCATTTGCTGTCTCGAATGCAGCCTGAATTCTCTTCCTCAGATCCTCATTATCGGTAACGCTCAGTCGGTGCACCACATCCTTCACATAACCACAGATTTTGAAAAGTCCAGTGTGGTTATGTCCTGCAAACAAGGTGGTCACAGAAATGGACTGTCGCACCCATTCCATCGATAATTATTGAAGTTTTGATTGAGGAAGTCATGCACTATCACTGTCAGACTCCAGTGTGGGGGAGCTCCATCACATTGGGAAATGACCTCTGGTTGCAGGTCCACTAATTGCAGAAATACAATGTTCTCCAACATGTCCAGGTAACTGTCAGACTTGATTGTAGCTTCAGTAAAGAAGAATGGCCCAATGACTCGGTCATGCACACCACACGGTAACCTTTGGGCTGTCACACTCAAGTTCTCAGACCTCGTGGAGAGGTCCAGAGCCCTCAATCCTGACATTATGTCTGTTATCCTTCCAAAAACGTGGATAGTTGACTCATCTGAGAAGAGCACACGTTGTATGAATCCATTGTCTTTGTCTGGGAATTCCAAAATGTCCACTGCAAACACAATCTCCATATGCAGTCATTCATCTTGAGTTCCTACAGCAGTTGAACCTTGTACGCATACAGCCACAGTTGCGTGTTCAGCACTTTATGTACCCTTGAGTGGGGTCGCTGCAACTCCCTGGCTGCAGTCCAAATAGACTTATGGAGACTGTGCTCAAATGACTCATGAACGTCTTCAACATCCTCTCCACATGTACTTGGTTGACCTGCCCCCTTCCTTTGCAGGATGCTACCAGTCTCGTGAACTCTTTGTGCCACTCACGAATCGTTTTGGTCAATGGTGGCCATCTTCTATAGGTTATGTGCCTGAAACTTTGTTGAACCTGTATAGCTGATGTGGTCTCGATAAACCAGGCAACACATCGTGCTTTTTCTTGTGGGGGACACCATTTGCATTCAATGCAACATCACATGTCACAGGAGACTCCTGAAAAGGAGAATTTGTAAAAAAAATATCTTTGAGAAATGTCCTTTCACATGCAGTAAACCGCATCATTGTATCCCATTTCATTATTTTTTCATTACGGTTTGAATTTGGAACGGTAATTTGGGCACACCCTGGATAATGCAAGAGGCAGTCTTGGAGTGTATGACTCAGGAGAAGGATCTGTGGATGGTAATAGATGTGTGTGGGGAAGAGGTCACGAACCAAAAAAAAGAGTGCAATGGTTAGAGCTGGGATCTTCACAGTTACATCACCATCCACTCTTGGACAGAGAGTGCTGTTTCTTCTTTTAGGTATCATCAGCAAGACAATAAATGTTTATCAAAAAATTTATCGAAAAAGGGGCCTTTTAAAAAGATTAAGGAAAGGTTTGGATGGTGAAAGCACAAAAACTTGTCGTAGGAGGAAGCAAAGTTCTCAACGAAAGTAAAAATGGAAATAGACATGTGGAAAACAGGTACAGACGGAAGAATAACAGAAGGAAAAAAAGGTGAAACATGGGCAAATTAAATGTATCTTGCAGCCCTTGAGTTTTACTTGCTCACGCATGGACTAGCGTCTACTCTTATGTAAGATGAGTTCAAAAGGGTGAAACGTTGATGAGAATGAAACATCAACCAAGCGAGGGATCTCTAAAGGGCTATATGATCAACCACTACCAAAAAAGAGTTGTGTGCAGTGAGCGGTCAGATGTATTTGTAAAAGTTAAAGTGAAATTTGGTGCTGTGTCAGTAGGGGGTGCCACATCACAGAGCAAAGCCTTTTGGACGAGGTTGTAAAAGTAAGTCGATTTCAAAAGGTTTCCCATCCTCTGATATGAATTACTGTCGTCTGTGACTGTTTTTAAAACTCTATTGCACGATTCACATTACGATAGACTTTGGGAGGAAACAGATTTCTGTAAATTATTTATTGTTGGTGAAGTATGTTTGTAGTCACATAATAATATATTGAACAGAAAAATGTTTTTTGTTGTTTTTTCTTTGAAAAAAAACAAAAAAAAACCAGTCGGACGGAGTCCATGGCAAAAGATACCACCATATAGAGAGAGGAAGCCTTCTATTCTTGCACCAGTTGAGAAAGCTCAAAAATACGAGGTTATATTATATTTCTTAACAGCAAACAAAAGAAACAAATTCGGGAGTGATCTAAGCAGGCGGTCTGTTGCCTCCACACTGCCTAGGTTCAACTCTTTTTTTTTTTAGTCTGATTGAAAAAATATATAATCTTCCTGGATTAATTTGAAGCAACTTCCACCTCATAGGGGTTTTTTTTTTTATCTCCGAGGAGCGTTTCCATGTTTTAGAGTGGGACAGACAGCATTAGCTATTACACATACAGAATTGAATAACAGGTACTGCAAAACATCCGCTCAATGTCATCAATCCGCTCCACACCCTTTCCACACAAACCCCAAGTCATCAATTCCCCTCCAAATCCTCAGTCATCAAGCCCCAATCCCAAACCACAAGTTTTAACCTCCCCCCAACCCAAAGGTTTCAATCACCTCCCCACTCCAAGCCTTCAAACCTCCTCCCCAGTCCCACCCACCCCCTCCTTGAAAAAAAAGACAGGGAGAGAGGGGAAAGAAAGAGAGGGAGGGGAGAGGGGGAGAGGATGGGAGGGAGAGGATGGGAGGGAGAGGATGGGAGGGAGAGGAGGGGAGTAGAGAGGTGGGAGGGAGAGAGAGGGGGTGGAGAGAGAGAGGGGAGGAAGACAGAGAGGGAGAAGGTGGCAGAGAGGGAGAGGGTGGGAGAGGGAGAGAGAGAGAGAGAGAGAGAGGGGGAGGAGAGAGTGGATGGAGATGGAATGGGGGAAGAGGTGGGAAAGAGAGAGGGGTGGGAGATAGAGAGAGGGAGAGAGAGAGAGGGGGGTGGGGGAGAGAGAGAGAGAGAGAGAGAGAGAGAGAGAGAGAGAGAGAGAGAGAGAGAGAGAAGAGGAGGAGAGAGAGAGGATGGAGATGGAATGGGGGAAGAGGTGGGAAAGAGAGAGGGTGGGATAGAGAGAGGGAGAGAGAGAGGGTGGGAGAGAGAGAGAGAGAGAGAGAGAGAGAGAGAGAGAGAGAGAGAGAGAGAGAAAAGAGAGAGGGGGAGGAGAGAGGTGGGAGAGAGTGGATGGAGATGGAATGGGGAAGAGGTGGGAAAGAGAGAGGGGTGGAGAATAGAGAGAGGGAGAGAGAGGATGGAGAGGGAAGGGGGGGGTGTGCGAGAGAAGAGAGAGAGAGAGAGGAGAGAGAGAGAGAGAGAGAGAGGTGGAGATAGAGGGAGGGAGAGGGAAGGGTGGGAGAGAGAAGGGGAGGAGAGGGGTAGGAGAGAGAGAGGGGGAGAGGGAAGGGGGAAGAGGGTCGGAGAGAGAGAGAGGGAGAGGGGTAGGAGAGAGGAGTGGGATGGAGAGAGGTAGAGGGATGTGGGAGAGAAATAAGGAGAGGCAGGGGGGGGAGGGGTGGGAGAGAGGATGCAGAGGGGTGGGAAGAGGAGGGAGGGAGAGGATGTAGAGGGGTGGAGGAAGGGCAGAGAGGTGGGAGGGAGGGAGAAAGAGAGGGTGGGAGGGAGTGAGGGGGAAAGAGAGAAGTGGGAGAGAGAAAGAGGGAGAGAGGTTGTAGGTTGAGGAGAAGGAGGAAGTGGGTGGGAGTGAAGGAGGGAGATGGGTGGGAGAGAAGAGGGAGAAGGGTGGGGGAGAGAGAGGAGACGGAAATGGGTGGGACATAGGAGTGGGAGAGTGTGAGAGGGAGAGGAGGGAGGAGAGGGTTTGGGAGAGAGAGAGGAGAGGAGGAAGCAAATTGGGGTGGGACAGCGAGGAAGGGTGGGGGAAGGGAATGCAGAATGAGCGAGGGGAAAGGAAGGAAGCATGAAAGAAGGGGAAGCAGCATGAGGGGAACGGAAGGTTGCATGCGTGTAAGGGAAGGGAAGGCAGTGTACCAGGGCATTAACAGGGTGAAAGTGCTTTCAATCGTCGATTACGAAAGTGAACTTGTTGTTGTTGCAGACTTAGGTTTCTTTCAATCCACATTCTCAACCGTCACTAACTGGTAATCTCTCTGGTGTCTGGGTTTCAAATGTTTTAGCATATTGAACGTATTTCAATAGTGAGCAAAGTCTATTAAACAAAGTGAGCAAGCAACTTTCAGACTGTCTTCTTTAACTTTCCAGCAAGAGTTCCAAACTGCACTTTTGAACCATTTGAATGACGTGTTGTCAAAACTTTATCAATCGATGTATTGCCTACCTATCCGTCAGCAAAGCAATCAATCAACACACCCTATAAGCCAACTTTAAATGCCTTGCTCCTCATTTATATGGAACACGTCCTGGGGGCAAATGGGATACCCCAGGGGCATGTCCCTTTTCAATTAATACGTTACCAGGTCATGTGTAACTGGAACGTGCCCAACAGGGACAAACAAAAATTCCCCCCAAAAAACCGCTTCTTTCTCGGAAGTAGGAATTATTCGGAATCAACATCAATTCCGGTTCACCACTCAATTCCTTTTGATTCCGTGGTTGGAACAGAGTACTTTGCAATCGATCTGCCCACCACTATTAAACACTCAAGCAGGCACTCAAACAAAATGGTTGAAAAGGAATGGCCGGCTTGGCAAGCGATTAGCAATCGGTTATAACAAACACGACCCGGAGACACCTGGAATGTCAAACTCTTTTTGTTTTTTAGCAGTCCAAACTGCTGCTGAGGCCAAGTGCACAGTTTAAATTTTGAAAATTGGCTCAGGTTAAGAGATAATAGAGCTCATCGCATATTCAGACATGAAATAAAGGCAGGAACACTGGTGTCTCCGGACGTTTATAAGCATTGCAATGTATTCAGCGATCCATAGGTATGAGGATCAGGCATGCAATAATATGAGTGAGGAAAGTAATAAAAAATAATTTGAACACCTTTTTGTTGAGAAACAATGGCGGCCTGTTCAAATTCAAGGCATTTGTGAGCAGGCCCCAAAAAATGGCGAATTAAGACCCCAGCGAGTTGACAGAGGGCTGACCAAGGATGAAGCCTTGATAAAGAATAATTAATTAAATTAAGGCCGCTCATTATCTTTAAAATGGATGTGTAAACTTATCCACACATCCCATTTTCATTGATGCACTCCCTTGGAGGTCCCTTGTATGCGTGCAAAGTTTCAGGCTGCTAGGTTTCATGATTTTTTAATTTTTGAGGAGAACACACACTGACACACACACACACACACACACACATTTATTATAAAAGATAAAATAACAGGACTGGAGTTACATTTATATCACTATCGGAGTAAACAGAGGCAAATTATGAAAATAACTCAGCAAGCCAAACGACAGTATGAGAAGGACGTGGCTAAGAATATCAAACATAACAGCAAGGCTTTCTTTAAGTATATCAGGGAAAAGAACAGCTAAGAACCAGTGTGGGCCCTTTTAGGAATAGCACATGGAGAGTATACCTGGTGTTGGCTTAATGGTTAGAGTGGTGGGCTTGGGATCCTAGGATTCCGAGTTCAAATCCCACTTGCTATTGAATTTGCAAAACCAGGTGGGTTGACTCTGCCTGTCATCCTTCCGAGGTCGGCAAAATGAGTGCCAGCTTGCTGGTATCCTGTGTCAGAGTGGTGACCCGTCCAGGATTGTGCTCAATAGCCAAGGAGACTGTTTAGGCAGCACCAATGCTCTGCACAGAGTATGTTCCCAATGGATGGATGGACGTGGAGAGTGGTTAGTGATAAACGTGAGATGGCAGGCTTATTAAATGGGTATTTTGCTTCAACATGTACACAAGAACAGTCAGGAGAATTGCCAATAGCTGAGAGTATCTCTCAAGGATGTGAGGAAGGTTGGAGTGGAGGAAGGAAAGGAACAGCGAGGAAATCGAAGGGTAGATAAAGCTCTGGGGGCAGATAATATGCACCGAGAGTATTGAGGGAAGTGGCTGAGCAGGTAAGCGAGATGCTAATGGGTATTTTCAATAGCTCACTGGAATCCAGGGAAGGTACCGGAGGATTGGAGAGTAGCAAATGCTCAGCCACTTCCCTCTATAACCTCGGTTGCGTATTGTCTGCCCCCAGAGCTTTATCTACTCTGAGATTTCCTCGCTGTTCTTTACTTCCTTCAAGTCTGAACTTTCAAACTCTCTCCTCTCCAAATCCTGGTGGTGTCTAATCAAATCTGTTTCTGGTGTATGTTCCCCTCCATCCCTCCCTTACCTCAAATGGCTGCATTGCTGATACCGCACGTGAAAAGGCTGAATGCCTAAACTCTGTGTTTGCAGTCCAAATCTTGTGTCCGAACCCCATCACTTTCTGTACCCACCTTACCCAGTCGCACCAACTGTCCATGGACTCTGTGTCCTTTTCTCCTGACAAAGTGGAGATCTTGCTGTCAAACCTCGACTCAGATTCTGCAACCGGTCCAGATGGCATCAGCCCGCAGTCCTAAAAACCTGCTCTTCTACTCTTGCTCGCCGTCTCTATGTTCTATTGACCCTCTCATTTGCAAAAAGATCATCTGCCATCTGCTTGGAAATCAGCAAACATTACCGCTCTGCATAAAAAAGGTGCAAAAACAGATCCTTGCAACTACAGACCAATCAGCCTTCTCCCAATCATCAGCAAGGTTATGGAATCCATCATCGCTTCAGACATCAAATTCTTCCACTTCTCCAATGGCTTGATTTCTGATCATCAATTTGGTTTCAGACCAGGTCGCTCTACCTGGATATGCTGCTTATGCTCTGCCATCAATGGATGGAGGTCCTCAATGCCAGACAGGAAATCCGAGCCATATCCCTAGACGTTTCGTGTGCTTTTGACACGCGTCTGGCACCCTGCCCTACTCACCAAACTCTCTTCCTATGGTATCCAAGGCCATCACACTCATGGCTCACAGACTTCCTCTCCTGTCGCAATCAACGTGTGGCCCGAAATGGAGTTCTATCATTCCCTCTTCCTGTCCAGGCTGGAGTTCCTCAAGGCAGCATTCTGGGCCCTGTTCTTTTCTGGTTTTCATCAATGATCTCTCACTCGCCAGAAAATCCTCTTTATCTCTTTGCTGATGACTCCACCCTCTGCAGTACCATCTGCCATCCTCAGACCGGCAAACAGCAGCTTCTTCACTCACTGCAGATCTGGATAAATCACAAACTGGTCCAACACGTGGAACATGTCTTTAAATCCTGACAAATCTCACACTCTCACTATGTCTCTCCAAAAGGACCGTTTGGAAAAAAACCCCATCCACTTTCTCAACAATCCTCTGGAAGAAGTCCTTTCATTCAAGCTTCTGGCTCTCACTATCTGCCACGGTCTTTCCTGGGAAAGCCACATTTCCAACCTCGCCTCCAAATCCAGTCGCCGACTGGAATCCTCCATCACACAAAGTCCTTCCTCGGCCCACCTGAGCTCCTGACCACATACAAAGCTTTCATCCACAGCCTAATGGAGTACTGCTCTCCCCTTGGGGCTCGTGCTCCTGCCTCTCACCTTTTTGGCTTCACGCTGTGGAAACCAAGGCATTTCGGATTATTGGTATCTCCCACGGTGAGGATGAGTCTTTGGGCCTCTCACTCTCTCACCGCAGGAAGGTCGGTGGCCTTTCTGTCTTATACTGTCTCCTCTCTAGTCTCCCCCCCCCCCCCCCCGCTCTTGTCTGCGTTATGTCCCCACCATATTCCGCAGGGTGCTCAAGATCCACCAGCAACCCCTTCTGGTAAAACTACCAAAATCAGGAATCACTGCTCACCTTCACTCTTTCATTCCTCTTTTTTTCCCGCCTTTGGAATAAACTCCCTCACTCTGTTGAATCCCATCCTTCCCTCCAGGCCTTCAAAACAGCTGTTCACCAACACCTCTTATCATCCCCCATACAAATCCTCGATCTTTCCTACCCCTGTTAATCCACCCAATCCACCTCCTTCAAATTCCCTGCTTTCCTTCCTCAAAGTCCCTGTAGTGTCCTTTTTGTATACCCCATGTTCCCCGCCCCATCCCCCTCCCTTCCACAGATCACATGTCTCTGTTCAACACTTTTTTTTTTCCTTCGCACTCCCGTCCCTCTTGTCTCATGCCCCCTTTGTTGTGCATTGTGTGTTAGCTCTCAAACGAGCCTCGACAATGTATTCAAAAATAAATGTCACAGTATATTTACAAAAGGATCCAGAGAAGAATTGGGAAACTATAGACCTGTTAGTTTGACTTCAGTTGTGGGAAGGTGTTGGAAACATTAATTTCGGACCAGATGAGGAATCATTTCAATAAATACAAACTAATTAAAGGTAGTCAGCGTGGGTTTACCAAAGGTAGTTCCTGTTTAACAAATGTTTTAGAGTTCTATGAAGCAGTGTCTGATTGGGTGGATGAGGGAATGGCAGTGGATAAGTATATCGAGACTTTAAGAAGGCATTTGATAAGGTAAACATATCGGAGGTTGTTGGCCAAGATGAGGGCTTGTGGCGTGGCTGGTCAGGTAGATAATCGGATTGCAAACTGGCTTAGTGGTAGAAGCGAAAGAGTGGCTGTGAGTGGGAGGATTTCTTGCTGGGATGATGCAAGTGGTGGGGTACCTCAGGGATAAGTACTCGGACCATTACTATTCATTATTTACATCAATGATTTGGATAATGGGGGTAAAGAGAAAGCTTTCCAAATTTGCATATGACACAAAGCTTGGAGGTAAGGTGGACAGCAGAGGGGGTGTTGATCAGATTCAGGAAAGTATTGATACTTGTATAGATTGGGCAAAAGATTGGCAGAATGAGTTTAACCTGGGCAAGTGTAAGGTGTTGGGGTGGGAAAGTACAATGAAAATAGAGATTACAGGATGCAAGGGGTAATTTTGGAGCATGTCACACAGGAGAAGGATCTGGG
>CM068968.1:27985606-28044329 GCA_035128595.1 Eptatretus atami
GAGGTAAGCAGGCAGCACAATGCCAAGCAGATATTAGGTAAAGCAAATAGGGTTTTTGGTTGTATTGAGAGGGGGATCATTTACTAATCAAAAGAGGTGGTGTTAACATTGTACAGGAATTTTGGGACCAGGCAACATCGCCTGAGAGTGAAGAAGACGAGAGTTAAGACGGTAGTAAGGCAGGGGACCTTTACTCAGAGAGGAGTTAATGCATGGAATGGTCTCCCTGGAAAGATAATGGCAGCGGAAACAACAGATAAGTTTAAATTAGAATTAGATAGGTTCCTGGAAGTTGTAGAGATAGAGGGGTGTAGGGATGTTACAAGGACTTTTAGGTAGTTTGAGCATTGATGGGTGATTGTGTGCTCTGTGTATGGAGTGCTGTTGGTGGGGGTCTCATCAAGGGGTGCTGCGTGGTTGATGCTGTTTGTTTTTTACCCAATAACCACCTTCACCCACCCACCCCCTCCTCCGGAAAGGAAAAAAACCCATTTCTTGTGTATCCTTGAGTGTAATCATAAACAAGGTGAATGTGTGAATAATATGTGGACCAGCAAAGGAACAGATAAAACTTTTGATTGAGACGTGTCGTTATTTAACTGTTTCTATACTCTTGAATCAATAAAATGAGTGAATGAGTTCACTGTTTTGGGGGGGGGGAGGGAGTGGGGGATTTACACATAACATGACTTTGTATAAATAATGTCAGAAGAAAAAACATACAATCATGTGTCCCAATGCTACAGCATGCAAGCTGTGAGGTATTCTCTTTCTGTTTCTTACATAAAACAAACCTGATGCTGTTGATATCATGTCCTTATAAAGTTGTCTCCTCTCCAAAGGGTTGAGGAATGAAAAGTATAAACGTTATCTTTATGTATTTACAATCTTAAGTATGTGCCTTGCCCTTTTCTCTACAAAAGCTTCTTAAAGTTCTTGTTGACTGAACAAACAATATGTTACAATTCTGCTTGTTGTGTATAACATACAAGCAAAAGGTTGTGATAAATATGTACAGCAATTTAAAAAAATATATCAAATTAAGCAAAGAAACTCGAGTCAAATAAACCTTTTGTTGAACGTTTGTGAAATTTTTCCACGATACTATAAAAGATGTTTACATCCAAATTATAAGGTTTATCTTGAGGCTCCTTATTAAGGTGACAACAAGCCTTACTGCCTGCTGTTAGCTTAGTGGTTTAAGGTGGCTATCTTTGAATCTTAGGGTCTTGAGTTTGAGCCCCGTTGGCCACCGAATTAACACCAGGTGTGGTTGACTCAACCTGTCATCCTTCTGAGGTTGGTGAAATAAGTACCAGTGTGCTGGTATTGAGGCACAGCATCAGTGGTATATTCATGCCCCCAACACAATGATAGCTACCCGGCAGCCAAGCTGCCATTTGCAAGAAGAAGAAGAAAAAGAAAAAGAAGCATGCCTTCATAAGGAGGATTCAGATGGAGATGCAGTGCCATTGTTGGTATCTAAGATAATGGCAAATTGTAGCTGCTTTGGATTGCATGGGGATCAAATGAGGAATTGAAGTATGTCACTCTGTTTGGTGAGGTCACTTGAACAGTCACTCGTTAACATCAATTCACTTGTATTATACGGTACTAGCAATTAAGAGCTTGTCCTTGCGGATGGGAGGACGAGGAAGCAGGACTTGGAGTGCAGTATGTGTTTACTATGGTTCCACCGGGCTGTTGTTAGGGATTCGTTCCCAATAAAAGGGAATATCCTTTGACAGCAAAATAGTCACTTAATGTTAAGACTGCTGTTTTTGGGGTGAAGTGAATCGATGAAAAGGTAATATACGTTGGACGGATTTGACTGAATAACCATGTAAAAAGGAGTGTTTATTCATCAAAACCTTATTCTTTGGAGGAACGTAGAGCTAGAATCAGCAATGCAATCAATGACATCACTCAGCAGCAACTGGAGAATGTTTTTTGAGGATTAGAAAATCAGATTGAAAAATGTATCCCAGCAGATGGGAGTTTTGGTGAAACATTAAAAAAAATTTTTTAACTGTATTATGTTAAAACGTTTATGAATTGTACTTTCATGAACCATTGATAGTTTGTTCATATCATGTGCACATCAAAAAGTTATAAACGTTCAAAGTTGCAGAAGGAAGTGATAAACACCCTGAATAGATATAATCTATATGTTCAACCAAATAAGCAGACTAACCCTATGACATGATGCTGATGTTATTAGCATAAATTACACCAACACATCACCTCCAAACTTGGAGATATCCATATGGCACTCAAAGCCTATGGTCACGAATTGATGAAAGCGGAGATGTCGATCTATATTTCGCCCTTGTTGGAGCTCATCAGGACAACATATTGATGATCGTTTATTTGTGACCATATTAGGCTCATTAATATAACTGAATCGAACCCCCTAACTTGACGAGGCAGCAGGGCACAGATTGAGTCCCATCACAGCGCTTGTTGCACGACCAGCCAGCAAGAAGTGTCGCCTGCCACGTGAACACATTGTCTCTGCACTGCTGATTACCAGTCAGGAGGTTTCCAGCCAGAAATATTAAATTCAACCAAAGAAACACACTGACCCTATGTCATGACGCTGACGTCATGGACAAATTATGCAAATATATCACTTCCAAACTAGGATGAATCCGGCACTGAAGTCTTTGCAGACTGAGATTAAATCAGGTCGTATAGCAAACACCCCCAAATCGATCACTCTAACTTGTTGAGGCAGCAGGACACAGATTGAGTCCCGTCACAGCACTTACTGTACGAACTGCCAGCAACAAACACATTGTCTCTGCCCTGCTGATCACCAGTTAGTGGGTTTGCAGTCAGAAATAATTAACTAAACGTAAGGAGCACACTGACCTGAGATGTGACATGACACTGACGTCATGCACACATAAATTATCTCGGTCTGAAAAGACATGAGTGCCACATGTACGCCATCCTAGTTTTGAGGTGATGTTTGATAATACATTTGCGTGATGTCAGGGTCACAAATCACAATGTAATATCGAGGGTGGTGGTGGTGGTGGTCGAATGGCAGCTTAGCTGCCAGGGAAGCCATCATTTCTTGAAGCGTGACTGTCGCTGATGCAGTGCCCCTCTACCAGTACACACACTGGAACTGGTACTCATTTCGCCGACCGTCGAAGGATGACAGGCTGAGTCAACCCCCTGGTGCATTAATTCAGCAGCCGATGGGGCTTGAACTCAGGACCCTTGGATCCCAAGCCACCACCCTAACCACTGAGCCAACACTAGGCAAGCCATATCGAGGTCAATGTGCTCTTTACATTATATATATATTATATATATATATATATATATATATATATATATATATTATATATATATATATATATATATATATGAGGCGCCGCGAGGAGGAGTGATGTAAGGGACACCGGCCATTTTGGAGTTAATGCCATATAGCACTATTTTAACCCTTCCCCTATCATCCGAGCCTATCATCATCATATCAATAAAAAATGTCGCTTCCATCACTCCTCGCGGGGCCTCATATATATATATTATATATTGTTGCGAATTCGCGCCCGCCGGCGTGCGAACGACCACGTGACTCGAATCGCGGTACGTCGCCCACCGGACGGACAATTCCGTCGTGACCCTCCCGGACTAACTCCGGGATCCAGTCACGGGTGGGCCTTTCGGCCTCACCACGATCGTGCCAATCGGCCACCGCGTGGGATAGGGTTGTTCGCCAAACTCGACCTACCTAAGTACCCACGCGGATGGTAAACCGGGCGACCGCACCTCGCCGCAGGTCGACTTCGGACACGGCCCGTTAAGCGATCCGTTCCGTGCTATCGGGATAACCGAGCGGTGTTATCGTCGGCCTCGACGGTTCCTGATTAATTATCGGGCGTCCCGCGCCCACTCAGACCCTTTACGTGAAGCAAGATGAAGACCCAACAAAGGAAAGGACGCAGCGAAACGGGGGAAGAATTCAACAAGTACGCATTTATTACACACACGGACACAAAGCACACATATATCACATATTTACAGCCAGAATGCACATATATCAAATAGAAAATAGACAACGACGACGCAGAGCTACAACCGACTAACGCGAACACTCGGCAACACTTATACAATTTTACTTACTAAGACTCGGCGCCACACACACACGTTCACACAGAACCCAAAAGAAAATGGAAGTCGCGACTTCCCTGCGTTAGAGTCCTTGGCGACCGTCCTCCTCTCGCGGTCTGCGAGCTCTCTCCGCTCCACTCGACGCGAGATCCTCCGGCGTGCCTCGTGCCTGCCCGTGCTGGCCCCTCGACGCCACGGACCAGCACCGACGAACAGAGAGAGACCAAAGAGAGCGCCGAACCAAGAGAGCACAAACAAGAGAACCCAGAACCTCCTGCGCCTCTGACTCTTGTACCCCCGGCGCCCCGCCCCGTTCTTGGCTCCACCCTCCTTCGAGGCGCTTCGAGAAGGGGGGCGTTCCCTCTCGCTCCCCCTCCCCGCGCCATCCGGGGGCGAGGAGAATCCGTCCTGGCGCCGGCCAGGAAGAAAACGAGCGGGAAAACCCGCGCCCTCGCTGCGGGGATTTCTTCCTTCCTTCTCGCGTTCGACGGTTTCCAGCGCGGAAACCGTCGTACGTGGACCGCGGAGGATGGCGTTCGTTGGTGTGGGTAGTGGCGAAGATGGTGATGGTTGTTGTGAGATGGCGGTGCTGGCGTTGTTGGAGTGGTGCGTGGTTGGGGTTGAAGTGTGGTTGGCGTTGTTGTAGTTGGCTCGAAAATAAAGCAAGAACAGAAAAACGCCTAACTCAAAGTGTCGCAGCCCGAATTAATCACATTAATTCCCTCTAAACAATGGGTTTGGGCTAACTACACATGTACTTCAGAAATATATCTCACCTACGGGACCTGAATGATGTAATGCGAATTTCCACAGCCGTAACAATATATATATATATATATATAATATATATATATATATGTAGAAAGACCCCACACACACACACACACACACACACACACACACACACACACACACACACACACACACACACAACACACATACACACATCTCTCACCTGTGAATGAAGGAATAGCCAATTAGCTCTCACCTAATCAACCAAACCCAGGTGGCTAGGATTGGTGATTTAGTTGATTCGGTGAGAGCTGATTGGCTATTCCCTCCATTCACAAGTGAGAGATGTGTGTGCGTCTTTCTTTATTTATATATTGAATGCTTTCGACGTTTGAACATGGTACATGCTTGGGAGCCTCATTGGTATGCATTGCTGTCTGCGCTATCGCTGATTATTCGCAAAGAAGCGAAGAAACGGTCCGGTAGCTGAGGGGGTGTATAGCATTGGGATTCTCATGTGTGTACCATGTGTGAATGTCTTTATACCTGTGGAGGAACTCTGGGAAGGGTTTGAAACAGCGAAGCACTTACCTTGTGCAGGGCTTCTTGGGTTGCTTTATGCAGCTTCTTCGGCTCGAGGAGTGTGGGAGGTATCAATTATTTATATAATCCGAGCCACCTGGGCTTAGTTGATGAGGTGAGAGCTTATTTGCTATTCCCTCCATTCACAGGTGAGAGATGTGGTGGGTCTTTATATTATATATATAATATATATATATATATATATATAATATATATATACGATATATACATATGTATGTATGTATGTATGTATTTATTTATTTATTTATCACCCAAGCTCTTCTAGCCAAAGAAAGCTGTTTAACGCAAGCAAGAAAAGCTACACAAGGTAAGCCCTTCACTGTTTTTAACCCTACCCGGGTTCTCTCTACAGCTGCAGACATTCATGAGTAGCACATAAATGAGAATCCTGAGACACCGACCGGTTCATTTACTTGTGGGCATCATCAGTGACAGCATAAACAGAAACGCGCACCACCAAGGCTCCCAATCATGTACCACGTGCAATGCCAATAACGGTTAACATATAAATATCAAGATCAAATCATGTCTGTCCTCTGCAATTGGAGGGAATAACCAATCAGCACTCACCCATGTATGGGGTTTAATTTACGAACATCCTAGCCACTTGGTTGATTATGAGAGCTGTTAGGTTCAAAGAGTTCAAAAGAGGAGAGAAGGTTGGGGTGAGAGAAAGGGGTGAGAGAGAAGGGGATAAGGAGGAGAGCGAGTGAAGGAAGAAATTGGGGGTGGGGAAGGGGGCGATTGGTTCTGGTATTGTATCTGAATTGGTGAGCATAATTTGCAATATATATATAATATATATATATACTACATATATATATATATAACATATATATATATATATACATATATGTCTCTTGTGACAATTTAATATTCAAACTGAACAAACTTTATAGGTTATGCCATACAATTACCTATTAATTCGTGTATTTAAGAAAAATATTTTAAATCTTAAGTTTCCACTTCATACATGATGAAACTACCAATGAGTACAACGTGCAAGTCATGATGCAGACATAAAATTAAGTGCAATCAAACAGAATGGGCAAAACATGGTTTAACAAGCATACCCTCCCGTTCTGTAATAAGAGATAAAATTGTGGTCTTGGCATCCAGGTAGCAAACAAAAATGCGAGCGGCTCCCAGAAAGCTTCGATTAAATGCTTTCGAGTCAAACAAACAATTGCGAGATGCTGTTTGACCCGCTTTCTGAACGCAAAACAACCTTGATAAAATCCTGGTCTCGTGCCCTCTCACGGTATAAAAGCGGCATCAAGGCAGTGAGGCCACATAGCACTAGATGCATCAGGCTGGGAGGAGAAACCTTGAGGAAACGAGAAGGTACCACTACCCCGAGGTAAGGGTGTCCATCATCTGGCTCACTCATTGAAAATTGCTTTCAATCGACATAACTGAAAACGTGATGCTTTGCCTCAAATTAAGATCTTGCAGGCCCTTTCTTCATAATAATTTCATTTAAACAGTCTAAACAGATAAATCAGTGTTCGTCAATGGCCTCACTGTTCTAATGTAATATTATATCACAGCTCAAATGTTGTCTTCAAGTCACAAAATCTATTGGGCAAAACGAAATAATAACAAGTTGTGCAAAGGAATAGAAATATGACTACATTTTGCCTGTTCATCCCAGCGTTTTGTCTTTGAAACTTCTAAATCTCTTTTAAAGTTAAACAAAATACAAATTCAAATTTGAAAAAAATGGGAATTATTATCTGATTATTATCACAGTTTTCACTTCCTATCGTGATGTAAAAATGCAACATTAAGGAGTAAATGCAACTTCAGTGAATCCGTGACTTTTCAAAATGACATATTCTAATGCGGATGAGGCCTTTCGCGCACACGCTGTGTGTGCGTTTTCAGTGACTCGCTTCTGATAGTGTTGGCACTTTTAACCTGCCATTGCCCATGATAAATCTGGAAGTCAAGTCGTCTTTTTTAACATCATTTTCATCATTTAAGTGAAATAATGGCAATTTCAAAATGTTAATCATAACTGTTCTGTTGCTGAATGCAAATCGGACTCACGAGAAATAATTTCCTGTTAATACAAGCAAGTGTCCACAGTGGATATATATATATATATATATATATATATATATATATATATATATATATATATATATATATATATATACATACATACTCGTAAAAAACAAATTTAGATTTGTTTTTGTAAAAACAGAGGGATGAAATCTCAAAAAAACAACCAAACAAGGTGTGAATGACACCACATTACGACGCCACAATCCTCGTGGTTTACCATCACGACATCTTTTGACATTTAACTTTTGTTGTGGGATTGTAATGGAACAACGTCGAAAGATATTGTGATGCTCAACCAGAGGAGGATTGTCGTGTCATATTGTAGCAATGTAATGTGGTGTCATTCTTCATTGTTATGCTTCTTCTTCGTTATTCTTCTTGATTCTTCTTCTTCATGCATCACAATCCCACAACAAAAGTTCAATGTCAAAAGATGTCATGATGGTAATCCATAAGAGGATTGTGGTGTCATATTGTGCCATCGTAATGTGGTGTCATTGTTCATTGCTATTCTTATTCTTCATTCCTCTTCTTCATTCATCTTCTTCATCCACCACTGACGGGTTCATCGACTTCTCACTTCAAATGAGCAACGTCTCATCTCAAATGAGTGTGTATTGGTAGAAACGGGAATTCAGTGTAAATATTCAGTGTGCAGATATTGCAGTAGGTGGAGCTGGTAACCTTTGCAACCTCGTTCCATTCCACCAGCTAAGATTTCCAATCCATGCTTGTTGTATCTGCGAAGTACTGCTTGGGAGTGAGGGTGATGTTATGAAAGCTTGGCTGGAAAGCTAATTTAGGCACGTTTTGGACCAACCACCTGATGGAAGACCACCAAAGATTTTTTTCCATGCCAACTGACCACCTACAGGCACCTATCCCTCTCCACATTGCTTCGAGTCCCCAAACTGCGCCCTCTCTCTATCCTCCCCATAGCTTTGCTTTCGGCAATTTCCATTCATTATTTCCACAGCATTTCATTCTGGTTTCTCATTTGATGATCCATAGATCAGTAGTTTCACTTTCACTTTGGGATATCAGTTTTGATTCGTCATTGCAACTTGTGATGCAATGCGAATTATGGACGGAAAAGGTCAAAAACTATTTTGGGGGGAATTTTTTTTCAATTTTTTAAGTGGTATAGAGGGGTCTAGAGTGGCTTAAGAGTTTTAAAAGGTCAAAAAGGGGTCTAATGTGTTTTAAGGGTCATAAAGGGGTCATAAGTGTTTAAAGGGTCTTAAATGGGTCTACATGTCTAAAGGGGTTTAAGGGCGAAAGAGCAAAAGGTGTCAGAAGTGTCCAAATGGTTTGAAATTGTCCAAAGGGTCTGAAAAGTGTAGAAAGGGTCGAAAAAGGTCCATACATCTCAAACGGGTCCAAATGGGTTTGAAGAGGTCTAAAAAGTCTTAACAGGGTCTAAATGGGTATTAAAGGGTTAAGGGGTTTAAAGGGTCCGATGGGGTCTACAAGCCATACAGGGTGTAAAGGAGTAAAGCTGTTGTAAACTAATTACCTCATGTTAGTAAATAAATTAATTCTGTAGTGCAACACGGAGATAGTGGGCCAAATGACCTCCTCATGACTGTTTAAAACACCTAATTCGGTGCATTGTGGTTAAAAATCTGATCGTAGAAAGTTTCGTCCCGAATTAACTTTGGGAGCTCAAAGCAGTAAGGTCACAATCAAAAAAACATTTCGTTTTTATATAATGGAGATGGACAACCGATTTTCCTGCTGCAGCCTCTTCTTCCTCCCTCTTCTTCCTCTTCTCAGAGAAGTGGCATCACTTCGTTTCTTCCATTGACCAGCTTACAGTGAGATCTCATGGTAAAGCCATGGCTAACAGAGAAAAGCTCCATTCGAAACTTATTGAAGGTTACAGTAAAGCTCATCCAGAAACATGTCCTTTTACAGCTCGTTTTGATATGTAACAAAAAAGGTTATGCAACAGCAATGAAACCCCCCAACCCCCTATAAGTGGAAAACTCAATAACGTTTGGATGTACATCCACACCCACCAAACTCCAAACCCCAGCCCCCACATGTTCTGCACATAATTTTTGAAAGGCCCCTTCAATAAGACATTGTTAATAGGTCGGAGATGTCGATAATATTGGAAGAAATGAAATATATTTCACCTGTGATTGAATATTCCTGTGATAGTGACCAGAAACCATTTGAAAACTCAAAAAAACAATGAATCGTTTCCAAGGTTACCGGCTCCACCCAATACGATATCTCCTCATTGAATTTTTACACGAAATTCCCGTTTCTACCAATTAAATAAACACTCCAAAAAATTGCTCATTTGAGCTGAGACATCTACGATGAAATTAATCAAACATTTACAATCAATTTATAATCA
The DNA here is from genome assembly GCA_035128595.1 of Eptatretus atami. NCBI lineage: Eukaryota > Metazoa > Chordata > Myxini > Myxiniformes > Myxinidae > Eptatretus > Eptatretus atami. Next base: position 27,995,508 of record CM068968.1, read on the forward strand.
AAAACCAATCACAATGTTAAATTGTTGTTTTTTTTTTACTATATATGAACAAAGGGTCGAAGTAGGTTAATGTTAACTGTAAGTTTGCAATATAAATGTACACGCACACACACACACACACGACACACACACACACACACACACACACACACACACACACACACACTTGTGTGTATATATATATATATATATATATATATATATATATATATATATATATATATATATATATATATATATATATTTGTATATTTGAGGTTTATATTTGGTGAAGTAACTATAATGTCAACATTTTTTCTACAACCTCTTATTTCACCCTTGTGAGTTATGTCGTTAGATGAGCAGTAAAATTACCATTAAATCGATGTATGGGTTGTTTTAGTACTATGTTCATTTGTTGAATGATTGGAGCATTTGAGAGGGCACATGACTCCTTCGCCGATCTTACCGATCATGATAGCATCTTGATTACAGTTCTTTTTCACATTTGATACCATATTTGATGATCGGAGGTTACCACCTCACCAAATATATCACTATCCGGGTTGACATCCGAAAGAAAATGGGTTTTCATGAAGCATTGCATATATATATATATACACATATGTATCCATGTATATCTATGTATATTTGTATATACATATTTTTATATATATATATATATATACACATATACACAGGGTGGCCATAAAGTCTGGAAACATAAGCGAATATACATTATAAATGGTTTATTGACATTACATTACAATACATGATATTATGTTCAATGACATTACATGACAGATTCAATGTGTTGCCCCTCGTATGTATGCTGAAGGTGCAGGTTTATTCAGTGAAAATAAGAGACACGAATCGTCTCAGCCAACGCATCATGGATGCATGTGCAGGAATTGATGGAAATGCTGCATTCATGCACCGCGTTCATTTCAATTTTGCACAGCGCATTGAACTGTGCATTTCTCATGTCAATAAACCATTGAAATGTATATTTGCCTATGTTTACAGACTTTATAGTCACCCTGTATATACATATATATATATATATATATATATATATATATATATATATATATTGATACATACATACATACACAGGTGATATATTGGATGTACTAGTCGATAAAAATGATAATTTAATTATCTTCCTGGTATTGGCTGCAATAACATCTTATGGAGATGTAGGGGGGTGTAGCTCTGCTAAACTCATGCCTAATAGGTGGAGCCTATGCAACTGTTTAGCCAGCAGAAGCGTGTGTTGTGTGTGTGTGTGTGTACATTTAGATTGCAAATTTACAGTTGTTTTAAGCATAACCTTCACCTCATGATACATTAAGTATTATTTCCTTTACAATTGTAAATTTTACATATAATCCCACCATCGTTTTGTGTTTGTGACTCAAACTACAACACTGCTTCACCTTCTAGCCTCCCCATGGGGTCCAGAACATTTCGACTATGTCATCTCTGCCTTCTGCTGACAATTCACTCCATACTTTTCTGGACAACTGAAGCAGGTAAAATATCAAGCAACTCAACATCCGAGTTGTTTTTATTATATGTACTAAGTTTACAACTGATGCATTTAGACAAGCTTTTGGAAAGTATAATTGCAAGGTTAATGCTATTCTACAGACATGCCAGTGGGAATGGGGAAGATAAGCAAATTTAATCTATAAGCCAAAATATATTTCAAATTTGAGCATTGGTATGAAACCAGCCCCAAATGGCACTTACTGCTATTATTATGAAATAATAAAGAAAAAAAGTAAAACCTCCATTCTTTATTTATATAATCAAACAATTATGAGGTGAAATAGTTTAAATTTATGTGTATGTTTGAAGTCTTGTCCACGTAGTGATGAAAAATTGTTGTACTAGTAGTATTGTAGTGGTGCAAAAAACACTTTTTAAACCAAATCCTCCAAAATAATATTACTTTCCCACAGCTCATGAAAATTTGGAATTTGGACCAAAGTGTGATTCAAAGAAAAACTTTGAACAGCCTACATGCCAAAAGATTGGATATTCAGAATATATTACTGAAAGGAAATGGGTATGCCTGGTGTTAGTTTCATGGTTAGGGTTGTAGGCTTGGGATCTGAGGATCCTGAGTTCAAATCCCGCTTGGCTGTTGAATTAATAATTAATACCAGGTGGGGTTGACTCTGCCTGTCATTCTTCTGAGGTTGGCAAAATGAGTGCCAGCTTGCTTGTATCCTGTGTCGGAGTGGCGACCTGTCCAGGATTGTGCCCAATAGCCCAGGAAACTGCTTAGGCAGCACCAACGCTCTGCGCAGAGTATGGTCCCAAATGGATGGATGGATGTGGATCATTTTCGAGCCAGTTTCACTCATTTTCTCCAGCAGTGGATTAGCTTCCTGTGCCATTTGAATAGAAATGGTGTTTTTGCCTTTCAAACTTGTTTAAAGTGAAAAACGTTTCGACTACCACTCATATAACTCAAAAACTGGAATGGCACTCTGTAGAGTGTATACCTCCGCTAGGCTGAACACGTTTTATATCCCAATGATAGGCCAGATCTGCGTCCGGACCTGAACCAAAATCTTTTCGACTAATTCGTGTCACATACCCAACTCATCCACCAAGTTTTCACACAATCCGTCTCCAACTTATTGAAACATTATGCTATATATCGTTTTTGGCCCCATTTCTCAATTGTGATCAATCCATAAAATATATATTTTTTTATTTTATTTTGTATGCTGATTCGCATCTTCACCAAAATTGAATCAATTCTTCCTTGTCACACAACCAACCTGTCCGCCAAGTTTTGTCTAAATCCATCCACACCATTTTAAGATATCGTGATATATATTGTTTTTGGCTCAATCTCTCATCTCTCAATGGTGAAGAATCACTTAAAAAAATTATAGTGTCCGGATCCGGATCTGGATCTGGATCCGTATCTTCACCAAAATAGAATCAATTTGTCCTTGTCACACACCCAACTTCAATGATCTGAAGGCGGTAAGGAGATGTCAAAATTTAGCCAATTTTTGGAAAAGGCATAATTATTATAAACTAGCAGAGTAGCCGCCCTACGATATTGTTCCAAGCATGCAACATGTTCTTCTGACACATACCTTTATTGAGGCAGTGTATAGGCAACTGACAGCTCTATAGAGGCGAAAAAAACCCAGGTTACGTGCATGAAGCAAAAACATACCGACTGCATTGCATTCAAAACACCTCACAGCACTGGAAAACGTGGGGACAAGGAATAATGTACTGGAAATGGTGGAGACTTGGAATACCGTCCCACACCTGGAGGCTGCACGATACACATTTACATGGAGAATTTGTGTCCCTCCCCAAGACCACCGACAAAGATAAAAACAAACACCCCTACACATTATTTATTGGGGTCATGTTGATCCTATGGAGCAAATCTCGATGTGATCAACCCAGAACTGTAGGAATAGCGCAACAAACAAACACACAAACACCGGTCCATAAATTTAAGGAAGGATGTATGGCATCCATCCATCCATCCATTGGGAACATGCTCTGTGCAGAGCATTGGTGCTACCTAAGTAGTCTCCTTGGATATTGGGCACAATCCTGGATGGGTCGTCACTCCGACACAAGATCCTAGCAAGCTGGCACTCATTTTGCTGACCTCGGAAGGATGACAGGCAAAGTCAACCCTACCTGTTATTAATTCAAGAACCGAGTGGAATTTGAACTCAGTACCCTTGGATCCCAAGCGCACCACATATATGGGATATAATTGTGAAAAGTAAGACCTAGTGAGCGATTCCAAGGGAAAATAACTTTGCTACAGCGATGACACCAATTTTTTTCTCCTCTGTTATTCTTGACACAAATAAGCTGTCTGTGGGACACAAACTCAAGAGAATGGTGATGAACTAGTCTCATGTTTCCTCATTTCACATATACAAGCCACACCCACCGCCTTTTCCCATTTGTATCAGTACAGTATGTTGTGGTATTAAAGCAAACTTTAACAAGTGGAGGTACATTCAAAGTACACCAAATATAAATAAATAAATAAATAAATAACAAATCCTCCAGCGCCCGGCGATGCCGTCGTGCAGCACATGGAGATGGAATTGTGAGGGAGAAGTGTAAAATAAATGATTGATTAATTAATTAATTGCATAATTAAAGTAAATAAAGAAATAGTAATCGTAAAATGATTCAGTTCTGAATCAATTGGCGAATAGCATACCAAAACCACCACTGTTTCATCCGAATCTATAACTTTTCGAAAATTAAGTAATTCGCCGAAAAATGAATAATTAATTGATTTATCAATAAATCAAAAATACACTTTATAGCCAAATCAGTTGTTCACTGTCGTGTCCAAATATCAGCTTCCTAGCTCAAAAGGTGCCTGAGATATTGTCCAGAGGAGAAAGAAAATAAATAAGTAACAAATATATTAATAATAATTAAGTAATTAATCAATTAATTGATTAATCCAAAATATTTTAAAACACCGTTTATGCAAAAGTACATCTTCACTATTGTGTCCAAATTTCAGCTTCCTAGCTCAAAGGATGGCTGAATTATCACCTGGGCAAACAAATAAACAAACAAACGGAGTAAAAACTGAGTACTCCCTTCGGTGCCCAGCGATGACGTCAAGCATCACCTGGATATGGAATTGGCAAGGCGCAGTGTACAACAACACCATGTTTCATCTTTCAGAAAAAAAAAAATTGACAAGTTTCAATCATGAAATAACAAGGCATTTGCTTCGACAAGTACAAAAAAAGAAACTGGTTTGTTTGGAATACGTTTTTAAAAAAACAATCACGTCTAGATTTGTATTTACTTACTTGTTTTGTTTTCTTTGTAAGAATGAATGACTTATTTTGCTTTTGTGTTTTATCACAATACCCTACAGGAGTAAATCTGGAAAGCAACAATTATGTTGAAGACATCAATTTTCAGGGGAAGAAAGAAATAGAAAATAAATTGATCAGAGAGAAAAGATATCATATCCGTCCATGCTCTTGGTGTCTGAAAGCTGAGAAGGGATGCAAAGGTGATGTTGGTCCACCAGGGCCTTCAGGAGAAAAGGGAAACATCGGACCTAAGGGTTATGGATTCCCTGGGCAAAAAGGCGATCAGGGAGTGCCTGGTCCTTGTGGACCAGATGGCTATCCAGGAGCAAAAGGTGATAAAGGAGTCTGTGGTCCTCATGGATTAAAAGGCCATAAAGGTGAGCATGGAGATATGGGAGACATGGGACCAATTAGCCCTCCAGGACAGAAGGGAGACAAAGGTGATCCTGGATACTCTGGCCAACATGGGATAACTGGAGAAAAAGGGGACACTGGATATCCTGGACTTCCTGGAATGCCTGGGGCAAAAGGAGATCAAGGAGGTGCAGGGCCACCTGGAATACCTGGTGAAAAAGGAAACCAAGGACCTTGGGGACTCCAAGGTGATAAAGGTTATTTAGGGCCAAATGGTGCTATGGGAGAACAGGGAGATACAGGACACCCAGGACACATTGGAAGTGTTGGCATACCTGGAGAGAAAGGAGATAAAGGAGATGCAGGGCAATGGGGTCAACCAGGCATCCCTGGAGAAAAAGGTGGTATTGGGGATGTAGGATATACAGGTAGTCCAGGATCTCCAGGAGAAAAAGGACATCAAGGAGATTCTGGGATACCTGGAGGAAATGGTGCTCCCGGTGCAAAGGGAGAAAAAGGAGATTACGGTTACCCTGGTGATAATGGAGGGCCTGGAGCCATTGGTGAGAAAGGAGATGCAGGATTACCTGGTGTTCCTGGAGCACAAGGGGAAAAAGGAAATACAGGCTCAGTTGGATACTCTGGAGATGATGGTCTTTCTGGATCTCAGGGTGAGAAAGGAGATATAGGATTACCTGGTCACTCTGGACTTCCTGGAGCTAAGGGAGAGAAAGGAAATACTGGTTATCTTGGCAAAGATGGAGATGTTGGAGAATCTGGAGAGCAAGGACAACATGGTTTCCCTGGAGAAAAAGGTCAACAAGGATATCCTGGAAGCACAGGTAGCATTGGACCAGCTGGACAAAAAGGAGACAAGGGTCTTTTAGGATATCATGGAACAGTTGGATCACAAGGAGAAAAAGGTGATAAAGGTAATCTTGGACTATCTGGCCTCCATGGAATTCCTGGACAACCTGGAGAAAAAGGAAATGTTGGATATCCTGGTGCTCCTGGTTTTGCAGGAGAAAAAGGTGATAGGGGCTTCCCAGGGTCTCCAGGAGTTGATGGAGCTCCTGGAGAAATAGGAGAACAAGGTAATACAGGATATAGTGGAAGCCATGGCTTGCCTGGAGAAAAAGGAGATAAAGGTGATGCAGGATATCCTGGAGCTCCTGGATTACATGGAGAAAAGGGAAACCTTGGAGCACAAGGACAGCCTGGAAAGGATGGATCTCATGGACATGATGGTGAGAAGGGACAACCTGGTCTTCCTGGAAGTAATGGGATTTCTGGACCAACAGGAGAAAAGGGAGATAGGGGATTTCCTGGTGCACATGGTAGACAAGGAGATAAAGGTAATCAAGGTGCAACAGGATATCCTGGAAGTGATGGCATTCCTGGAGAAAAAGGTGAATTAGGACTGTCAGGGATTCCTGGGACTAATGGAATACCTGGGGCAAAAGGAGATCAGGGAAGTTTGGGTGCTACCGGAGGAGTTGGAGGAAAAGGAGAAAGAGGAGATTCAGGACTTCCTGGCATCCCAGGGTTTACAGGTGAAAAGGGGAACCAAGGCCCTTCTGGGATCAATGGATATCCTGGTTTTAAAGGAGAGAAAGGAGATCAAGGGCCTCAAGGTTATCCTGGAAGTAAAGGAGACATTGGATATATGGGAGCAACAGGCAACAAAGGTGAAAGAGGAAGCAATGGTTTCCCTGGTGCAAAGGGAGACAAGGGAAATATTGGATACACTGGAAGTCCTGGACAAGCTGGGGAAGCTGGAGACAAAGGACAAACTGGGCAGGCGGGAACCAATGGTTTTCCAGGAGTCAATGGAGACAAAGGCAATGCAGGATATCCTGGAAGTCCTGGAGTGACTGGACCCAAAGGAAATATTGGTCATCCAGGTAATCCTGGAAGTAAAGGTGAAATAGGAAATACTGGATTCCCTGGGTCTCCTGGATCCCCAGGAATTCCAGGATACAAAGGAGACAGAGGATACCCTGGCTCACCAGGTGCAAATGGAGAGAAAGGTGACCAAGGGGGTCAAGGAGCCTCAGGTGCGCAAGGGCCTGTAGGACCTCAGGGGGAAAATGGCAATTCTGGAATTCCAGGATATGTAGGAGCACCTGGAATTAAAGGTGAAAAAGGAGATGTAGGCCCAGGTGGATCTCCTGGTATGCAAGGTGATATGGGCCCTCAAGGACTTAAAGGAGACAGTGGATTGCAAGGAAGTCCTGGGTATACTGGCCAAAAAGGTGAAAAGGGTAGTGTAGGAATTCCTGGAAATGATGGTTTTCCAGGAGCTAAAGGAGAAGCAGGAATACAAGGAATTTCAGGAAGTAATGGTGTACCAGGACTTCAAGGAAGCAAAGGGGAAATTGGTTATCAAGGTCTTACAGGGCCTCCAGGAGTACAAGGAAACAAAGGAGACATAGGTCCTACTGGACCTACAGGTTACCCTGGAGGTAAAGGGGAAGCAGGACTTATTGGACTTCATGGACAAAAAGGTGACATGGGTGATTCAGGACAATTTGGGCTGAATGGAGAAAAGGGTGATAGAGGAATAATTGGCATTCCAGGAATGAAAGGAGATAAAGGAAATTTAGGATATCCTGGTAGTCCTGGTGCACAAGGATCAAAAGGTGATAGAGGTGAAATTGGCTTCACTGGCATACCAGGAATCCCAGGAGGGAAAGGAGAACAAGGTGATATTGGGGCACAAGGAGTTGGATATCCTGGAGTGCCAGGAGACCAAGGGGTGCCTGGTAATGCTGGCATTAATGGTGCTCCTGGTGATAAAGGATCTGCTGGAAGCCCAGGTTATAATGGAGAAAAAGGACAAACTGGAGCAATGGGATTGCAAGGAATTTCAGGAGACATAGGAAATCCTGGTTATGCTGGAGTAAAAGGAGAAGTAGGTGATGCAGGATTCCCAGGTAGTACTGGGTATCCTGGAGCAAATGGAGAAAAGGGAGATACTGGTGCTCCTGGAAATAATGGTGCTGCTGGAATGAATGGAGCCAAAGGTGACACAGGGCCCACTGGATCACCTGGATATACAGGATCAGTAGGACCTAAAGGTGAGGTGGGGGCTCCTGGTTCTATGGGATCTCAAGGAGAAAAAGGAGAAAAGGGAAATATTGGCCCTGTCGGAGCTCCCGGACTACAGGGTGCCACTGGACCACAAGGAGCAGTCGGGGAAAAAGGAAACATGGGAATCATGGGACAACCTGGACAACAGGGGATTAAAGGGGATGCTGGAATTCCTGGAGCAACTGGTGCACATGGACAGAAAGGAGATGTTGGAGTCACTGGATATCCAGGAGCCAAAGGAGACACTGGAGTCCCTGGATACTTTGGGGCAAAAGGAGATAAAGGCAGTATTGGATATACTGGAAGCAAAGGAGAGCAGGGAGACACTGGAGTATCTGGAAGTCCAGGGCAAGTTGGAGTTAAAGGAGATCAGGGACCAGCTGGAAGTCCTGGATTTATGGGAGCCACTGGAATAAAGGGTGATACAGGAGCCCCTGGAGCTACTGGAGCACCGGGGCTACAAGGGCTAAAAGGAGAAGCTGGCGCACCTGGAATTCCTGGTATACCTGGCACTAAGGGAGATACTGGAAGTCCAGGTTATTCTGGAGCCAAAGGAGAAATGGGGATGATGGGACAAACTGGAGCCAATGGAGAAAAAGGATTCCAGGGTATTGGTGGACCAAAAGGTGAACATGGAGATGCTGGAATTCCTGGCATGAATGGATTTCCTGGGGCCCAGGGAGAAAAGGGAGATGTAGGACAACCAGGGAATGATGGAGCACCTGGAGAAAATGGAGACAAAGGAGGTCAGGGATCTCCAGGTAGCATTGGGGCTACTGGAATTCAGGGAGATAAAGGCTATCAGGGAGCCCCTGGAAGTGCAGGATCACCTGGATTCAAAGGTGACAAGGGACAAAGAGGAAATACGGGACTTTATGGACAAAAAGGAGATACTGGTGCTACAGGATTTCCTGGAAGTATTGGGCCTGTTGGGTCAAAGGGTGATCAGGGACCTGGAGGACCACCAGGAGACACAGGTCCTGCTGGTGGACCTGGAGCTAAAGGAGGTAAGGGCAGCATTGGGCTGCCAGGTGCCAGTGGAGAGAAAGGAAACAGAGGTGCAAATGGGATTCCTGGGGCACCAGGGGCAAAGGGAGACCAAGGAGTAACTGGAGATACTGGATCACCAGGTTCATCTGGACAGAAGGGTGAAAGAGGAGATTCAGGTGTTCCTGGATCCTCAGGTATAAATGGAATGAAGGGTGATACAGGGTCAGCTGGATATAAGGGAAGTGTTGGTGCTGCTGGACCAATAGGTGAAACTGGTATACCAGGAAAACCAGGAAATAATGGCCCACAAGGACCAAAGGGGGATAAAGGAGACATGGGTGGCATTGGAAATACTGGTATCAAGGGTGATAATGGCATGCCAGGTCCTGTTGGTTGCAAAGGTAATACTGGAGCAATGGGAAATGTAGGAGACATTGGAAATCCTGGAGCTGCAGGAAGGCCTTGTGAAAAGGCAACTCCAGGAGCACCTGGCTATCCTGGAGAGAAAGGCAACAGAGGAAATCCTGGAGCTCAAGGAGCAATGGGAGAGAAAGGAAACAAAGGAATGCATGGTGCACCAGGACATCCTGGATCTGATGGAACCCCAGGAGGAGTTGGCTATCCTGGAAGGGCTGGCCCTTCTGGTCCAAAAGGAAACACAGGCACTGAAATTGGTATTCCTGGTGTCAAAGGAAACAAGGGTCAACCAGGTCAATCAGGTAAGCCATGGAACATTTTTCAGATGAACAGTTATTTCTCCAAATCTTTCCTGAACAAAATCTGAACTATAATTCTCACAATGACAGATTAATTATTTGTGAAAATAATTGTTTGACTGTGATTAGCAAATTTAAAACATGTCACTTGCTTCACTTTTACTTCACCTGATTCAGTATCATTTGTAAAGACCAAATAGAATACCAAATACTGGAAAAAAAAAACACTAACAAGGATTATTAAAAGAAACACTGGCAATCGTTTGTTGATCTGCCACGAAAAGTAAAATTGTCTCCTGGAAGGTGTCAGATATTTACAGGAAGGACACTTGGTAAATTGCCTGAACAACTTGCCCATGTTTTGAAGGTAAACTGATGCATTCTTTCAGGTGGTTCAGCTGGAACGCGTATTGTGATATTGAAGCAAAGCGTCAGAATTCAACACGAAGCCATCATGATATTACAAAAAGGTACATGTAAAGGCTTTCTCAATATCATCAAACACTTGGGAAAATGAAGTCATAGTTCCCCTTCACGTGATAATTCAGACCAACCTAATTTTGTTTGTATGATCATTTCTGTTTCCCAACAGAGGTATTCCTGACGCTGCAAGGACATCGCATAGCTCATGTTTTCTACTCCTACCCTGTGCGTTTTGAACTGGCACTCAAGTACAGCAGAGCGAAACATGGCAGCCTCATAGTACCACGACCTTACGATCATAGCATCCTCAGGGAGCACCTGCGCCAATTGGGAATCCAGAAAGCTTTCATCGGAGTTTGGTACAAAGATGGAGCATTCCGTGCCGCTGAATCCAACGAAAAACTTACCTACAACAACATTCATCCGAGCCAACAACATTTCCACCGCAATTGTGTGGTCATTCAGGATCACGACCACTGGGCCGTCGAAGATTGTCAAACACCATTGCCATTCGTGTGCGTCTTTAATAAGTACAACTAAGCAGGTTCTGCAGATTCCTGCCGCTTTATATTAAACGGGTATTAATTGAAATGAATCATCTTTTCCCGAGATGTTTTACCATCTTCATCTCCTTTTTGTCTCCAGTGATGGGATTTCATCCTTTCACTGGCCGCAAAGCTTTTCTCTCTTTTTGGGGGGAGAAATGCGTCATGCAACTTACACGACACTTGCAACTGTGTCTGTCAATGCTTGATACTTAATGTGGAAATGTTTACAGCAGTTTCTCCAGAATCGAGCAACTCTGACATCAGCCTAATGTAATTAATAATATGCAATGTAAATTTTGTCTTAAGGCTTAAAATGTGCTTGTTGAAATCTCCAACTCTTGACACCTAATGCAATTATTAATCTAGTTTCCATCTGTGTCAAGATTGTTGGACCAGAGGATTAAAACTGATGCCACAAATGCATTCTGCAATTTGCTGGTTGAAATTTTTTCAGCTTTGTAAATGGAGACTTAAATTATCATAGGATGTATGTGTACATGCTCCATAAATCCATGTGCAGAATATACACTTTGCTCTTTAGTTCACATTTAGGTGCTGAATACATGACTTGTAGCGAAAAATTAAAGAGGGCTCCGTCAGCAAAAAAAAACTTATCGATCACGTGTTTTTCTTTGCTTTTACTCGCAGATGAAACTTGTTTGCATGATTTACTGAAGTTGCATAAACTAAGGACGTCACTACGATTAAATTTATTGTTCAATAGACTGTGCTCCATAAACAGAAGTTGAAAGCAGATTTTTCAAATGGAAAGCAATGGATGAAGTGAAGTTTCGGGGAGCATTCAAAGCGAGATAAAGGTGCGCTCAGAGAAGGTTAAGTGCAAAAGCATTATGAGAGACTTTACAAATACAATGCATATGATACAATACTTGCAGTGCAAATCACATGAAGAAACACGAGAAGGTATTTGACCTCAGTCCAGCTGCAAACTGTCATTCTGGTGTCTCGCAGGCAGGGTGAAGCACCAATGTGCGTACCGTCCCTTGGATGGATGCTAAACTGGTGCCATCTGCTGGTATTAGTTGGTGGACATTTAAGATATCACAGTGTCCTTCTCGAAGAATCAGCGACCTTTCACCAACACGATGAACAAATTACAAGTTCCTACTCTAACCTACAGGGGGCATCAGCGTCACAACCACCCAACCAACCTCCCCCAGCCAGTGATGCCAATCGCCACCATGTGCTGCATATCTCCAACAGGCTGAACAGTTTACGTTCCACTGATAAGCCGGATCTGGATCTGGACCTGAAACAAAGTCTAATGCATTTTGTTATTGTCACCTAACCAACTCATCCACTGAGTTTTGTCATAACTCGTCAAGAACGTTTGGAAATATCATGATACGCAGTATATCGTCGTTGGCCCCATCTCTCCCAAATGGTGAAGAATCACTTTTTAAAAAATGGAAAAAAATTATCCTTTCTGAATCCAAATTCTGATCTTCACAAAAATCGAATCGATTCAGCCTTCTCAAACAACTAACCTGTCCACTAAATGTCATCTGAAACTGTCCATAACTTTTTGAGATATATATATATATATAGCTTTTGGATTTTTGGCCATCGTGCTATATATAGCTTTTGACCCTATTTCTCAATAGTGAAGGATCACTTAAAAAATTTGCTGGTATCCAGATCCGGATCTTCACCAAAATCTAGTCATTTCGTCCTTTTAACACATCCAACCACTCAACCAAAGTTCTTCTGAAACCGTCCACAACTTTTTGAGATATCCTATTGACAGACAAACAGAGAGAAAGACAGGGTTGAAAACAACCTCCGCCCATCCTCGGTGGTGGAGGTAATAATAAGAGGAAACACATTTGACCATTATACCCAAGGTGTGTTCAATTACCAAATGAGCCTGGTGTTGCCTTAGTGGTTAGGGTGGCTGGATTGGGATATCAGGGCCCTGAGTTAGAGCCCCGTTTGCCACTGAATTAACACCATGTGGGGTTGACTCAGCATGTCATCCTTCTGAGGTCGATGAAATGAGTACCAGTGTACTGGGATAGGGGCACTGCATCAGCGGCATAGCCATGCCCCCAATAAAATGATAGCTACCCGGCAACCAAGCTGCCATAAGCAAGAAAAAGAAGTTACCAAGTTTCTTGTGGAGCACTTCCTCAGTGGCTTAAGCACTCAGACAAGCACTCCATTGTAAACAGTTCATAAGGAACGGCTGACTTGGCAAGTACTAGCTAGCTCCTTGGTAACTGAACACATACCTGTGCCTCAGCCACACCTCATTTTGACCCTGCGCACGCAAAGCAAAAAGCGGGGTAAAGCAGTTGGTCCATGTCCATCTGTGCGTTTGTCTGTCTGTATGTCTTATCAGTTTATGATCGAGAAACAGCTTATTTAAATCGAATGTTGTACTTTGAACATGATTAGGAAGACAAGTTTGCCATTTTACAGTACTTTGGCTCTGAATTTGTCTCGATCGCACATGCACAGAGAGGAGTGAGATAATTTTTGTACTCTGTCTGCCTGCCTAGCAGTTAAAAAAAATTGAAAATCATTCCAACTTACTGTTTTTAAGGACGTTATACAGTGCACATGCCTATGAAATGTCTACAGCCCCTTTCAAAATTTCACCTTTTGTTGCCTTATAGCCTGGAATTAAATTGTATTAAATCAGAGTTTTCCCCATGCCTGGTGTTGGCTTATTTGTTGGGGTGGCAGGCGTGGGATCCTAGGGTCCTGAGTTCTTAAATCCTGCTTGGCTGTTGAATTAATACCAAGTGAGGTTGACTCTGCCTGTCATCCTTCTGAGGTCAGCAAAATGAGTACCAACTTGCTGGTGTAATTAAGAAATTCGAGTGCTCTGTGTTGGAGTGGTGACCTGTCCAGGATTGTGCCCAATAGCCCAGGTGACTGCTTCGGCAGCAACAATGCTCTGCACAGAGTATGGTCCCAATGGATGGATTTCCCACCTTTATACATATAAATCATAATCACTAACTTCCAAGTGAAAAAAAAATTCTACAATTTCAGAAGATTTATTAAAAATACAAAACTAGAATATCTTGGTTGGATAAGTGTACACCCCCCCCCCCCCCGGGTTAATACTTGGTGGAAGCACCTTTGACAGCAATTACAGCTGGGAGTCTGTGATTGGTCTTGCCAATTTGCACACCTTGATGGGGCAATATTTGCCCATTCTTCTGTACAAAACTGTTCAAACTCAGTCAAGTTGTGTGGGGAGTGTTGATGGACGGCAACCTTCAAATCATGCCACAGATTTTCGATTGGATATTGGTCGGGGCTCTGACTGGGCCACTCAAGGACATGTATCTTTTTGTTCCTTAGCCACTCCAGTGTAGCTTTGGCTGTGTGTTTCAGGTCATCATGCTGAAAGGTGAACTTCCATCCCAATTTCAGCTTTCTTCCAGAGGGCAGCAGGTTTTCATGCAGGATTTTCTGTATTGTGCTCCATCCATTTCCCTTCTATCCTGACAAGTGCCCCAGTCCTGCTGATGAGAAAATCCCCATAACATGATGCTGACACCACCATGCTAAAAAGTAGGGATGGTGTTCTTTGAGTGATATGCTGACTTTGACACGTGCAGTGGTGTGCTGATGGGCCTGGTCAAACCTTTCTAATAATTTTTATTCAACATCGATTTGATTTTTTTGGGGGTCCCTCATCGTGAGTAACACTTGCCCAAACAAAGCCAATGGAAATCTGACACAACAAACCCAGACAGTGTATAATCACCAGAGGCCTACAGGCCCCCCGAGAAAACCAAGATGTGGAGTCAAGCGACAAATGTGGGTGGGGTCCGGCAGATGTACGACCAATGGGTGCACACTTCAAAAATCGACTCCCAACAAGAACCACAACTACAGCAACAACAACCATGCAGAGTTCTTCTAGACCTGCGATACATCGCAGATGAAAAGCTATTTATGTCTGTGTGTCTGTCTGTCTATGGAAAAGGTTGCACTATGTACTTGTCTTCTAATTACATTCTGTTTGAACGTTATTTTCACCGTGATTATATATTTTATAACGTAACTTTTAAACCTTTAGAGTTCGACCATTTTGACCTTTAGACCTTTTAGACCTTTTAAATCCCTTTGAGATCCTTTAGACATGTTAGACCCTTTTGAGTTTAGACAGATGAAGAATTTACATCCTTTACACCCCTCTAGACCTTCAGACACCTTGAGACCCTATAGACCCAAAACCCATTTGACCTTTTGACCCATTAGACACCTTAAAACTCCTTTAACTTATTAGAATTTTATACCCCTTTCGACCCCACAGACACTTATACCAATGAAGACCTTTTTACCTTTTAAACTGCTCAGACCCTAACGACTATTGGAACATACCATTTAGACATTTGGAACCTTTAATACCCTAATATACCCCTTGGACCCTTTGAAACCCCTTCGACATTTTAGACCCATTAGACCTTTATGCCCTTTAGACACCTTAGACCCTTTAGACCATTTAGCCCTTTCAGACCCATTAGACACGTTTGCCCCTTACACTAATTGGACCCCATAGACCTCATAGACCCCTAAGAGCCTTTAAATCCCTTCAGATTCCAACTACTATTGGAACATACCCTTGAGAACCTTAGAACCCTTAAGACCCATTTAAACGCATCATACAAATAGCAAGAGTCTTCTTGTAATATACAGACTATACTTTTTTCATCACGTCATATGCAAACTCTACCCACTGAGAGGGTGTGTACTGTGATAGTATTATTGAAATGTGCATTTCATGTATTTTATTGTTACTTCTACGTTTCATGCTAATGACGAAAAATGTACAGAGGAAGGGTCCATTGATGTGCTTGGCAGGGGGCTCCTCCGTCTGACTCCCCATTTATTTATCTTTCTTTCCCTCTTCCTCTTACTCTGTAGTCGCTGCGAACACACTAAATTTGTTTCGGGAAGTTGTCACACGAGGATCGAGTAAAACTGAAAACGAAGGCCCCGAGAGAATTTGCTCGAGTACCACGATAGCGTTGTCTACATTGGAGGCCGCCATGTTGTTAGATGGTGCCGAACACTCCATTCAGTTGGAGTGCTTACTGGAGTGCTTTGAATCAAGCAAGCCACTTGGAAATCAGTAAGCAAGCTGCTTGCTAACGGAACACACCCCAGGACAAAAAGAAACTCACTCACACTGAAAAGGCAATGACGCCTTCAAATGAGGTCTGATTGATGAAAAATCCTTCCCGTCGGCTCTCCAGTTATTTTCTCGAAGAAGGACGGATTCCTTGGAGTCGAGACACCAAGGCCTCAAAATGGTGTTGGATGTAAATTTGAAGAAAGTGCTTGTTCATTGTCGTCGTGGTTGCTCAGCCAAGCAAAGGAAATCCATTTCCCTGAATGGTCGTGGTGGTGTAGAATAAAAGTCACTATTAAACATTGTTGCAGTTCTGTAAAACAGCATTCCTCTGAGGCAATGGCACACAACATACAGCGATCCCAAGGTAGTTATTTCAATAGTATGTGTATTAGTTAGCCCTTTCCATATTTCTAGTGGGTAAATGGGAAAGATACATTGCATAAGGTTCTTTTAGTTAGGTCTCCAATCTTCAACCCTTGCAGTTCTTCCACTCCTTTGCTCCACCCCTTCCTCTCACCCAAAACATGCAAGCAAGCACACACGCAAATCAATAACGACCATAGGAACCAAGCGAGCGCACCGCGAGCACTGCATTTGCGTTTTCACGCCAATTTTCCATTCAAAACTACGTGCCAATTCTCAACTGCCGGCTCACCCTAGAGTCTAGACCAGTGTTTCTCAAGGTGGGGCGCACGCCCCACCGGTGGGACGTGGCAATATTTTGGTGGGGCATGAGGATTCAGAAATAATGAATTAATATATGATCGCTTTCGAGAGAAAGAGAGAGAGAAAGCTAAGAGAAATCGACTGGAAATCACGAAACGTGGTGATTTAAGGCTGAAACTGACAAAATTGGTTCCTCGAATCAAACAAATCTGCAGCCAGCATCAAGGGCAGGGCTCCCATTGAAGTGAGTAGCAATTGAATAAAATTTGCAATAAAGTTTTAATAAAGCCTTTTGAATACATATGTAGTATATACTGTAGTGTCTCCAATCATGGTGGGGCGTACGATTTTTTTGAAAATCAAAGTTGGGCGTGGGACAAAAAAGGTTGAGAAACACTGGTCCAGACCTTCATTCTGCTCATCATACTGTACCATGCTCACCACAACCACTTCACACAACTACCAAAAATCCCTGCAGCAACCCACACTTACATTTTAATTACAGACGCGCCCGTTATTGAGGATAACCTTGCAAGGAATTTCCACGTCTTCGCCACAACTATCTCCGACTTCAAAACAAATGCCACAACATACTCCTACTTCTCTACAACTGCCGCAACTGCCATATATTCATCAAACACTCACCGCAGCCTCGAGGGATGCTGAGGAGACAATGTTCGGGTTATTTCCGGGCATAACTCGAAGCGCGAATGTGCGCTAGAGCTCGTTGGAGGACCTACGGGTAGCCCAGGGATTTCCCTAAAATCCCACATTTGAATGGAGGCCAGATCATGTTCAGGGCCAGAGAGCACCTACACAAACCATGGTCCCATGTAAAAACCGGAGCTCTTACGCGTGGCCTTGTAGGCGAGCAACTGAACCATATTTCGGTTCGGGACCTGGCAAGGCATGGCTACGACCACTATGGACCAATGGGGAAGCTTGATTTCACTAAGAGCTTTGTTTGATCCAACTTTTGGCTCCTCTCCTCGCCCGGGGCTCATAAAAAGAGCAAACGTGGCTCATTTCGGAGAGAATCGCTGAGACAGAATCACCTTCAGACAAAATCGCCAGGAGACAGAAGGAGCCGGGAGCAGAAGACGCCAGAGCTCGCCAGACATCGAACCTCACTGGGGAAACAGTCAGCACAGGAGGACAACCGTTGGTGCTGAGCGAGGGGTGCCGTGAGTCAGTGTGACTAAGCATAGGATCACAAGCTATGGCTGCGAGCCGGAGCTGCTCTCTTTCTATTGACACTCAGTTCGGCTGCATCCCACAGCAACACTCACGCACACAGATTCTCAGACCACTACGATGGGGTCTTTTCACTTACACATCTTTCTTGACCATCTATCTCTTGTCTACTGTGGACACAAAAGAGCAGTCAACATGCAAAAGCCCTGACCAACCATTCTTTTCAGAACAAACCCAAGAGCGAACTCAAGAGTGAATCAAACTGACTTCCACCTCACATCCTTCCCCTTACACCACGCTGCACCCCACATTGCATTGCACTTGCACCTCTCACCCATGCACCCTAGACACCCTCAGTATTTCTCCCTCCTCCCTTTTCATAAGCGTTTTGGGTTGTGCAGGTCTGCTGACGTGCCAGGTGTTGAGAGGTCGCTAATCCTCAACTGCTTCTATCTCTCTGGGCTATCTCTAATTTTCCTCAGGCTTGTGTGTATGTGATGGCACCTGTCATAGCATAAGTTAAAACTGTATAAGAATATTCAGGATAATTCTGCACTGTGTCTTCTTCTTCTTCTTTTGTAAACATTGCATGTCTTTTGCCACACCTCACAAATTCCTTGCTTTCCCTGCTGTACATTTGCAATAAACCCCGTGACTGTGCCACATAACTTTCCCCACTCTTTGTAAAATAAATGTGTTTGTTAGAAATGTTCCCAGTTAGTTTTTGTCTTTTCCTCCATTGGTCTAGAATGGCCCGCACCCCAGCTTAGCCGCGATGTTATTTCCCAAAATCTGCTTGAATAGCCGGTGTGTACTTGGCAGCTCCACTCGCCTGCACCTGATATGACAAGTACTTAAGTAATGCAAGTACGTACCGAGGGCACTATTCCCCGATAAGGAGATCACGTGTCCCTAGGTAAACGGGTGTCAGATAGAAGACCCTGGGTCACGTGGTCAGGTTATTGACATTCACGGTCAGTGAGCGACCGCAGCACGAAGTTATTTGTGTGCGACAGCCTGCGATGTCCGGTGAGTCCTGAGAGGAACCAGGGACAGCCCCTCCCTCATGGTTCCCCCGCGACGCCAGGCCCACCACAATATTGACGTGCTGTGTGACTGCCCAAATAAATGAAAACATCTGGCATGGAAAGGATACCTCATTGGGCTAAAATGTGTCGTGAGATGAGCTCAGGGACTTTTGTATCCCTAACGCCTTTGAATCAAGCAAGTCGCATTAGCTCTCAAGGACACCATAAATTGGCTAATAATTATATTCACACAAGTTTCTTTCTCATCATGACCTGATTACCGCTGTGAGCAAATCTAAAGGTAAATGAACGAGTCACTCCACGAGCTCCTCCCGAGATCGATGACCAAAGAGAGACAATCGATAATTAAGACCTCAGCCCAAATTCAACGCCGGCACAAATCTCTGAGGCCAATGGACATGTATGCTGGAATGAGTTTTCCTCATGTCTGATGCAGTTGTCGGTGTCATACAAGTTGATGCAGAAGTCGATGGGGCTGAACTCAGTGCTGTTGTCTGGAAGCTCACAGGAACAGTCGATGTAGCTGGAGTTTGTTCTGCTATAGCAGTAGGATGAAATGGATCAGACTCTCAATCTGTGCAGGTGACCTTGAGTCCGTCTCAGCTGACAGTTTTGGACTTCCCATTTAATCTGGGATGAAATACTTTCTGGTAATGACTCAAATGGGGCTCCGGTAGGGAGGTTTCAGAGAAGCCCTGACAGTGTCATCGCATACAAAATCATGCATACAAGACAAAAGATCTTTGTGTAAATGTGTACAACTCTGCTGAACTCTGGTGGGGGGGTGATGTAACTTATTCATTTTCCTTCACAGTCTGTCCACATAATTGCTCAGGTCCAAACTGATGTGAATGGTAGTTGGGTTAACAAATAACTCAGGAAGGCAAAGTGTTGATCCAATAACTAACTCAGCTGCGCTGCAACCCAGATCAGCTTGCATCGTAGCATGAGTGCCCAAAAGCACGACCGGTAGGGTTTCCATCCCGCGATGTGAGTCTACTTGTACTCTGAGGACTTAAGATGTTGATGGAACCATTTGACTTTGACAAGCCCGTTTGCGGCAGGGTTGTAAGAAGTAGTTCTTGTAGATTTACTTCCAAGTAACTTCGTCAGCATTTTGAAAAGTGTGGACTCAAACTGTCATCCTCTGTCAGTAATGATAATACATGGGGCACCAAACACTGCCACTCATCTGGAAACGAAAGCTTTGGCTACAGTCTCTGCCGCTGTATCGGGTATTGGAATAGCTTCCAGCCACCGAGTAAAATGGTCAACGCATATGTGAGTAGATATGTGCTTCCACCAGACAGTCAAAGAGGGCCATCAATGCGTACATGATAAACGGGCATCAGGAGACGCAGAGCAGTCAAAACGGGCATCAGAAAATGCAAACCCCTAAGCACTGGGTCGAAGTTTTTTCAGATTAAGAGTAGCAAGAGCATCGATAATTAAGTTGTGCATTAAGCTGCTCCTTGGGGATTCACCATTGGATGGGGTTACCCGGTGGAATGGACTGCTCATCTGATGGAGGGGACCCTCCTCTGAACCTGTTTGGGAATCGATACTTGGTTAGCCTCTATCTAAAACGGTAATTCTTAACCTGGGGGAAATTTCCCCCTGGGGGGAAATTTTCGGATTTCAGGGGGGAAATTATTTTTTCGGTTAAACAATTTTCAAACTATTTATTGCGCTGAATACGTCGTCCGAATACGCTTCCCAAGCGATGAAAAATTAGCGGAACAAAAATTCACTGAAAATTAACGTGCTTATTTGGCAACACTATAAAAGAAAACAAGTCTGAAGACGACGATGGTTCACGAGCGGTATTTGACGATGTAGGTTGTTTCAGAAGTCAAGGATGAACAATGTGATAATTTTTGACCAAGTTATAAAATTGATCAACATGATGTGGTACGAGTGACAGGTTATTAGCTGCAAAATGTCAAAACCCGGTTTCGTTCAACAACTTTCAAAATTGACCTTTGCATAACCTTTAAAGGTCACAAAACAATGTTGTGGACATTAAAATAAGGAAACAGGATACGTGCTATAGCTTATTGGAGTTAGTTCGTCAAGAAGGTCGAAAACCCGGTTTGATTCCCACAACTTTGAAAATTTGACCTTTGTGAACTTTAAAGGTCAAAGGTCAAGGATTATGACCTTTGGTGCAAAACTTCCTCTGGAACATTCCAAGAACATATAACGCATATAGGCTATATGGCATTTCGCACTCCTCGGATTATCCATACTTTGATGAAATCAGCGTAAAAACAAACTTGAAGGGGGCAAAACGGGCAAGGTGTTCGAGATAGACAAAATGGTTTTAAGACTTTAGGTGGGGAATGACCTCAAGATTATGCATAAAAAATATTGTCATCCTAGCTCTCAAAGTTTTGGCGGTCGTATGATTTTTATGTAAAAATTTGAAATTTTCTAAGTTCGTAACCTTGTGACCTTGACCTTGGGACGAAAATGAAAAATCGAGCTCCGGTGGGAGTGGGGCTATGCAGGTGCCATTGGCTAACCAAATACCGAAACCCCAGCCAGATTTGACAAACCCCTCGGAGAAGATAATTTTTTATGTCAAAATTCGCAATTTTCTAAGTTTGTGACCTTGTGACCTTGACCTTGGGACGAAATGAAAATCGAGCTCCGTGGGCTATGCAGGTACCATTGGGCTAACCAAATACCGAAACCCTGCCAGATTCGACAAACCCCTCGGAGAAGATGCAAATTGAAATCGGCTACCCCTAAAAACACATGTTTTTGGGCGTGGCTCCGCCCATAATGGCGCACCATGCCCATTCTCAGGAAAACACAACTAGATCGATATAAACCTCCCCCAAAATTTTATCAGGATCGGATCAAAACCCACGGAGCTATGCTCGGGACAGACAGACAGACAGACATACAGACGGCAGACATACAGACAGACAGACAGACAGACAGACAGACAGACACAAAAATAACGAATATAGTGGTCACTTATTTTTTTCGTGAAAATATTTTTTCGTGGACCAATATCGTACTACGACAGTCAACACGACAGATTTTAGGAATGCTGATGTTAAAATAATATGACTGTTAATGTGATGCAATAAATTGTGTATCAATATTTTAATGAAAATATTTATTGGAATAATTTTTTTAATAAATTTTAGTTTTCTTATTAATTTAGTGTTGATAATGTGGTGGGGGAAAATATCATTATTCCGCAATTTCAAAGGGGGAAACAATACTAAAAAGGTTAAGAAACCCTGATCTAAAAGAACAAACGATCTCCAGTGGCAGTTGGTAAACAGGATTGTTCCTTCCAACACATTTATTAGACATTTTTCATCCATATCTGGTTGCTGCCCTGTTTGTACAGTTAATGAAGAGCTGTTCCATGCTTGCTTTCATTGACTGTGAAAGGTTATTTACATTGTTTCATTGGTTAAACAATACCTCGTATAGAATGCATGTTACATATCGTTGGTTTCCCTGCCAAACATCAGCATGTACGTAAACTGCTCGGCTGTTTTTTTAATGGCCACTTCCAAACTTGCTATATACCTATCATAGAAGTAGTTGCTAGGAGGCAATCCCACAAAAACGTTGTAATGTTTTCAGTTTTTTTTGGTGCATTGGTCTTCGCAAGATTGAAACTTGAGTTTAGCTTTTCTCAAAGTATGGGCAAACTCGAAAAAATGTATTGACACATCGTGTGTTGGAGGTGTTTGTGAGGTTCGGGAGAACAATTTAATAAAAACTAATTTTGTCCTCGATTTTGTTCTTCAACTCTACTGTTGGTGTTTCCCTCCCTCTCTGTACTGTTCCTTTTGTCCTGTTGCGTCCTGATCCATTCAGTGTTCTTGTTCTTGCACAAACCTTGGCTCTGTACACAAAAAAAACTTTAAAAATTTCAATCTACCTTTTTAAAAAGAAACGATTTGAAAGGTGTATTTTTAAGTGCCACGTAATCATGTTGTTGTGGTGTTGCCCTTTACATTTTATCTCCTCTCATTGACAATGGTTCCCCAAATGGGAGCCCATAAATTTGTTGGGCGCCAGGCCCACGAAAGGTTTATCCGGCCCTGTTTTCACCTTATACCTATTTTTTCCATATTCAGTTTCTGGCTACAATTTAATAACCTTGAAAACTGTGCAATGGATGCCTTAACAGGGTGGATGTGTGCCAGGCACCCCCACTTGGTCGACATAAATATAGCAGACTATGATATCCCATACAGTACTACACAAGTAGTTGTTTGCCTCCACTTACTGTGATTCTATACCCTCCTCCCCACCTTATTCTCTTCTCTCCCCATTCCCCATCCTCTTTTTTTAGATTACATACCTCGTTATTTTTGCAATTTAAATATTTTCGACTTAATTAGAAATGCTTAAGAGTTTTGCAATCACTGAAGAGGCAACGCATTTATTTTGAATGCGATTGTGGCAAAATTTTTATGAGGTCCGAGGAGATACCATGTACAGTGCTGTACCCCAATGTTCTTGCGATTCAGAAATAGTAATGTAAGCCTGGTGTTGGTTTGCTGGTTAAGGTGGCTGGCTTAAAATCTTAGGGTCTTGACTTCGAGCCCCTGGCATTACATTGAAATAACACCAGGTGGGTTGACTCAGCCTGTCATCCTTCAGAGGTTGGCAAAATGAGTACCAGCTTACTGTTACCAGGGCACTGCATCAGCAACACAGCCTCCAGTAGATGCTGCAACTATGAGAAGCCACAAACTGCATACAAAACAAGAAGAAGAAGCAATATGAACAAAGGCAGTAGGATTCAACAGGGGTCGCCACCACTCCACTTAAACTTCTCTGAAGCCTTCATTCTTTATTATGGATGTAAGATGATCTACTGCATTTATGGCATACGGACGCGAGGAATGAGGTTCCATTGAGATTAATGACAATATAATAGGAAGAAGAAAGGATGTTAAAGGAGAGTAGGAAGCGGAAGAAGTTTGTCAAGAAGTATTCTCAAATCTGGTTCCCCTTTCCCAGGTCAGCAAGCTTAACCAGATGAGGAATGTAATGATGTTCTCCCTAATGGACCACTGCATGGTGATGTACCCTGTAGAGAGCGGTAGTGAGCAGCAGGATCTGCTTGGGCAACCTACGCATAACCAGAGGTTTGTCCTTTAAATTGTAATATTCCTGAAATTTTAAAGCGAGACTAGTTAACAATGTCACCACTTTATTTACACACAACAATATTCACAGAAGGAACTTTGGCGTAGGAGGAGGCCATTCGGACCATCGTGCATGTGCTGCACCAATCCCAGTACCCATTATCCATCAGCCATCAACAAACAAGTTGCTCACATGTTCTGGAGTATCTCCACACCGGTCTATCTCCATTGCATCTGGGTAACTATCTAATTCCAATTTAAACCTACCAACCACCACCATTACATTTCCAGGGAGACCTTTCCATGCATTAACTGCTCTCTGACTGAAAGACCCCAGCCTTGTAAAAATTGTCCGATGTCTCGTCTTCTTTACCCTCAAGCTATGGCCCCAGGGCCGAACACCATCCATTCTGCAGAACAACTCCATTGTACCGATCTGGTCGACACCCTTCATTATCTTAAACATCTTCATTAGATCCCCACACAATCACCTCCTTTCTCATGTATAAAGCCTCGTCTCCTTCAATCACTCCTCATAGCTAGGTCTACCTAGTCCTTGAACCAATCTCGTAGCTTGACACTGCAGCCATTCTCGCAACTCTACGCTCTAATATTTTGTCCACTGTATTGAAGGAAACATAATTTCATGATCACGCCTCCATCCTCCCCAAACCCCCAATACTCCTACCTCTCTGCTCTCCACTTTACCTCCAAGCTTTGTGTCATCAGCAAATTTAGAGCAGACTCTTAGAGAACTCCACTGTCCAAATCGTTGATGTAATAAATGAATAATAATGGGTCAAGTAGTGATCCCTGAGGTACCCCACTACTTACATCTTCCCAGCCTGGCATCCTCCCACTCACACACTCACAGCCACTCTTTGCTTCCTATCACTAATCCAGTTTCCAATCCAGATAGCGACCTGACCAGCCACACCACAATCCCTCACCTTGGTGAACAACCTCCTCCGTGGTACTTTATCAAAAGCTTTCTGAAAGTCAAGATGCATTACATCCACTGCGTTTCCCTCATTCACCCAATGAGAAACGACTTCCTAGAACTCCAATAAATTTTGTAAAACATGATCGCCCTTTGGTATCTCCATGCTGACGACCTTTAATTAATACCATTCTTTTCATACCGTAGGGCTGCCAAGGCAGTCTCATTCGGAAGGAGTACAGTCCTGGACAGGTCACCAGTCAGACACAGGTTACCCTGAATGGTTTTTACCCCAGTACGCTGGTACTCATTTCCCTGACCTCAGAAGGATGACAGGCTGAGTTAACCCCACCAGGTGTTAATTCAACAGTAAATAAGGGCTTGAACTCAGGACCCAAGGTCCCAAGCCTGCCACCTCAACTGCTACACCAACACCAGGCTATTACCTCTAATTAATTTGTATTTATTTAAGTGTTTTGCTATTGTTCCAACACCTTTCCCACACATGGAATCAAATGAAATCAAGTTCCCCAATTCTTCTCTGGATCCTTAAATAGTAGTGTGGTGTCACATCATAGTATTCTTAAATAATGGTGTTATACTGTATTTGCTATTCTCAAATCCTCTGATACCTGTCCTGACTCCAAGATGTTAAAGATATCCGCTAACATCCTGCTTCGCTGCTCTTCACCCTCTCTCAATACACTTAGATGTATATTATCCAGCCCTGGAACTTTATCATCCCTTCATTTTTCTAGCTGGTTCTTTACTTCCTCTACGCCTATGTGGATCTCTTCCAAAAGCCCTTTCTCACTCCACTCTTGAGATAGATACACTCCATTATTGGAAGTTATCCTTACTGTTCCTCGTGCAGAAGCAAACTATTAAATGATCCTAACATTTCACTCTCATCATCCACCAATTCTTCTTTACTATTCCTCTATGAGCCGATCCCTGAGTGTGTGTGTGTGTAGGTTTCAGAAGGTGTAACAGAGTCCCCCCAGGTCTTTCAGTCTTCTTCTTGCATATGGGAGCTTGGCTGCCAAGTAGCTATCATTGTGTTGGGGCATGAATATACCAATGATTCTGTGCCCCAATACCAGTACACTGGTACTTATTTCACCAAACTCAGAAGGATGACAGGCTGAGTTATCTCCACCTGGTGTTAATTCTGTGGCAAACTGGGCTTGAACTCAGGACCCTAAGATCCCAAACCAGCCACCATAACCACTAAGCCAACACCAGGCTTTCTGTTTCAGTTAGGGATCATGATTCATGGACCAAATTTTCTTGTTGTCAAAGTATTGTTCCGTGGCCTCTTTGGAGGATCGTCACTGAGCCCCAGACAGCTTCCAACTGTAGTTATTTTATAGTAATATTCCCAGGGATAGTTTTTAAGATCTCTGTGAGGTTGTCATCATTTCCGTTGCTACAATTATCACTGACACAATTTCAGCGTTCTTCAGCTTCCAGGATTCTTTAACTTCATTTTTGAGATCTTGATATTTGGTCATTTTCTTGATTTCTGCATTGTTTAGGCTAAATCGCTGTGTACTGACACCTCAATTAGCATTGCTTTCTTTCCTTTTTATACCTAAGTACTAAATCCCATCACAATGCTTTGTTTTCGATGTTCATGCTCGATGGGATGATTAGGTCATATGTGAGCATTACTTCCATGTTTTCAGTGATTGCCTTTGGTTCACGTTTCCATGAGTTTTCTGCCATTGGGATATTGAAGTTTTTGCAGATGTGCCAGTGGATTACTCTACATTCCTTGTTGTGCCTCTGTGTGTACAATTGTTTTGACATGAGTTTTTTACATCCCAATATGAGGTGGCTCATGCTTTCTGTTTCTACCTTGCAGAACCTACACTTGGCTGATTGACTCAGTTCCGCCATTTTTTTTAAAGTCATTGGTGTAGTGTCCCTCATCTTGGGAATTTATAATGATTTGTTCTCCATCACAGTTGAGCTGACCTCATCATAGCCATTTCAAAGAGCCTTCTATGTCTATGCCCAATCTGTCCAACTACTTTTTATACATTCCTGCTCTTTTGTCGTTTTCCCAGTTGTCAGTGTATATCTGTTGATATTTCGTTCTATATTTTTACTCGTGAGGTACCCATGCTATACACGTGAGGGGCTGGACAGCCGGTTCGTGAAGGACTTGGGCAAAACATGATGAAACGACAAATCCCGAATCTGCAGATGTCATGGGTGGAACCTCTCACATAATGTCCTCATTCTGCCTTAAACTCAATCTCTCTATAATTTCATTCCACACCACATCATTCCAATCACAAATTAATACTACGCCATTAATGTAACAAAATACAATGTTACAAACACTCATGAGCTAAACAAAGAGAAACACCATTCTGACGTTACATCCGGATTGGGAGCAGCTTTGTACGGATTGAAAGTCAAAATCATAATTGTATCGAGGTATTTATGAAACCTCCTACGCACTTGAGGACACCGGCTGGGACCCTAGAACGTTCCACAGAAGGTTTGGCATGGCTATCCCCAAACTGAGGGAGTAGTTCGGGGACAGACAGACAGACAGACAGACACTTCTGCTTTATAATATAGATTTTGGCTTTGTGACAATCGTTGGGGCTCTTTTCATTGCCGTTTTGGTGCCATGTGTGATATCTTCCATTCACACCTGTCTTTGGAAATTTTTTACTCGGTGGGTTTGGGATACCTTCTCTGGTTTGTTGTCTTCATGTTTGCTTACAAATTGGATTCGTTAGTCTGTTGCACTTTTCACGTATCTCAGCCAATCCTACTGTTGTCACTCTGTGCACTTGGTTGATTTCCAGTAGACCACTGCCTCCTTCTCGTGTCGGTGGTACATTCTTGGAATGCATGGATTTTTGTATTCTGGCTGGCCCACACAACAGGCTGGGACAGACGGAACAACGAAGGGGTTATGTACCGGGTGTATTGCAGAGGATAGGCAGAGTATTGAAAGCGGCAGGAGTCAGGGTATGTTTCAAACCTGTCTTAACCCACAGGTAAGCTCTTATGAGGGTCAATGACAAGTTACCCAAGAAGGACAGGGCAGGGGTGGTGTCAGCGGTGCCCTGCGGTTGTGGAGCCGAATATGTGGGGACAGATGGGGAGGACCTTATGCCAACATATTGCTAAACACCACAAGGCCTTTAAGTAGAGCTATCCCAACATGTCTGCCATTGGGAAACATGGTCTCAAGGCAGAAAGGACCAGAAGACAGATTCTGGGGGCTTGGCACGCAGAGGGAATGGTGACATCGATCACACAGGAGATGGTGAATTTGCCGTTAGTGTTTGGACCACTACTGAATAAATGCACCGAGGCGCTGCGGCAATGAATGGGGATTCCACGTAACACGTCACCTGGCTGGTTCATCAGGGCTATCCCTTCCCATTTTGTTATTCCTGAGTTTTACAACTTACAAGCGATACATAACAACAGCGACATGAATCTGAAAAGTCACATGACCATTAAAAACATCCCCATATGGGACTGACGGTTTTTTCCCTAACAAGTAGGGTGAAAATGAGGTGTGAGGGGGAAAGGTGTCATGGACCCCCATCCTGAAGTGGTACGGTCATGGGGAGCACAACATAAGTTACCTGCATGGTCCTTCTGTTTCATGAAGAGTTTGGTCTGCATCTGGCCATCAGTTTCGGAGAAGATTTTGAAATGAATTACCTGAATTTGAGGTGAAATCCCCCTTTTCAGCCTCTTATAGGGGTGGATCTAGATGCAGAGCACAACCCCATGAGACTTTACTGTTCTGATGTATCGTACCAAATTTGTCCAAAATCAGTTCGTGCTGGAAAAGGATGCAGTGTACATTGTCATTTTAAAATGTCAGACATTAAAACTTCATGAATAAAATCACCATTAATATAAAATATTTTAACGAGGGGGGGATACATTTATCCTTCCCAGTAATGGCAATTTCACGTGGAGTGGCAGGGAATAAACGGGTCCAGGAAAATCCCACCATTCCCTCCCCCCCCCCCACCCCAAATCAAATCGTACCCTGCCTACACCCACTAAGAATCATATAGGGTCGGGGATCATATAATATTACCTTTCACATAGCTACAAAGGCTTTGGCACTATAGAGCAATTTTAAAATGGTTCGTCACGGTCGCCCTTCCAACTCACAATCCCGTGACATTTGTGGAAACCCCGTTGAATTGCAACAGTCAAACATTCATGACCATGAGACCCAAAACCAAGATCACAAAATCAACTTCGCACATTGAGAAATGCATTGCACCTGATGGGTGTTCACATAGTCCCATTACCCCCACCACCACCAAATGATCATCATCCACCCTGGTACGTGTGGTGTAATATATATTCATCTTAATGTTAATATTGTTAGGGTTGTGGAAATTCACAGAACACCATTCAGGTTTCCCAGAGATCAGTTTATGTCGATAAGTGTGTGTTCAGATTAGATTTCCCCACCGATGTCTAAAGGATTTATTCGTGTAACCGGGCTGTGATTTTGAGGTAGTATTATTCTTTTGCTTTCTTATTTTGGAACAACCGCATCTCAACAACCACAACCGGATCTCAACAACCACAACCGCATCGCAACAACCACAACCGCATCTCAACAACCATGCCATCCCCACCACAGCGCCAACCACGACATCTCCTCCTCACCATCTCCTCAACAACATCTCCAGAAACGAACAACATCGCCTCACCTTCATCTCCATTGCGCGCCATCTTTTCGCCGCCACGGCGAATCCCAACAAACAGCATCTCCGCGACAGACGCGGGGACTCCCTCGTTGGGGCGGGAGCTGATGATTTCCAGAACGTCCGCGTGGTAAGGATGATTCCTACAACGTCCGCGCACGTTCGCGTTTCACGACGAGATCGGATCAAAACACCAAAAGGGGCGGAGCCAGCGGGGGGTGAAAGGTTGAAGGTGGAAGATCAAACTCACCCCCCGGACTCCATAAAAAGGTGCGCTGGAATGCCAACCGAGCAGTCTGTCTGGAGTCGAGCTGGAGTCAGGGTGGAGAGCGCCAAGTTTCGAGTCCAGTGGAGGGCAGTCGGGGTCGTCGGAGCGCAGCGAAGCCTGGAGCGCAGCCAAGCCTGCAGTGGGTCGTTGCCGAACTGTGGGTCAGTGGAGACGGCCGGAGAGAAATCGCCAGCCAGCGACAAGAACGGTCCGAGCAAACTCTGAGGAACGGGCGGGCTCGTAAAAGAGCATCAACTCTTGAAAGAGCAAAGGCCCGTTCGTTCCTCTGAGGCGTCATCGGATAGGCCCGATCCGACCAGGCCACACGGCGGGGCCTGGGCCAACCGAGTCGTGGTTACACCAACTACCGTGTTGACGGAACATCGAGGTCGCCCAGCGAGTCACCACGAGGGTGGCAGGTAACCAGCACGGTCTCACGGAGCTCCTTCGGTCTCCCCAGCTCCGCGAACTTTAAAGGCCTACGGGTCCTGTACTACCCTTTCCTTTCCTGGGGTTTTCTTTGTATGAAAGTTGTGGCGCCGTGTCCGCTAAGTAGAATGTGGTTAAGTGATTGTGTACACAATAAATAGATACGGCTGCAGGTCTTTGTTTTGCTCGTGTCTTGGCCCTACCCCCATTCGTTGCATTCATACATTGCATACGTGCTTGTATATCTGCATTGCTTCATTGATGCATACGTGACAAATAAATGTCATTGTTTGAATGTTCACCTGCTCGTTGCGTCCTTTCCCTCCATCGAGTTGCTGTATTGCGTTAGGAATAAATAGCTGGTTGTTAATACCGATAAGCTAATCGGGTCCAACGGGCTTGGCGATAATCACCGCTCGGCAAATTGCAAATGGAGCGAGCTGCTTAAACGGCTCGTTTCCAAGCAGGTCCCGTTGAGGTACAATCTCTCGGTAGTCTGCCCGCGCGAATAATGAGGTAAATCGACCATTCGGCGATCGACCCTGTAGCGCGGGTAGAGTATTGACGCGCGGGTAGAGTATTGACAAGGTTGTGGTGTGGTTAAAAGCACACCCGTAGCTGGATTTTGGCATTGATCCGAAAGCTGCGACTAGGATTGCCACGTTCGGTGGCCAGCGCGGCCGCCATTGGCTAAAAGCGGTCGCCCCGCACGCCGAGCGGGTGAGATCCACAACAATATTTTGTTTTTTTTATGACAATAAAAGTTTTGTGCATTCATAGTTTACATTTAGACCTCTTGTGTGTCCATTATAATCATTTATCAGGTTCTGCAGAGGGTAACAGGACTTTGTGAACACTCTGTAGATTATTGACTAAGAGGCTAATTGTAAAAATGTTACCTTAGAAGTACAATTTGATGTGATTCGTTGAATGGATGCTTGTGAATGTACCGTTGATGTTTCTGGGTTACGTTTGACCCCGATCTTTAAATATCGTGCCGTTCAGGAAAAAGAGGAAGCAGAAGCAGAAGATGTACCACTAACTTCGACTGCTTCTGGAAGAGGTTTACTTGTATTTAAATGTCTGGTAATTATTTTTATTAATTTATATGTATGTGCACTTAAATATAACTGTCATTAATCAAAAAGGCACGATGGAGCGATTTTTTTTCTCAAATTATATATTTTAATTGTCTAAAACAATCCCTGGCACTCACTGACGAACCTCTGAAAGTTTGATGAAGATCAGTTCAGCCATCTCTGCACACACAAACACACACACACACACACACCACACACACACACACACACACACACACACCGCTCTCTTATAGTATAGATGGATAGGTTATTTATAAACCAAGGATTGGGCAACAATTTCGAATTTGGCCAGTAACAACATGGCCTGATGGAAATAATTATGATAAAAGAAAACATGGACACAAAAGGAGGTCATAATCAACAAAACTGCAAGAAAAAGTAGAGTGTAAAATGTAAAAGCATATCCACATTCTGCAGGTCTGTTTCTGACCATGTCATGCTCAAGGAAGGCAGCTAACATCTGAGTGCGCGTGACCTGTGGCAGTCACTGACGAGGGTCACTCTGTGGCCGAAACGTTGGACTTCGACCATTTTCCATCCACCCTCATTCATCAAAAAAACTTTCTCCAAAACATTCTCAAATTTTTTTTAAAAAACTTTCTTTAAAATGTACTTTAGCATCGACCAGGGGCTGGTAACACAGCATCAATGTGTGCACATTCGCCTCCGAGCTGCCTCGCCTGGGTTCGATTATATCGACCCAGCTATAAACTGCCATCCTGGTGTTTCACATGCAGGTGCGAGACACCAATATGTGCATCATCATGATCATCATCATCTGTACGGGTCCTGTTCTTCTTCTGCCAAATAGAGGACGTGTCCTGTTGATTGAAATATTCTGGTCTTCTCATCTTTTGGTTCCTAAGTTTGCTAAATATGTATGAGGGAATACAAGACAGACAGCTCGCTCAGGCTAAATTTCCTAGTTTGCCAATGTCGTCCTTGAGGAGGGTTTTAAACCAAAGGACCCGCAATTGCCACCACTGGTCGTTGGTGGACGTTAAGATCCTGCAGTCCCCTCCAAAGAGTCGATGAATATAATCAATCACTGGCTCCATGAACAAATTACAAATCGCTGTCACCTTCAGTGAAACGACAGGCCTAGCCAGCCGGTTCGTGAAAGGCAAGGTAGGAATAATTGGGGCTGTTGAAGAAATAGTAGTGTAGTAGTAGTAGGAGCAGTAGTTGTAGTAGTAGTAGTATAGCATAAACCAAGATCCAAATGTGAATAAACTATCCAAAAAAACTTTGCCCCACACATTCCTGTTTATGAAACAAACTGTTTCATGCGATACAGCACACCGAATCCTTCAATGTGCAAAAGTTCGAAACAATTGAAATCTTCAATCTCTGTTTCACTCTTTTTATCTGAAGTTTCGATGGAGGCTGGTTCAGTGAATGCGATCCACATCTCACACTCTCAACCACCGCCTGGAGATGTCCTTCAATGTCTTGTGCTCAACCACTGAACGCCATCACCCCAACGCTGAAATGTTCCTTCAATGCAACATATAAATCAGAGATTGGTTCTTATTGTGCAATATATATATATATATATATATATATATATATATATAGAAATTATTCGTGAATTATTTTATTGGTGCAAGTGAATCATTGCACATGATAAAGCTGGCTCGTCTGAAATCAAAAACTGACTTGGAAGAATGGCCTGATTAAACTCCATACTGTCCTGGTGGAGATGGATTATGTCCGTCATTGTCTTATCGGGTAATACCAAAGCATTGAAAGTGACCAAAGATTAACTGAAGTATCTTAATATGGCCAAAACTCTGCCAAGAAAAAAAAATTCTATTCCCATCTGAACCTCTGGCTCATGAGGCAGATGAACCCAGGTTCAAATCCTACGTACCATATGTGTTTGTCCATCGATTGCCAATGTCCTTGTAATCCATGATAAAGTACAATGATGTCTACTAATGTCATGTACAAGCTCCTCTGTATATGTATTGATTCTGATCTTGATGTACGAGCACTCTGTGATGCAGAGCTGCCGAAATCATTTGGCCAAGGGTCGTGCTGGGCAGTTTGCTGCCTACCCCTCTCGCAGCAGTAGTTAGGGCAAGAATTTGGAAATTTGTTCACGACATCAGCGATAACTCGCCTTCTGTCTGATAGGGACACCGGAGGATCTTTAGCAGAGGGGACACCGGTATAACGTCCATCCGAGGGACGGCACACTCATTGACGAATCAACCTGACTGTGTAATACCGGGATGACAGTTTATAGCTGGGTGAAGATTCAAACCCAGGCTAAACAGCTTAGTGGTGAGTGTGCCGACCTCTTGGCCATTCTGTCAAAGATATATATATATATACATATATATATATATGTATGTATATATGATTAACCCTTTGCATTCATATAAAATCACACAGTTCTTTTTTTAATGTAATTTTCTTGCTTACTCCTGGCAGTTGTATAGTTTCCAAATTCATCAAAGGCAACCAAGAAAAAGAAGCTTCAAACTGCAACCTCGACCATGTCCACCATAATCACTATGATGTTTCAAGCACATTTTGACCTAAGAGACAAATTTGATATGGATTGCTTTGTTCCAGCCGAACTGTGAGTCAACCAGAATACAGAATCTCCACCGAAAGGTCTCGTCACCTCCACAAGTTGTAGATAAGGACTAGAATTGGGCGGCGCCACCAGGCAAATGCCAAAAATGCGAGCGGCTCCCAGAAAGCTTCGATTAAATGCTTTCGAGTCAAACAAAACATGCGAGATGCTGTTTGACCCGCTTTCTGAACGCAAAACAACCTTGATAAAATCCTGGTCTCGTGCCTCTCACGCGTATAAAAGCGGCATCAAGGCAGTGAGGCCACATAGCACTAGATGCATCAGGCTGGGAGGAGGAACCTTGAGGAAACGAGAAGGTACCACTACCCCGAGGTAAGGGTGTCCATCATCAGGTCTGCTTGTTACTGTTGGCTTGTCCACGGAAGACCTTAACACAATGTCGTTGCACAATACCGACCCCCCACCCCCTGTGCATTTTGTATTAGTTAACAATACTGAAGGGGTACTGCCCATAAAGTGAAAACTTTCCAAAGTCAAGGAGTTTGGATGCATTCATAGAGCAAGTCATCCAAAGTGCTTCCTCGTGATGATTTTCGTCACAATGTACTAACTGTAGCACATTACGGAGCATTAGTAATATATTTAGAAAATATTATTTTACTTTTTCATGTAAATGGAATTTTCTTTCATTTTTACAATAATCCAAAGGTAATTGCTGATGTTGCTTTTGTAGACTCTCCATGGGGTCCAGAACACCTCGGCTATGTCACCTCTGCCTGTTGCTGACCATCCACTTCAT
This sequence comes from Eptatretus atami, assembly GCA_035128595.1. NCBI lineage: Eukaryota > Metazoa > Chordata > Myxini > Myxiniformes > Myxinidae > Eptatretus > Eptatretus atami. The sequence continues at coordinate 28,030,426 of CM068968.1, forward strand.
CCTCGTCTGGAACACTGAAGCTAACGTTGTAATCGGTAGGAAGCTTACAAATCTACAAACTTTCAATGGCTACTTCAATCTGCTCAAACCCCTTTAAAATGCTCCGAGGTTAGAATCCTTTTCTGTGAATTTGCTTGCAGAGGGTGATACATCCTCGAGCACATGTCCTTTTATTGGTTTAAATTAAGCCGGCTGTCAAATATTAAGTCATATCGACGTAAATGTAATGTTTTAGCCTCTTGTGGAAGCTGCATAAACTTTTTGAAAAGAGTAAATATGATTTCCAAGTGAAGTGTAACGAGAAGTAGATATTTGCGAATTAAGATACAGTATAATGGGGTATAAGTTAATGGGATGCATGTTCGACCAAATTGCCTCTTCTTGCATCTGCTTTCTTGTGCATAACATAACAACATACTCATGCATAAGCAATGCAAAGAGTATCAGAATGACAGGTGAGGATTCTCTTAATATCTGCACTCTACCCTCGCCAGAGGAGAGGCTATTGCATTGGTCCATTTGTTTTTTTGTTTGTTTTTGTTTGTTTGTCCACATAATGTTCTAACATAGGTCACAAATGCCACCTGGTGGTAGCTAGTATATGTATTTTTTTTTTTTTTTTTTTACAGAGTATATAGCTCGAGAGTTCATGGAACACCTTACCCCATGCAGTCTTGAGAAAAAGGACGTGGGAGGGTCTTTTCAAAGCTTGTTTTGCGTTTCAAGCATCATATATATATATATATATATATTTTTATATATATATATTATATATAATATTATTAATTAGCCTTGTTAGTGAATGTTGAATAATATGCATGATGTCAAGAATACGAAGGTGATACATCAAATGGAACAGTCCAGAGCTGAACTTTCTGCCAACTCTTCACGGACAAACTGACGATTTTGGACCGACCTTTGAAAATTGATGCACTAAATAAACAAACATATTTTGGAAGAAGTTATCTCTGTGGTTGCATCGCAAGGTGCCACCATTAAATCTGACGAAAAGTTTTTAAATTTACTTTTCGGTGAATTTTATTGGTTGAGAAGGCGTAATATTTTGTTCAAGTACTGCTAAACTGAACTTTTCTGGAAGTGCAAACAAGACGATTTGTGTTCTAGTGTTCAAATATATAATTAAATTGAAATGAAATGAAAGTTTTAAAGGCTGGAGAAAAAAAAATAATAAACACTGAATCGGAAGTTTATTGCCGATGATGCAGCATCTTTTGCAACACCTTATTGAACATGTTAAATTAGTTCTTCGTGCCTGTTGTTTGTGTCCTTTATGACATCCTTATAAACAGTAAGTTCCCTGTTTGCAATTATTTTCAATTTTGTTTGACTGCCAGACAGGCAGACAGACTAAAACACGTCCCTCACTCTATGTGCACATGCGCACTCAGGACGAGATTCTGTACAATTTGCCAAACTTAGAGCCAAAGTGTTGCTAAACTGTAGATTCATGTTCCGATTCATGGTCTACAGTGTTCAAAATATAAAATGAAATTGAAATCACCTGTGTTTTGAAGTATGTACAATTGAAAAGGTACAGTATGCATAATTGAAATTGAAAAAAGTATTTACAATTGGAATGTGAGCAAGTCTATAAAGTATGTACTATTGGAATGTGAGTAATGTACTGTATATCTATGAAGGATATGCTTTTAATAATGTGAATACGTCTATAAAGTACGTGTATTAAGAAAATGAGTGCATCTATAAGGTACGTAAAGTACTGTAAAATACATCGACGTCAATAAAATACTTGCGTGCATATGTCTATAAAATGCATACAATTAGAACGTGAATATATATACAATAAAACCAAAAAGGTCTGTTTGGTGTTGTATATCGGGCTAAACTAATATATTGTACAATACCTCAAAAAGTTGTGGACTGATTCGGATGAAACTTGGTGGACAGGATGGGTGTGTGGCAAGGACGAATTGATTCGATTTTGATGAAGATCCAAATCTGGATACGATAATTATTTGATTTTAAAAGTGATTTTTCAGCATTGAGACACAGGGCCAAAAACGATGTATACCATGATATTTACCTCCACCACCGAAGGTGAAGGAGGTCATGTTTTCACCCCTTTCTGTCTATTTGGGTTTGTTTGTTGACTGTGTACAGGATATCTCAAAAAGTTGTAGACGGATTTGGATGAAACTTGGTGTACTGATGCGTGTGTGACAAGGAAGAATTGTTTGAATTTTGGTGAAGATCCGGATCCGGATCCGGATCTGATAATTTTTTTAGTGATTCTTCACCATTGAGAGATAGGGCCAACCCGATATATAGCACAATATCTCAAAAAGTTGTAGACGGATTTGGATGAAACTTGGTGTACCTGATGCGTGTGTGACAAGGAAGAATTGTTTGAATTTTGGTGAAGATCCGGATCCGGTCGGATCTGATTATTTTAGAAAATGATTCTTCACCATTGAGAGATAGGGCCAACCCGATATATAGCACAATATCTCAAAAAGTTGTAGACGGATTCTGACAAAACTTGGTGGACATGTTCGGTATGTGACCGCGACGAATTGATTCGATTTTGGTGAAGATCCGAATCTGTATCTGACGACTCGAATTTTTTAAGTGATTCTTCACCATTGAGAGACAGGGCTCAAAAACTATGTATAGCATGAAATTTGAAAAATGTATTGGGCCACATATGTTCTCGTGGATCAGGCATTGTGTGGCGGAGGTATGCTCTCTACCGAGGGTCCTTCTCGTTACGACTGTATTTTTTCGCTCTGACCGAATTCTCCAGTATCTGCAGCTGATGGAGTAGCTTGTATTGCAATGACAGTAAGAGACATCAATGTGCTTTCACATGAATAACAAAGACATGGACAAATCACTACACTGCAATGGATTTGAACCAGGGGTTACAGCAGTGAAAAGCAAGTGCTCACATGGGAATGACAAACAGGTTGGCCAAAATCTTATTGACTGTGGTTGAACCAAGGTGGGATGCGAAGTATGCAAACAACATTGCTCTTTTGAGTTTTCATTTGCACAGTTTCACTTCAGAACGACACAAAAAAAGTTTGGGCCTGCAAACCTTTCTCAGGAGATCAAATGAGATTCTTGTAATATTTATACCAAATCTCATGAGAAATGACAGGAGATTTATATTCGGGAATATTGAGTTGCAAAGGAGTTTTTGTTCCATCCACCCTTTTTCCCCCCTCTAAAAATTTCCAAACGATTTTGATTTTATGATGACTGAAATTTTTAATCAGGTGTTATTAGTACATGTCATTTACAAAGTAGGCCATGCTTGCCTGAATTGGTGTGCAGTATTCCACAACAGGTAATAAGCGTTATTAACAATTTAAGAGGATGCTAAAATGTAAATTTTTGTCCTTGATCACTACCCGCTATCAAATTATTGAGACAGCTTACACAAAAGACTTGGTGGTGTAATGGTTAGAACATCCACTCTTAATCTGGGAGGTCATGATTCTAACCTGACCCCGGCGGAGTCTTACCAAAGACTAAAAATGCTACGTACTGCTTCCTTACTCGATGCTGAGCATTTAAAAAGGAGAGTGTGAACAAACAGCCATAGGTTGTTAACCATTGCATAAGCGTGATGGGCATAATGACCTCGTCCTGTGTTTAAGTTCATTGTAAGGTCATTGTAATGAATCCTAACCCACCAATCTGCTTTGTAAAACTGTCTTATTGTGTCCTTTTGGACAACATTGCATGACCAGCTCTGATACAACACAACGTTGAAGGCCATTAAGTCCACCGTCATGGCAATGCACCTTGCCAGCATACGACTTTGTAAGTTAAGAATGATTCTCGGTCAAAAAAGTTGAAAATTTGCAGTGGCCACCCCAAAAGCCCAGACTTAAAACACAACAAGGCCACTCTGAGGTGTCTTGAAATCCTGCATGGAGGCAGAGTCAATAGAGCACAAACCACCACTGAACCTGGACTTGCTGTGAAGGAGGAATGGCAAAATATCACATTCAATATCCACCAACATTTGGTGGAGTGCTCGTGACAATGTTACCCTGTGAGATCTCAAAAAAATGGTTGCAAATTAATTACCCTGCAAGATTCTTCACTTCCTCAATATGAATACCAGTAAAGCATTCTTTCATTTACAGCTGAGTGTTGGATGGAGTTAAAATAGCAACTTTTCGTTGATGCAAAATAATTAACGAATTGAAATACGTCAAACAATCTAGCTATTTCAATTTGTATCTAAGGTGCCAAGTTTGAAATTGTAAATATAAACATTCAATAGTTACAAAAAGGTTTTTTTTTACTGTATTATTAATTATTATTATTATTTATCCTGTTTGATACATTTAAAGAACAAGTTTATAATGTGTCTGGTATTTGCCTTGTTTCTTCCTACAGGAAATCTGGACAAAAACGTTTTACCTGATCAGGAAAAACCAGTGCAAGTTGGTCTAAGGCATAAAAAATCCATTCCTTGTCATCGGCCTAAAGGAGACAGAGGAGATCCAGGCGATCAAGGGATCAAAGGCCCAAAGGGATTGATAGGTGATATCGGGCCACCAGGATGCGAAGGACCACCTGGTCCACCAGGTGATAAAGGTGTCAAAGGTCGGTGTGGTTTCCCTGGTGAACCAGGAATTAAGGGCGACCATGGGTGTCCCGGATTACCTGGTACAATTGGACAAAAAGGAGATAAAGGAATCATAGGTCCAATTGGACCTACGTGCCCTCCAGCAGAGCCTGGGGATATAGGAGATCCTGGAATACCTGGAAGTCCTGGACATAAGGGAGAAAAAGGAGACACTGGATGTGATGGGGAGCCAGGCATACCTGGACCACCAGGTGATTGTGGAGTAATGGGATCTCCTGGATTGAAAGGAGCATTTGGGGATATTGGTCCACAGGGATCTCCAGGCATTAAAGGAGATCCTGGATATTCTGGACCACCAGGACCAAAAGGAAAACTTGGAAATCAAGGAATCCCTGGGGTATGTGGTCCTACTGGAGAGAAAGGAGACCATGGAGATCCAGGACATCCTGGTGGTGCTGGACAACCAGGAGAAAAAGGAGACACTGGAAACACAGGAATACCTGGGAATGTTGGACAGCCTGGTGAAAAGGGAGATTATGGAATTTCAGGAAGTCCTGGTGCAGTTGGATATCCGGGAGAAAAGGGTGACAATGGGGATAAAGGGCACGTGGGGATGACTGGTACTCCTGGACCAAAGGGTCATCAAGGTGATGCAGGATATAATGGCACTCCTGGTATCAAAGGAGAAATTGGTGATCAAGGACCTCCGGGATATAATGGAAGCCCTGGACTTCCTGGAATGAAAGGAGAAATTGGAGATCAGGGATATCCTGGAAGCCAAGGGTTGGCTGGAGAAAAAGGAGATTTAGGAGACATTGGATTTCCTGGTAGTGTTGGGCCACCTGGAACAGAAGGAATTGTAGGAAGTCCTGGTGCACCTGGACAAAAGGGAGAACAAGGAAACCCTGGACTTCCAGGTGGAATGGGACCTACTGGTGGGAAGGGCGATCAAGGTGATGCAGGAACTCCTGGAGGAATGGGTCCCATTGGACAAAAAGGAGATGAAGGAGATGTAGGATTTCCTGGAAGTCATGGAAGACCTGGTGATAAAGGTGAACTTGGAGATACTGGGTATCAAGGTGCTCCTGGTGTAAAGGGAGAACAGGGTGAAGTTGGAATTCCAGGACAATCTGGAAAAAATGGGTATCCTGGTGCAAAAGGACTGATAGGAGAACCAGGTTCTCCTGGAGGAAATGGTCTTCCTGGAGAAAAAGGAGAATCAGGAGATGTAGGGTATAATGGATCTCCCGGTTCAAAAGGAGAAAATGGAGATACAGGGTATCCTGGTAACCCTGGTAGTAATGGAATTCCGGGAAATAAAGGAGAACAGGGAGAACCTGGTCTTTCTGGAAGCAATGGGCTTCCTGGGCTGAGAGGCGCAAAAGGAGATCAAGGATATTCTGGAGCCCCTGGTGCTCAAGGACAAAAAGGAGATCACGGTGCATCTGGACAACATGGATTAAACGGAGCTGCTGGACTGAAAGGAGAGCAAGGACAACCAGGAATTGCTGGAGCAAATGGGATACCTGGAGAGAAAGGAGACCAAGGACCAATGGGAAGCAATGGACCTTTAGGACCAAAGGGTGATTCTGGAAGTTCAGGAGTTGATGGAAACCCTGGAAGTCCAGGATCAAAGGGAGATCAAGGAGTTACAGGATTTCCAGGATCACCTGGCTTGAAAGGAGATCAAGGATCATCAGGACCTCCTGGTGCTATTGGAGCTAAAGGAGATACTGGAAGTATGGGTTCTCCAGGAGAAAAAGGAGATATGGGCTTTTATGGCCATAAAGGGGAAAATGGGGACAAGGGTGAGCCTGGCTATAATGGCATTCCTGGATCACTGGGAGCAAAAGGAATTCAGGGGGATGCAGGTGTTCCAGGAAGCAATGGCATACCTGGATCCAAAGGTGAGCAAGGAGATTCAGGATTACCTGGATCCATGGGGGCTCCTGGAGCAAAGGGAGATGCTGGAACCCCAGGATATTTTGGACAGAAAGGTGAAATGGGTGGCACAGGAAACCCTGGTAATGCAGGAGCACCAGGACAGAAAGGAGAAAATGGAGAAGGTGGGGCTCCTGGAAGTATGGGTTTATCAGGCCAGAAAGGAGAGCAAGGACCTCCTGGTTTGACTGGAGGTACGGGACCACTTGGGTCCAAAGGAAACCAAGGAGGTAATGGATTAAGTGGAGCCATGGGTGCAAAAGGACAGAAAGGAGAACAAGGAGACACTGGAGCTACAGGAGCACCTGGCCTTTCAGGTAGTATGGGACCTCAAGGAGCAAAAGGAGATTTTGGAAATCAAGGCCAACCAGGACAATCAGGCCAAAAAGGTGACAAAGGAGATTATGGTGCTCCAGGAAGAAATGGAGTCCCTGGACAGAAAGGAGAGCTGGGTCAACCAGGAATATCAGGCCAAAATGGAGCGCCAGGTGCAAAAGGAAATCAAGGTGATACTGGTGCAATTGGTTCACCAGGTGCTCATGGTGTGAAAGGAAATATGGGAGATGTAGGTTTTTCTGGTAGTATGGGTTCACCTGGAGAAATGGGTGATGTGGGGCCTGCAGGATATTTTGGTCATAAAGGTGAACTTGGGGCACCAGGAATCCCTGGAACATCCGGACAGAAAGGAGAACAAGGAGCCATGGGATATCCGGGACCCAAAGGAGACAGGGGAGATGTTGGGTTTCCAGGAGCAGCTGGACCTACTGGAGAAAAAGGAGAAAGAGGATATACAGGAATGTCTGGTAATGATGGGTATCCTGGAGCAAAGGGTGATGAAGGTAATGCTGGGATTCCTGCAGTGGGATATCCGGGAGTAAAGGGAGAGGTTGGACTTCCAGGAAGTCCTGGTGTTGATGGAATTCCAGGTGAACAAGGAGACACAGGAATGCCTGGGTTTTCTGGAGCAAAAGGAAATACTGGAAGCATGGGACCTCCTGGCACAAAAGGAAATATGGGTGTTCCTGGCACTGCTGGAGAAAAGGGAGACCAAGGATTTCCTGGAATTCATGGAAGTGATGGCATTCCTGGAATAAAAGGAGAAAGAGGAGATGTTGGTGCATCAGGAGCCAATGGTGCTCCTGGTGGAAAAGGAGAACAAGGAGCTGTTGGAGCACCTGGATCAAATGGTCAACAAGGAGCTCAAGGAGAAAAGGGAGATTCTGGAAGTTCAGGTTACCCTGGAATGAAAGGAGAAAAAGGAGATTTGGGAGATGTTGGCCCAACGGGAGCACCAGGAATCACTGGAAGTACTGGACCACAAGGACCTCCAGGTCAGAAGGGTGATTCAGGGATCACAGGACCACAGGGGCAAAAAGGAAACAGTGGTGATGATGGAATTCCTGGAGCTAGTGGATATCCTGGTGATAAAGGGGATACAGGAGGTCCTGGATCTCCTGGGGCAACAGGAGACACAGGAAGCCTGGGAGCTACAGGAGCCAAAGGTGATCAAGGAGATACTGGCTATAATGGGGCAAAGGGAGATCAAGGAATTACAGGTATAACTGGAAGTCCAGGACAACTTGGACAAAAAGGAGATGAAGGACCAACAGGAACAACTGGGTCTCCAGGAGCAATTGGTGAAAAGGGAAATGTAGGTGCACCAGGACATATGGGTGCAACAGGAGCACTGGGACCTTCAGGAGAGCAAGGGATATCTGGTGCTCCTGGGACACATGGTGCAAAAGGAAATACTGGAATCCCTGGTATCTATGGTGCAAAGGGTGATATGGGATTCCCAGGATCAACTGGATCGAAGGGAGAAGCAGGAAATCTTGGATATCCTGGAGCAAAAGGTGACAAGGGAACAGTTGGAGCCCCTGGTGTCAATGGGGTTCCAGGAACACAAGGAGAAAATGGAGATGTCGGACAACCGGGAAGACATGGATTACCTGGTGCAAAAGGAGAACAAGGTGACACTGGATATCCTGGTAGTGTAGGAGCTCATGGTCCAAAGGGAATTCAAGGTGCTCAGGGAGTTGTAGGAAATACAGGTTTTCCTGGAGTCAAAGGAGATAAAGGAGATTTGGGAGCCACAGGACAGCAAGGACAAAAGGGAGATACTGGTGCCAGTGGACACAATGGAGGTGTTGGACCGATTGGACTAATAGGAGATCAGGGATATACAGGATCACCTGGTGCAACAGGGTCTGTTGGTGCACCGGGCACTAAGGGAGACATGGGCAGTGTTGGATATCCTGGTGCTAAAGGAAACAGAGGTGATACTGGTTCCCTTGGAAACAGTGGTACACATGGAGAGAAAGGTGACCAAGGTGCAACAGGACATACTGGAAGTCCAGGTGGACCTGGAGCAAAAGGTGATAATGGGTTTCCTGGATCTCCTGGAACATCAGGGATAACTGGAGTACCAGGTGACCAAGGACCACCAGGATTGAATGGAAATATGGGTCCTGCTGGTGCAAAGGGTAAATCTGGAGCACCAGGAGGCCATGGAGCCATTGGACCACAGGGGGCAAAGGGAGACAAAGGAGATACAGGACCTACTGGATATCAAGGCACCAAAGGAAATACAGGAATTGGAGGTCCTCAAGGTATTTCAGGTGATCAAGGAACAAAAGGTGAAAGGGGAGGGACAGGACCTCCTGGGCATCCAGGACCAAAATGTCCAAAAGGAGAAATTGGACCACCTGGTGCTCCTGGACCAAAGGGTGATGCAGGAGTTCCTGGATATATTGGACAAAAAGGAGAAATGGGAGATGGTGGAGACCCTGGAAGTGCAGGAAGGCCTGGAGCCAAAGGACAGAGAGGACCCAAAGGAGGCCCTGGACCAATGGGTCCTCCTGGACTAAAAGGAGACAAAGCACCTTTCCCTGGGACACCAGGGCCAAAGGGAATAAAAGGAGATGTTGGCAATGAAGGTAAGCAGCAATGCAGGTCACATCATTTTTCTTTTTAAAAAGATACAGGTTATTGTTTGTAGTAGAAACATTGGTATTTGTAGGTTTAATATATATGGTTGGTCAACGTATACCCTTCAAGTTTTGCTTAAACCTCGTCATTACAGTTCTTCTACTATCAAGATTTCTCGGGTTACACCGATAGAATGGTTCTCCAGCTGAAACAAGCAGTCCGTTAAATCCTTTCATTTCAAGGTTGAGTGTTATTTTTACCATGAGGATTTTTGGCTTTCTTCCAAAGGAACTTAATTGTGTGCCTTCCAACTTCACCAATAAAATGCAGATGAATAATGAAGATTTTGACATTATGGATTCACTTCCATTTTAAACCAAATCATTATAGGCATTGCAAAAAAAATTTCAACAAGTTCTGATTTTTATTCAATAAATGTGTTTTTTTTTTGTTCCAACAACTCATCTTGTGTATCAGGTTCAACATGGAATAATCAAGACGTGATTGCTTTGAAGACGGAAATCAAGTTACACGCAATGTTCATTTCATTGATTAAGAATGGTGAGTAGAAAATGACGTTTTTCTCTTTGCTCAAAACCATCTCTAAATGACAAATGTAAATTGGGGGAATTTTGATTGCGAACTCGCATGATTGCTAACTCACATGCATCAGCCATAGCCAGAGCCATATTATGCGAAGAATAGTTTCAAAGCAAGCACTAAAAGCTCTGGCATACCGATCTCAGTCTCGCAAGTAGCCTTTTGTGTTTACAATTACAGTTGGCTCACTTGGCTGCGCCTGGATGGGTTTGAGGGTTGTGGAGTAGCTGCTGAAACCCGAATCCTATCCAGGTTTCTCCTGATCACTCCATCTTTGTTCTTTACTTCTTCGGGTTCCTTCTTCATCTTCCGTTTGATTGCATATGGGAGAGCTTTCAATGCCTGCTTTTAAAAGGGGAATTTAATCTTGATTAGCTAATTGCACCTTTAAAATGTTGCTTGAATAAATCAACTCCCCCTCCAAAACCCCAAGTCCTCAACTCCACCTCCAAATCCAAAGTCCTCAACTCCCCCACCAAACCCCAAGTCTTCAACTATCACCCCCAAAACCCTAAGTCCTCAACTCTCTCCACCCTCAACCCAACCCCAACTCTCTGTCTTCACCTCCCCATTCCTTCTCATTCTTCAAAGAAGAGGTCATTCTTACTTCATTGCATATTGTTTCTTAATTACCTAATTAAATCAGTGGAATATTTAACTCCCTTTTCCCCTCCCCGATCCACTTTATTATTATGTAATTACCAACTTTGACGACAGTACTGCACTTCTCTGTCATGCAAAAAATACAACGTTAAAATTAAGCAACGACGAAACAACCTAGTTCGCAATGTCGTGATATTTTCTGAGACAGATCGACATGACAAGTGTATTATTATATAGATAGATCCATTCTGAGGCCCCTTCAAATGAATACATACTCAACTTTATGGCTTTCTCCTGTTAAGACTATTGAACAGCAGATGACCTTTATTTCATAAAAATCAAAATCAAAATACTATCAAAATTTCAAAATCAAAATATTATATAATTTCTTATCGATTTATAAATTGACAGTCCAACTATTGTTGATGCTGCTTTTTCTTTTCCCCGTCACAGTTGTTCTCTTCAGTGACGGCAACAGTCCAACCATCAAGGAATTCATGCTGATCGATTTTGAAGCATTTAACTTTGCAGGGGCCGCTGAATATTGCAGCATCCACGGCGGCTCAATTGCGATACCCAGAAACCTTGTTGAGAATGAGAAACTCTGCGGAGAGCTTCGTTCACTGGATGTCAAGGCAGCATACATTGGAGTAACCATCTCCGCAAGAGGCACGGTCCATGTGGTTGGAGCCGGTGGAAGCAAAGTGGTTGCCAATTACAATAACTTCCAAGGGTCCCTTACTTTGACTCATGGTTACCACTGCTTCCAAATCCTACCAGCAGGGCATTGGTCTCCTGTCCCATGCTCCATATCCGGACCATTCTTCTGTGAATTCCCAATTGCCAAAACGTACTTGGGTTGAAGACGAACCTTTTCAAGTCTTGTAAATGATGTCTGCACCTTTATAAGAGCGATTTGACAAAGTGGTTCTTCCCTTCCAGACACGTGCTTCCTTACCATCCAATTTCATATGATCTATACCAAAATGGCATTTTTACCCCCACCATCTCTCCGGTAGCGGACGTTTCGTTGAACGCCATAAAGAAAAACCATTGTGCATTTATGCGTGAAAAATTGCAAAAGTTTGGAGAATCTTTTAAAATAATAATAATAATAATAATAATGATGATGATGATGATGATGATGCATCTTACTTGAGATGAACTGGAAACTTCATCACGCAATGCTTCAGCAGACGTCTCGGCACCGGTCTCGCAAGTAGCCTTTTGTGTTTGCAATTAGAATTGCATGATGAGAGAGAGCTTCTGATGCCTGCATTTTAAAGGAAGTACGAAATATAATGAAAACGGGACCGAACAACTTTACAACCCGTGTTGTTTAATAGCAGAAACATGCCTTTGTATTTTGTGAATTTCATAATAATCCCACGTTCCATTGTAATATTTCCACCATGCGCTTCATGGGTAGCATTTTATGTTTCACGTTAGAGCTGAGCTGTCCAAAGTTTACAATTGTTAATATAGCGAATATGCTGCAGTGACAATAAAGCATGAAGTTTCAAAAGCAACGTCATTGTGCGAAACCTTCTTACCTGTGCCTGTGATTTAATCCTTGTGGCAAGGCAAGGATTGCACTGTGTGGTCTGCTGTTGCCTTTACAACAGTAGGTAAGGTTGGAGTATTTAGCGGTTAGGGTGGCTAGCTTGGGATCTTAGGGTCCTCAGTTCAAGCCCCTGTCGGTTGTTGAATTAACACCAGGTGGGGTTAACTCAACCTGTCATCCTTCCAAGGTCGGTGAAATTAGTCCCAGTGTACTGGTAAATAGGAGCACAGCATCAGCAGCACAGCCAATGATGCTAACCACAGCCTCGTGCTGCACATGAAGGAGGAAGAGGAATATTTGTGATTTGTTCAGGGTACCAGAGATAAACTCACCTACTCTTTGCAGAAAAACACATTAATGTCTCCTGCAATCAATCATGATGGATGTGTCCCCAGCGTGACATCTCATTGGAGGGACGGCGTACTTGTTGATGCAATGCCCTACCGACGAAGTACCGGTCTGACAATTTAGTGGCCGGTCAGGATTCAAACCCAGACTAGACAACTCGAAGGCAAGTGTGCTACCTCGAAGCTCCTGCCAGTCCTTTTCCCAAATAAACGCACGTGCAGAAATGAAGATGTTGGCAAAAGTGAGCAGCGAAGCATTATGAATAATATGATCAACGAAAAGACCAAGCCTGTTAAAATTTACAGATTGGTTCCATGCAAAAGTAACTGGTCATTTGGGGGACTTAAATTTCCAATTAATGTGCTTTTACATATTCACATACCCTCCGATAGAAGCAATCATCAGTTTCTCCAACGAGTCAAAAGTGATTTGCAAATTAGGTTGATCACGTGATCTGCCATGTGACCCAATCACAACCACTGTAAAACTGTAGAAGCAGTAACACTGAAAAGCCTATGATATAATTGGAACGACAGAAATAAGCAGCATTAGAAAGTCATACTGGGACTGCACATTGAGCAGATACTTCATAAGCCGTGGTGGTGTTGTTTCATTGCACACAGATCAAGGGATTGCATGAAAAACGAGGAATCTTACAGGATCGTTCAAGGGTAGTCTCTGAGCTGCCCAGTATGACTTCGATTCTTGGCCCGACTATGGACTGTAAAATTGGAGTTTAGTTAGAAGGGCATTGGTTGCATCTCAAATAAGTGTGCTGTCCCTCGGATGAGCATTAAGCGAGAGACCCATGTGGTAGCATTGATTGCTGTTAAAGATGTCATGGTCTCTTTCAACAGAGTAAGTGAGAATTATTTGTAGTACCCCGCCAAAATTCCAAATTCCTGCTCTGAGCACCTCTACAAAGTCGAAACCCTCAAGTTGGAGCAACGGCACTCCATCACCCACCATGCACCGACAATTCACAAAGCAGAGCCTGAAAAATAGCAAAGACAAGTAACGACAACAATTGGACATGGGCGGGTTCTATGAGAGACAAAATTGATTGGTCGTGATGATGTAAAATCCATCCATCCATCCATCGGGACCAAACTCTATGCAGAGCATTGGTGCTGTCTAAGCAGTCTCAATTGCTATTGGGCACAATCCTGGACGGGTCACCACTCCGACACAGTATACCAACAAGCTGGCACACATTTTGCCAACCTCAGAAGGATCACAGGCAGAGTCAACTCCACTTGGTATTAATTCAACAGCTGAGTGGGATTTGAACTCGGGATCCACTTGGGATCCTAGGATCCCAAGCCCACCACC
>CM068968.1:28044339-28099168 GCA_035128595.1 Eptatretus atami
ACCAACACCAGGCATATGACATGAAATGCCATCATAATTTGTTCATGTACGGGTAAACGGAAGGTTTTTGAAAAGGACAAAAAGGTGATTTGTGTTCTTCAGTGTTCAAGTATACAATTCAATTGAAATAAAATAAAGATTTTAAAGGTTGCAGGAAAAAAATTTGGAAGTTTACCACTGTTGCTGCAGCATCTTTTACACCACCTCATTTAACATGGCATTTGTTTTTCATCCCTGTTGTTTGCGTCCTTTATGAGGTCCTTAAAAGCAGTAAGTTTCCTGTTTGGAATGATTTTCAATTTTGTTTGACTCCCAGACAGGCAGACAGAGTTAGAAAATGATTCCACTACTTTTTTTGTGCTTGCGTGATAGATGGGGACTAATTCAGAGCCAAAGTCCCGCTAAACTACAGGTTCGTTTTCTGATTCATTTTCCAATTCGTGTTCCAAGTACAACATTCAATTGAAATCAAGTTGTTTCTCTATCATAAACTGATGTTTGTACACAAGAAAGACAGATGGACAGACAGAAGTGAAACGATTGCTTTTCACTTCGCATGCGTGGGTAATGATAACAAGAAGAGAAAGCAATGAATCGCTTCATCATCATTGCAAGATATCACACCTGTTCAACAATGAATGCACCTCCAATTATTATCATAGCTGCCAAACAGGCAATCAACTTGATGAGAATCAAATATTGTACAATGTGGTGATTTGTTCATTTTTTAAAATTACTGTCCCTGCTGTTCTTCTAGAAGCAGAAAGTGACATGAACGACATTGTCCTGTCCAACCTTCAGTTGTGCCATAATTGGCCTGCAAGTGTATCAACCTTAAACACTGGAATCTATTTATCTACTCGTATAAAAGTCCGTCAAAAATGACGGGTTGGAATTGTTGTATTTGAAATATTCAAGGACACTGGAAGATATGATGTTTTGGAGCAAGAAGCATTACTTTAAAACACGATGTACAAATGTGATGCTATTTTCTTTATTTTCTGGGACATTTTGCTTCGACGGTTTAAAGGCAGTAGCCGTTTTTTATTGATTTTTTTTTTAAAAGGTTTAAAAAATCTTAACAATAAACTTAATAATAGAAATCAAAAGACAAAAATCAAAAAGTAAGAAGCAAAAGCAAGGATCTGAAAGCAAGAATCAAAACCGATAATCAAAACAAGAATCACAAACAAGGAGGTCAAGTAGGAATCAAACCAGAAATCAAAAACAAGAAAACCAAAAATCAATAAACAAAATCATCAATTACCCACCGTACTAACTAATCACGGCGGGTGAACAAAAGTGAGGGGTGGGGAGATTCTCCGAGGGCAGTGAGAACGGGAACAGGAGCGGGAAGGAACATGTCTGAGAGAATCTCCCCCCCCCCCCCAACAACAAACAGCACCCACAGTCTGGCGTGTCCCTCCCAGAATTTACCCTGCCCTTGGATGGTCCGCCTAGTCCACAGGAGCTATGTCTCCCACTGGTCTCTTCATCCTGAGTCTTTTTGCGTAAATGCCCTGTGGGGCCTTGCTCTGGGAGTTTTCTTTATTCCAGCTCCGGCGCTTTTTACTGTCCATTCATATGGATATACTCACACATATATATATATATATATATATACCACGATATATATATATATATATATATATATATATATGTACATACATACATATATATACCCATCCTTTAGGATGGTGGGAACACCCCAATTCTCTCTTGGTAAATGTGTATCATATAGTGCCACCTGGTGGTGAGCAGTCTTACAAATCATCTATACATATACAGGGGGCTGCAAAAGTATGTATACAGTCATGGGCGTCGATTGCTTTTGAAAAGTGGGGGGGACATTGCATGTCCAGACCACGAAGCCCGCTTCGTGCCGGCGTGGAACAGCAAGTCTAGCCTTGCAAATTCTTGATTTTATACGCTCGTTGACATGCTGCCTTCTGATCACACAAATCCCTTAAATTAATCTGACCATCTATCGACATCTTTTATTCAAATGTAAGCAGACGGAGCGAAATTAATTAACATTAATCATACACATTTCAAAGTTTCAAGTGTCATCAAAGAAATACATATACTGTATATATAAAGAATTGTTATCAAGCCTCCTTCCACGACCTTGAACTGATTCACGAAACATAAACTGAAAACCAGACTGACATACAAATTGATATTACACGAGTATGGTCAACTTACCTTAAAACTTGCCAAAATATGAACCCTCTTGTCGGCGATCGAGTTAAAAACTTTGTAGCAATGTCTTGGGGGTCAAGTGCAGTCAGACGATCTCGGTGAACATGACAGATCCGAAGTGGTTGAGGCGTTGTTGGTTCATTGTGGAACGTAACCAAGTCTTCATACGTCTGAGTGCGCTGAATGACCGTTCAGCTTCGCATGAACTTGCTGGGAACACAATAGAAGCTAAGCAAACGTTCTACCTGTGGGAACATTCGACGGACTTCCAGCACCATGTCTACAAATATGTTACGGTAATCCTCAAAGATGAACCACTGACTGGTTACGAAAGAAGCCAAGTTCTTGCTCTAGGGGAGTCTAGGGAATCCGACAGTTCGGGATATTTGCGGACTATTTGTGGTTGTAAATGACCCAGACAGGAGCATTTCACCAAGTCCCTATACGCCATGAGGTCGGTTGATGTGAAGTATCTGTTCAAGTTCTCGGATGCGCTGTCGATGATTGCAAAATTCAACTCTGTATACCTCCTCTGCAGAATTGGCAGTGTATTCCTGCGTGCCTCCATCAAGTCTCTTTGGAAGTTTGCACTTACGAGGAGGGTCACTGGATCTAGTTGGCACTGCTGGAGCTTCTGTGTGGCTGCTTTGAAACCTCCTTTCACGTCTGGTCGGTACGGAGAGATGGAGATTCTGTGCAGTTACCTTGCAGCAGTAAGCATAAGCAGATGGTAACTTGTGAAACCTGAAGTGCCTTATTGAGGTATCAAGGGATTGGAGAACGGGCAATGATGCAAACAGACCGAGAACACACTTTCCTGATGAAAGACAGCTTCGAATACCGTTGGCTCGCGATGCCGTGTTCGTACCAAAGTCATCACTTGCTTGTTGAAGGGCATCCAGTACGCTTCATAGTTAGCCAATATCGATTTCACGGCAGGAGAAGGAGTTAAACCAGCGTCGGGCAAATTGGCCTCAGGCATGTAGGGCAGGAGTGTCAGCATCGTCAGGGTGGATATTCAAGTACAGATGCTTGAATTTTCCAGAATTGTTGTAGATGTTGCTGAGTACTGGACATAAAGGGCGTCTCTTATGAACGGTGCAGTTTGTAGGGCTTTGGATGTATGAGTTGGTGACATGAGCTCCAAAGAACATAATTGCCAGCGGTTGGAGTTTTTTTAGCTGTGCTTGACAGCCCTGTACTTTCGGCACATGTTGCTTGCCCATCGTAAGTCTGCACTCTAAGGTGTTCAATAGGGAGTTGACACCGAATTAGGACATCCTGAAGCATCTTACAAAGTGATACTCCTGTTGTTGATGATACTTGGTAGAGGCCGATGAGATCTTCTTGAACATCAAAGGAATCCGTCACATAGCGCACACACACCGACTCTCTGCTCATTACCCTGAATATCTTGCGTTCCATCAGTTACGAGTCCGAACTGAGTGGACATTTCATTCACATTACTGCAGATATTTCTGAGGATGGCATGACTCATCAACTGTGAATTTCGTTCTGAATTCTCCTCTTGTGAACGTCGTCTTCCTTGACGACACGTCTTGAGGTTGACATCATCCTCGGCCGCAACTGTAAAGAGGATTGTTGAAATTCCCTTCAGAGGCATCCTTCCCACGAATTGCAAAACCTTGTTGGGCTAAATATTGCAGTGATGTGATAATCTTCAGAAGTGCTGACTGCGCAGATCTTTGCTCTTCTAGCAGTTTGCTGCTCAGCTGCACATGGACACCAGGTTGACTTCTGCGACATTTTTTCAGATTTTCAGAGCAAGCCTATGGTATGGTTGCATTCGCGCCGGGTGTAACGGCCAGGTGACTCGAATGCGGCACGCCTGCCACTGACGGATAATCAGGTGTGACCTTTGGAATATCGCAAGGCTAGTCACGGTGGGTTTAACTCACACCAACCAGCGCATTTATACGCGGAATGGGAATCGCCGAAGTCCGTATATACTTAATACACGTACGGTTAACTACCGAGGTTTACCACGCCAAGGTCGATCTCCGATCATCACGCTTAAGCGTTCGTCCGTGTTTCAGGAACCGAGCGAATGTTAGTCGACCATTGACGTTAGATAATATATCCGGGGGCTAATCACGCACCTTCAACTTTTACGTGAGCAAGAATGATTCACCGAAGGAAAGACCAGCGAAACGGGGAACAATCAACAGCAAAGCAATTTATTTCACACCGAGGATAAAATATTACAGTCCTACAGATGCAATAATAGCAATGAACAAAGAACAGTGACGCAGGTACTCTACGAATACGGCGTAACACACGGGACACTTATTATCATTCTACTTCACAAGACAGGCGCTCAAGTCATTTGCCAAAAAAAGAAAGAAAAGGGTGACTTCCCTGTTCGACGAGCCCACTCCAAGTCTGCCGACTGTGGTCCGCTGGCCGAGGACTCGGCCCTGGGGTGTGGCAGGCGAGTCCTCCTGCGTGCTCGCGCCTGCCGTTTCGTCGATCGCCCCGCGAGCGGAGTACGCTACTCAAGGGATAAGGGGGAGGTAAGGCGACGCTCCTTCCGCCCGCTGGGTTCGACGCCCACCATATAGACAGGCACGGCTTAAAAGCTCCGGAAGCGAGAGATAGCAACCGCGAGCGAATCACAGGCCCCAGCCGATCTCCTCGAGCCTCCTCACTGCTTTCTAGACCGTCGCTGTATTTTATACGCCCACGCTCGCCCTCCCGCCCTCCCTGCTCCCATCGAGGCGCTTCCGAGAAAGGTCTGTAAAGGGTCCTCTCCCTGCCCGTCACACCGACGTCCACCAATGGTAGCGCTTCACTGCGCTTCTCCGTCTCTTCCCCTAATCTTGTTGGAAGGCGTCGATGAAGATGGCGGTGTGTCAAAGAATGCCGTATCTGGGCATGAATGGGAGCGATGCGCTTGGTCGGCAATGCGGCGGTGCATGGTGGTGTGATGCGTTGTGTGTTGGTTACTTGATGGTTGGTTCAAAAATAAAGATAAGAACGGTTATAATACGAATTGTGAAAATTTTCAAAAATAGTGTCCGCTGCAAAGCCCGAAGATACATTATATTCTTAGTCAACGTTTGGAGCAACTCACACATTACTTAGAAATATCCGTTCACCTACAGTTACGATATGGGTTGCGAATTTCAACGCGTATAACATTTATTTATGATTCGTCGTATGTTGTCTGAATTTTGTACTTTTCCAGTTCGAATAGCTTTGAGACAAATTCTCTTCTCTTATCGTCTGGTGCAAGTGGTTAAATAGTCTGTTTCAGTACGATAGTTCGTTCGTAACAGTGTACAAGAGTCAATGTCGCGATTGTCTCTGATTCAGAAATAGTAGTGCTTAGGAAATCTTGAACCTGTTGTTGAACTTAAATTTCGATCTGGCAGTATTTGGACTGGATACAACTGACTCACTATGAGGATTTAGAAAAAGGCTATCTGGAATTAGCGAGTAACTCGACCAGCACCATTTCTGCTATTTCTCCTTTATGTCCACTCTTTTCTGGGAACTTGATTGCTCCAGGAGAGTGGTCGGGGATGTGCTACTTGATGCTGTCGCGAAAAACTTTCTGCTATCCATATCCTCTATGAAACGAGAAAGGAATTACATTTCAGTTGAATAAATTTTGACATGTGAATTATAGGGGTTATTTTTGCATAACAGGGCATTTTTAAGGTCAACATACTTTTGGCTAGGTCACTATCCTCAGCCACAATGTTGACGTGATAAGCTTTGGTAGCACATGTATACTAAGAGCGCCGATATGAGTTCAGTTCTTAATTTAGATCTGAGCTCCCAATTTAGGATTCCATTACTCGCTAGTTCCCGCTACGCGCTTATTACTTTTATTATTTTGGATTAGGTCGAGATACCCTGGTATTTTATTACCTGGATTTTAATATTCATCATTTATTTAATCTGCATTAATTAACAATGAGCTAAAGTTTGAGTGAGATGATTATGATATTATTTTCATAGTTGCGTGTCGTTAAGATTGTGTTCTTGATTTGCATGCATCAAAAAGGTTCACAAAGGAATGAGCTAAAATCAGTTGTGATGTGAACATTTATGAATTCTTTACCTCTCACAAACCACGAGACCAGAGACGAGGATTAAGATCTGTGTGCGTCCGACGTGGCCTCCTCTCTTTCCAATTATTGTACATAGTTTGTTGATTTGTAAATACGTTCATCATTTCACTAGTGCGTGCCCGACGTGCAAAAAAAAAACAAACACACAACAACAACTTTGAAACCGCGTGCCTTTGTTTAAGTATAGTGCGTGCCGTACGTTTTGTTTAGTATAGTGCGTCCCGTACGTTTGTTAAGTATAGTGCGTGCCCGACGTTTGTTTAAGTATAGTGCGTGCCGTAGTTTTGTTTAAGTATAGTGCGTGCCGTACGTTTTGTTTAAGTATAGTGCGTGCCCGTACGTTATTGTTAAGTATAGTGCGATACAAGTTAGAAAGGTGAAAAAACAATTTTGGTCGCTAAAGCCAGAACCGTTTGTGGGTCGACATGGTGAGAAGAAGCGACATCCTCTTTATTTTATTTCAACGCTATATTTAAAATCTCTAATTTAATCATTCTAAATCACACAGTTTAAGGAGACACTTATCCTGCGGTCTATCCTTCGTCTTCTCCTCGTGCAAACGGAAATTATTCGATGATGGCGGAAGAGAACCTTCCGGAACGTTATTTTTCCTAGTAAAATTGCAAGCCGGCTATGCTACTAAGCCTAAGCCTTTTTTAATCGGATTTTCGAGTAATTCCATACTACCTATAGTACTGTATAATCCGAGAACCAATTCAAAATAATTTTCCTTCGTTGTGCCGAAACAGCTTTGGTGAATTTTGATATTTTTCAACAGCTTCCTTTTAAAATCTATAATTTAATCCTCATAAGTCCGACGACCGAATGATACTCTCGTTTTGTAGGTCTATACCTCCCCTAAGTCCAAGTACCGATGAAAAAATTATTTACATACCGCCGCAAAAAGCGAGTGAATCAGCGCATTTTATTTTATGTTCCAAGTATTCAAGCTATTTAGTCGCCAAAATACAAAAATCCTTCGTTTTCACCGGTTTTCAACGATGGGATTTAGCCACTGTTTTCGACTGCGAATATGAAAACAGAATTACCAAATATCTTTCCGTTCGTTCGTGCGAGCCGGTAGAGTGAACCGCGTCATCCTGCACAAGCTCCACCATATCAATCAGCATACCAGGCCGCGAATCTTTTATTGGCTTATAACTCGACGTGTAAGGCACAAAATTAAACACACACATCATCGTGCAGGTAATACATCAGGCATCCGGCGATATTAAGTTAGAAAGGTGAAATAAACTATTTTGGTCGCTAAGGGGCCCGAGCCGTTGCGGCCTAACACTATCCGAGGCGTGGCGCTCCGGCCATGAAGCCGCGACTTTTAAACACTCATAAAATGACGATACAAAGTCCGAAAACCCCAACATACCTCAAAATGTCCAGGTCCGTTCCTTTAGTGGGTGAACAATCCAACGCTTGGCGAATTCTGCTTCGCAATGATAGGAAGAGCCGACATCGAAGGATCAAAAAGCATTCTCGCTGGTTGTACTCAGCAGCTCGTTTTGTGTTACGTAACTTACGTTCAATGAAAAAAGTGGGGGGGACAATCGATATGTTGTGCCCCCCTTGATAAAAAAGTGGGGGGGGGACATGTCCCCCCCGTTCCCCACCAATCGACGCCCATATATACAGTAATGAAAACAAAATGTATACCTTACTGTATACCTACTTTTGCAGCCTCCTGTGTGTATATATATAATTATATATAATTATATATATGTATATGTCATCATATCTATATATGTAGAAGTTGTCTTTTCCGTCTGTCTGTCTGTCTATCGATAGAATCAGCCCAACCTGTAGCCACCCTCATCATATTACATACGTTGGAATCCCCTTGCCCATCCGTACAAGGTGCAGGTACCTCTTTAGTAAGGTTAGATACTTAGTTGATGGAATGGGGGCATTTGTAGTACTGCACTTTGTGGTCCCGGTCAGCAAGAATGCATACTACATTAAATTGTATACATGATTGAGGCTCACGGAAGAGCAAGAGCAGAATGAAAGGGAACAAAATGGAATGAGCTCAATTGGAGGGCTAGAAGGGCACATGGGGGTGAACAAGCTGCACACAAGCTGAATAAAATACAGCAAGAAGAGGAAGGGGAATATAGGATGAAACATGAGAGGCATACAAACCAATGAAAGAAAGTGAGGGGGAGGAGGGTGGGAATTACAATATTAAACAAGGTATAAGGATGGGACTAAAGTGAGGGTGGTGGATAATGGGACAGAGGGGATGGAGAAATGACAAGTGGGTATGGGAAACAGTTGGGGGAAAAATTGGTTGGCCCAAAAATATCTGAGCCTGAGATACAGTTTCAAAATAAATGCAATGAGCCCGACAAAATACACAGGAGTGAGCAACCAATACAAAGAACAATTGCCACAAACAAAGAACAAAATCAATGGCAGCACAGACGAACTTGGAACGATTACTTCGCTTTTTGGAAGCAGATCTCTCGGAGGACAAAGAGGTGCAAGCACGACCAGGTAAGCAGAAACAGAAGTCGTTTATAGTATCCTTATCCTTTTCACTCAACAAACTCATTTTATTCCAATATATGACATCAGACTTTTCAAAATGCAATTAAACATGGACTAAATCATTATCAAGCGGTACACTGAGGCAGTTGCTCAGTTGCTCTGAAACACCACCCTGTGGTGAGGCAGTTGCTCTGAAACAACTTGCCTTCTCTTCCAGGAAGGCAAATCAGTCGAAGGCAATCTCAGTACTTTCCAAAAAGTCTGCACCAAGTTTGTGTCCACTCCCTGGGGAGTCAGAAAACAACTTCTGTCCAAACTCAAGAATGAACTTTCAAACTTGTTTCCCTCCTCTAAAACCCGGTGGTACCTATGTAAGTCCGTCTCTGGTGTTTGCTCCTTTTCCATCCCTTCACTCTCTTCAAATGGCACCACAGCTCACTCCACTTGTGAGAAGGCTGAATGTCTCAATTCTGTGTTTGCTTCCAAATATCGTGTCCCAAATCCCTCACTCTTGCTTCCCTGCATCCTTCCCTGCATCCACCTCCAAACTGTCTGCCTATGGCATCCAAGGCCAACTCCATACATGGCTTACTGACATCCTATACTCTAGTAGCCAATGTGTAGCTGTCAACAGAATCCTTTCATCTCCTCTCCCTGTCAAGGATGGAGTACCCAGAAGCAGTGTTCTGGGTCCAGCCCTATTCCTAATCATAATCAATGACTTATCTGACTCTCTGAAAAATCCTCTTTATCCATTTGCTGTTGACTCCACTCTGCCGTGACATCCCTCATCCTTCACAAAGGCAGGCTTCAGCATCTTCCCTCTTGTCAGACTTTGAAAAGAACACAAGCTGGTCAAACACGTGGAACATGTCTTTCAATATGGACAAATCTCACATTCTCATTATCTCTCTCTGAAAGGACCGTCTGGCAAATAGTGGGGCAACTTAGCATAACAATTGTGCATTTTGTGAGGAAAGCACCACATTTGGCACACTAGTAGCCTAACATATTATGAACAGATTTGGATTATTGGGCCATCTCAAATTCAGCCGCTGATGGCTGTGGCAGCCATTTTCCAAAATGGCCACTAGCGGTTACTATAATTTCACTCTAACATTGGTTTGAACATTTATTAAAAGCTGAATTAAGAAAATATAACCTGTAGCCACTCAAGTTTAAAGATAGCCGCCATTTTGCAAGATGGCTGCTAATTATTTGTTGTACCGGACGACTATCTCACTCATAGAATTTGGTTGTTGAGAATGGTGGCAAACGAATCAAGGGCTGCGTCTGATTGATATGAATACCAACATCGCTTATGTAAAGTCAGTGGTTGTTGAGATGGTGGCAAACGAATCATGGGCTGCATCTCATTCATATGAATACCGACATCTACTCAATAGAAATTGATCGAGAGATGTCTGATTTAAATGTTCTGAATCAGTGACACAGTCTGCTCTGTTAATATTCTTCAATTTTGTGAGCACTCTCCCTCACACACACACAAAGCTGTGCATTCAAGTGCGGTGTTTTTGCACTTGCAACGCTTCAGACAGCTCTTCTTGCACTTGCATGATACTAGCTCATCGCAGGTGTGGGCTGCTTTGGGGAGCTTCGTCCAGTGTGGCTCGTACACCCCTCGTCATTCTTGACCAGCCAGCTGGGATGAGGAGGAAACTCTGGCGTTGGTAGCAGTGTTTGACCCACACATGGCCTCCTTGGTAGGCCGCCCTCTTCACATGCTCCTCCAGAGCTGCCTTGGTTGGCGGATCAGCTGCACGTTGTTTCTTTTCGCGAAGAGTTTCTTCCGGGCCTTGTCAATGTCGTTGCCGTGCTGGTTCTGTCATAGAGCAATATGACGAACCTCTCGATGGTGTGCATGACATCGTCTGGTATGCCACTTGGTGCAGAGGATAGCTTCAGCAGTGCGTCTGTAAGTTCTGGCAGAACGGTCCAGATTGTCCAAGCAGTCTTCTTACCATGTCGCAAAGCTAGATACAGTGTCACCCCAGTCAGAGCGTGAAACATTGGGAGTGCCTGTGCCTTTCTGGTCCTAGGCCAGCTGCTATTTCGTGGGTGCCAGGTACGAAAACTCTTCAGTGCCAAATGCTAGCCAGAGTTCATCTTCTGGTTGCAGTCCCTGGGCCACTGACACAGCCACCACCAACATCGGTGTCAACTGTCTTGATCAGTATCTGTGGTGACCATGGTTGGCTGCATGGGATGCATGCAACAACATTCGACTGTCAGCTTCTTCGTGGCTGCATGGGCGAGCAAGGCCAGGTCTAGCAGCGGTGGCTTGCTCAGGACTGCCTCTCCATCAGTGATAACCAGCTGCTTGTCATCCTGGTCAAACACCTGAAGATAGCTTCTGATAGGACTTGAACAGCTCGGTCTTGTTGGTGTCCACTCGGAGGAAGTTCTGCCAGTTTCCAGGTATAACTGCTGCTCCGACAACGCGTCTACGCACTCCTTTTCCACGCTGTGGAATCTGTGTCTTAATAAGACAATTAGTCACTTTTTTTTCTAACAAATCAAATTGTTACTTTCTTTGACCATTATTGGACCTTTATTAGTAAATAAACTTTCACTATCAACCTGCATTCCTCTCCAGTAAAGCAGATATGTGTCATAACAGTAACCACTGGTGGCCATTTTGAAAATGGCTCCACAGCCATCAGCGGCTGAATTTGAGATGGCCCAATATCCAAATCTGTTCAATATATGATAGGCTACTGTGTGTGCAAATTTGGTGCTTTCCTCACAAAATGCACAATTGTTATGCTATATTTAGCTGAAGTTGCCCCCTAAAACTCTCTTCCATTTATTTAAACAATCCTCTTAGGAATTCCAGCATTCAAACTTGAGGATTCAGACATTCAAACTTCCTGGGTCTCACTATCAGCAATCATGTTTCTTGGATAAACCACATTTACAAGATGACCTCCAAAGCCAGCCACCGACTGGGCATCCTCCATCATACAAAGTTCTTCCTTGGCACACCTGAACTCCTATCCACCTACAAGGCCTTCATCTGCAGCTTGATGGAGTACTGCTCTCCCTTCTAAGCTGGCTGCCCTGCCACACATCATGCTCAGCTTGACACTGTGGAAACCAAGGCCTTCAAGATCATGGGAATCTCCCTCGATGAAACTGATTCTATGGGTCTATCACTTTGCCATCGCAAACAGGTCTCTCCGTCATATACCACCTCCTTTCTGGTCTTGGACCCTCTGCTCTTGCCATGCTTTCTCCTCCCGCCGACCCCCCCTTCGCTCCCCCCCAGCAGTATATGCAGGGCTCACACGGTCCACCATCAACCCTCTTCTGGAAAAAACTACCTAAATCCAGGATCACTGCTCACCTCCACTCATTTTTTCCTCCTTTTTTTTTCCACCCATGGAATCAACTTCCACATCCTCTTCAATCACATTCCCTCCTCCGGGTTTTCAAGGCGGCTGCTCACCGCCATTTCAGATCGTCACTAATCCAAAACCATGATCTTTTCTACCCCCATTAACCCCACCCCATTAAATCCCTCCTCCTAATTTCCCTTTTTTTTCTCCTTGGAGTTTCCTTCTCCTTGCATGTTTGTTTTGCATCTTGTTTTTGTCAGTTACGTCCTGATCCGTTCAGGATGCGTCTCGACTTCCATGCGCCTCGACTATGTATACCAAAAAATAAAAGTGCCATCATCTATCCAGGGCATCTGTCCCGCCAAAGCAGTCTCAAGTGGAGCATTCCACTCGGCCGGATTACCTTGCCTTGCAAGCGGATCTCAGTGCAGGAAGTTGGATCATGACTAGGGTGCTGCCGATAACCTGCCTACTCTTCATCGAAATCTACTGTGGAATGTTTAACATCCACCAGCTAATACTAACGGAGGAGTCCCTTCTTATAACATCCAACCTCGGGATTGGCCACTTTTTTGTTGATGGCACAAAAACACCAGGGTTACAATTTATAGCTTAATGAAGAATCAGTCAGGTTAGGCAGTTCAAAGGCAAGTCTGTGATCCTGATTTCAGCAGTTGGCTGTTCTGAGTTTTTCACAGACTGCAACTAAGCCAGAAGTTTCACTTTAAATTTAAAATTTACTTTTCACAGTTACAATTCACAAACCTCATAAACTCTGTCATGGATTCCGAAACAGAAAGGATGTGTGGCAGGCATCCCATATTGGTCAGGGCCCTTGCAGAAAGTGCTAACTGGTCAGGTACATGGGTTTAAAAGATGGACGTTCTCTGGTCTTATTGGAGGGTCCTTGACACCGGGTTACCTTGCTTACTATCTTGAGAGTGTGCATGTTATCTGGGCAGTAGCTTGTGCACTATAAACAAAATGACCAGTTGGTTCACCTGTTTCATGTGAATGGTCTTCTTCAGATACGAGGTGCAACCTACACTGCAGTCTACCAATCGGATGTTTCCTCGGGTGACATCTTTGGTGACTCAGGCTTGATGGGCCGAGTGACCTCCTCTTGTGTGTAACCTTACGATTTTGTTTCTTTCCCATTACAAAATGCTCATTTGACAGATCTCACAATAGCCTCAAATGCATCAAACTCCTCTCAGATCAATGAAAAGCAATGACAGTGTAACCGGCCTGGCCAAGGTGCACATACACACGGCCAAACCAATGGACACACCTGAAGTGAGCAATTAAATAAATTGTTGGGTGCCCCCAAATGAGAATGTAGTTTCTGAATATGTCAAGGACGAGTAACTCAGTATTTCATCATGGAACAATAGTGGGGCAACTTAGCTAAATATAGCATAACAATTGTGCATTTTGTGAGGAAAGCACGTCAAAATTTGGCGCACTAGTAGCACTAGTAGCCTATCATATTATGAACAGATTTGGATATTGGGCACCTCAAATTCAGCCGCTGATGGCTGTGGCAGCCATTTTCCACTGCCATCAGAAATTTGAGATGGCCCAATATCCAAATCTGTTCATAATATGATCGGCTAGCTACTAGTGTGCCAAATTTGGTGCTTTCCTCCACAAAATGCACAATTGTTATGCTAAGTTGCCCCACTACAAGAAGACACTTCTCGGTGTTGATAAGAGTCAAAATTAACTTTCATTCCATCAAGTTTGCATTGATTGTGCAAATTAACATTTCATTTCACTTGCTTCTTCTTCTTTCGTATGCAGCACATTGATGTCGATGGCATTATTTGCTGCGGGTGCAGCTGTGCAGCATATGCAGTGCTCCTTGTGGATGAGATCAGGAATTTTTAACTTGGTCATGTTGCCGACGATAGGCCACCTACTCTTACTTAGCAAAGGACACCGTGAGATCGTTAACGTCCACCAACTAACACCGGTAGACGGGATGCCCAGTTTGATGGCCATCGAGTGACGGCACACACATTGATGAATCACCCTGCCTATGAAACACCGAGATGACAGTATATAGCAGGGTTGGGGTTCAACCCCAGCATGGACAACTCAAAGGGAAGTTTGCATACTTCCACACTATCCTGCCAACCCACACTTGCAATCAATATCCACCAACACATTCACCTGAGGATAAAGTTTGGAGACACTCTGAGATCGAGGATTTCGAAATCTCTCCTGGATTCTCAGCTTTGAACTCCTTAGCCCTATACTGGGTATGCCACTAAAAAAAGTAATACGCATCAATCTGTGGATGACATGGATTATAGTTACAAGAAATCTTCGAAAAATATACACAAGACTCATCAGAAATCAATAAGAGCAAACAAGTAGTCGTGAGCAGCTGTACAATTATTGCTTGAAATTTATTGCCTTTGGACATCAACACACGCGCGTTGTACAGTGGCAAAACTTTGTCCTCAAATGAAATGCAAAGCAGTGCTTGAGCGTAAGTTAGCTTCTGCAGAGCAAGGCGGATGGAAATGTTACAATGTAAATGTTGCATCGCTTACGTTAAATAAGCAGCATGCGGCAGAACGTGCAAACGTGACGTCATTCAGCTTCATTCTAAAATTACAAGTTTTCTTTCCCCGGGTCCCAAAAAGTCCAACGGCTGACAAATATCTCCCTTGCAAGGCATTTCCTTGTAAGATTATCCTCGCAGCTTAGAAAGCTTCAGAGAACAAGAAGTCGCTTTCTCAAGAGGAGTTATAAAATCAGAAACATTTGGCAAGTCTTTTTCGAGTTGTCCTCAGATTTCTGGAGTTGTCCTTCCTTTGAAGATGCTCGTAACAAGCTGGTAACAAAGAAAGGGAACAAACATTTGTTTTCGAGTGTAAAGCAGGACGGAAAGGAAATGGCATGGCTTTTTGTGAAAAAAAAAACACAAGAGGCTTTTTCCCCATGGGACACAAAACTATAGACAGAGAACATAATTGAGTCGACAACTAGCATAGAAAGTCGAGAGTGGGGCAATACACAATGAATCTTGCACGAATCTTCATCGTTGGATTTCATTTTAGAGTTCAATGGCCTTGCTGTGGCCAGGAAAATTTGCAAACAAAGTTGAGTTTGGTTATGCAGAGCACTTGTTCCAATTCTCCGGTTCTTCTGACTGCTGGACAATACTTCGTCGAGCCTGTCTGCTTTTGGCCGATGTAGAACAGCTTGGCATGCAGGTTCTTCGTGACCATGTGGATCTTGTGCTTGTCGTTGTAAGGTGCCAGGTATCCATTTTTACTACTGCAGTAAGATGCTGCCTTGTCGTATGGCAGGAAGAGGTTGTAGTCTTTGAAGAGCTTTCCATCACCTGATCTGAAGAAGATCGCTGGGAATTTTGAAGAAAAATGAGAAAGAAGAGGTGAGAATGTTTATAAACCACATCTCCACACATGAAAACTCAGTCAGATAACTCATGAGGTCTATAGAAGTCAAAAGTATAACAACAAACTAGAGGATTGTCCTGAAGACATAAAGCACAGTAATGCCTTCACCGTGGTATAGTAAAAGGCATCAATTGTTGGACAAAGTGATTTTCTTTTCTGTTTCTTGTAACTTTTTTTTTGTAAGTGACACAAAGCCCCATGATAAAATAAGTTAATAAATACATGGGTTTAAAATCCAAATGGCAATGGTGATGTTCCCAACGACATTTATCGATGTCGGGCGTGAGCTACGATGTTCGCCGAGTGATGCTCGTCCCCAAATTGACATGTTGTGTGCAAAAAGGAAGTAAAAATGGAACAGATGCCAGCCTTTTTGTTGGAAATACTGCTTTAGAGCATTGATAACTAACCTAAGCTAATCAGAGGGCTGCAGGTCTAGCCGTCAAACAACTCCAAGGGCCACAAGACTACCTTTACCATAACTACAAGCCAAAATGACGCATATTAAATCGCTCAGAGAATCTGGTCCTGCAAACTGTAAAATGTAAAAAAGAAACCTTGGCAGGTGGGGGGAGGGAGGGTGCAGGTAGATGGGCAGTGAGTGGGTAGCAAGCATCCTACAGGCTGGTAGTTGCCTACCACTACTTTCGAGAGTATGATAAGATGGACTTTCAAACCACAACGTTTTTTTTACGTGGAGTAGACTTTTGAGTCAGCGTGCAGTGAAAATTCAAATGTTGTTTGTGGGGTTGACCATCTTGCCTCGCTCAGGCCTTTCACAGTTGATAGCCACTGTCTAAGCACTTCCTATTCCTCCTATTCTTTAATGGCCACAATTATTCCCACGTTCTTGTGGGGTTTGCTCTGGAAAGATTGGCCCAAGTCTTTCATGAACCAGCTGACCAGGCCTGACAATCAACTAAGGTTAGGGCAGAAATTTGGAATTTGCCCATAGTGCCGACGATAGTTTGCACACTCTTCACAAAGGACACCGTGGGATCTTCAACATCCACCAACTAATCCTGGCAGACAGGACTCCCAGTTTAACATCCATCTGAGGGATGGCACACCCAATGATGAATCACCCTGCCTGTGAAACACCGGGATGACAGTTTATAGCTGGGTCGAGATTCAAACCCAGACAAGACAGCTTTACTTAGAGGGGAGTATGCAATGCCTATCCTGTCAGCCCTCGTTGCTGTCTTAACACTAACTTATGGAAAAAAATGAGCAATTAATGAGCTACTAAATTAAGGACAAACAAATTTAGAACTTCCATAGCTCACCTGTTTTGAGCAAGCTGATCAACTGGAACTGGATATTAACTGTTCTTTCCAAAATAACAACCTGGGAGATGTCACATGGCTGACCTGCACCAAGAGAGGGAAAGGAAGTCCTTAAAGAAAAAAGTAATAAATTAAATTGCATATGTAATTACAACAAAGATACCAACCCCTTATATTTCTTCTTTTCTCAATACTTCTGTAATTTATAGGTAGATTTTACTGCATTCAACTGAATATTGAGGTCATCCAAATATTTTGGTAAACAGAATACTGAACTTCACACATTGTAACCTATATTACCTGAAGGCCCAGGATCTCCTGGATCTCCCTTTTGTCCAGGTGTCAAAGAAGAATCTCCCTGTAATCCTTTAGGACCAAATGGACCATCATTTCCTGGGTAGCCAATGTCTCCTGGTTCTCCGATAGCTCCAGCTGGTCCTGGTTGTCCAGGAAATCCAGTAATCCCTTTTATACATTGTGGTCCAGGTGGCCCAGTAATCCCCTGATCACCTTTGGCTCCAGGGGCTCCAATATCTCCTGGTTCTCCTTTGGGAAATGATAAACCAGGTCTTCCAGGAAAACCTTTATCTCCTTTTAATCCCTTTAGTCCATCAGGGCCACATAAGCCAGCTGGCCCTTGATCTCCCATGACACCTTTCAGCCCTGGGGATCCCAAGTTTCCTGTGTCTCCTTTTTCACCCTTGGGTCCCTGTGGTCCAGAGTGTCCAGGTTGACCAGGTGCACCAGGTTCACCTTGGGGTCCAACTGGACCAATGCTGCCAGTAAACCCTGGAAGTCCCCGTTCTCCCTTTGCTCCAGGTATTCCATGAGTTCCAGGGATTCCAGCCTCTCCTTTTTCACCATTGGCTCCAGCTGACCCTGTTCTTCCAGTTTGTCCTTTTTCTCCTCCTATTCCTTTTCCTCCTGGTGCTCCAATGGCCCCAGGAAATCCAATATCTCCTTTTTGTCCAGTTGCTCCAGGTAGCCCAATACTACCAATTTCTCCTGGAGCCCCTGTTGCCCCAGACAAACCTGTGGCCCCCTGTGACCCCATTGGTCCCTGACTTCCCTTTGGACCAACTGGGCCATTAACGCCAGGAGCTCCTGTTGCACCAGTATCACCTTTTTGCCCTGGGAAGCCTGTACTTCCCGCATCTCCAGTCTCACCTTTCATTCCTTGTGAGCCTTGGCTACCAGGAGCACCAGTATCACCCAGCTCTCCCTTTGATCCAAGAGCTCCTGCTTGTCCAGGAAATCCAGTATCTCCTTGTTCTCCTTTCATTCCAGAACCTCC
The DNA here is from genome assembly GCA_035128595.1 of Eptatretus atami. Lineage (NCBI taxonomy): Eukaryota > Metazoa > Chordata > Myxini > Myxiniformes > Myxinidae > Eptatretus > Eptatretus atami. The sequence goes on from CM068968.1 coordinate 28,062,517, forward strand.
ATTTATTCCAGGGAATCCCATGCTTCCCTTCAGACCTTGTGATCCAGGAGCTCCATTGACACCAGGTTCACCAACATCACCTTTCTCACCACTTGCTCCAGGGTATCCTTGATCTCCTCTTTCTCCTTTTGCTCCAGGTATCCCTGCATCTCCAATTTCTCCTTTTGGACCAGGATAACCAGTACTTCCAGTTTCACCTTTAGAGCCTGGTGCCCCAGGTGCTCCAGTGATACCAATATCACCTTGAGCTCCTTGTGCTCCATTTCCTCCAGTCGCTCCAGGTGCTCCAATTTCTCCCTTTGGACCTGTTGCACCAGGAAATCCTTGCCTTCCAACATCTCCCTGATCTCCCTTTGAACCAGGTTGGCCTTGATGACCAGGGGCACCGGTATCTCCTTTTTCTCCAGCATACCCAGGTAATCCAATGTTACCCATTGATCCTTTACCTCCCGGGAACCCAGGGCTTCCCGTACTTCCTTTAGCACCTGGATATCCCAAACTTCCAGTTTCACCTTTTTGACCAGGTGGACCTGTAATACCCGGAAGTCCAGCATCTCCCTTCATTCCTAGATATCCAGTAGGTCCTGTACTTCCCATGGTTCCCTTTTCTCCTTTTGCTCCTGGTGATCCTACGGCCCCAAGTGCTCCTGGAGCTCCAGTAGGGCCAGTGTCTCCTTTATCTCCTTTCTGTCCCAGTGCTCCATGGTATCCTGGGGCTCCAACTTCACCTTGAGGTCCTGTAGGCCCAGAAAGTCCAGGGGCACCAGTGGGTCCTGTATCACCTTTAGCTCCATTTGCACCTGGAATTCCATTGGCTCCAGGACTACCAGAATCACCCTTAGCTCCATGAGCTCCAGGTGAGCCATTACTACCATGGACACCTCTATCCCCCTTTTCACCTGCAGTGCCCATAGGACCAGGATATCCTCTTTCTCCTTTCACACCAGGAGGTCCAGTGTCTCCAGTTTCTCCCTTTCCTCCAGGATATCCATGGTTTCCAAGTTCTCCTTTATTACCAGGCACTCCATTGGCACCAGGAAATCCTGGATTCCCTGACTCTCCCTTTTCTCCTTGGTATCCTATTCCAGGTACTCCAGCATCACCTTTCATGCCTTGAACACCTGGAGTTCCTGGTGTTCCAGAAAATCCCACCTCTCCCTTCTCACCTTTCAGCCCAGATGCACCAATCCCTCCAGTATATCCTACATCTCCTTTTTCTCCTTTTGCTCCATTAGGGCCCATATCTCCTGTCATTCCCTTTGCTCCAGATGCACCATGTGAGCCAGCATCACCTTTGCTTCCTTTTTGACCTGGAAATCCAATGGGTCCTATTTCTCCTTTTATTCCTTGAGGGCCCACACTCCCTGTTGGACCAGCACTCCCCTTTTCTCCTTGAGCTCCAGGTACCCCTTGAGCACCCGTAAAACCAATATCTCCCTTGCTTCCTTGAAATCCTGGTGAACCATTTATTCCTTGGTATCCCATTTCTCCTGATTCACCCGGTGCCCCAGGAATTCCATTTTGTCCAGGTTGTCCTGACTCACCCTGTTCACCTTTTGCCCCTGGATAACCAGAATTTCCTTGGTCTCCACTCTCTCCTTTTGGACCTTGAGGACCTGTAGTTCCTGGATTTCCATTGTATCCGACAGAACCTTGGTCTCCTTTTTCACCTTGCATACCTGGTGGTCCAATACTGCCTGGGAATCCTTGGTCACCCTTTTCTCCCTGAGGCCCAGGAGGTCCTGTGACTCCTGGATAACCCACATCTCCTTGCTCACCTTTTGTTCCTGTGGTTCCTGGAAATCCAACATGTCCTGCATCTCCTTTTTCTCCATCTGCTCCTTGAGATCCAGGAGAGCCAGTAGATCCAACATCTCCTTTGGCACCAGGCCCACCTGGATAGCCATTATCTCCTATTTCGCCCTTTAAACCAGGAGTTCCAGGTTGTCCATGTAATCCTAAATCACCTTTTTGTCCATTAGCTCCTGGAACACCATTTTCTCCAGTAAATCCAGGCCATCCTTGTTCTCCTTTTACTCCAGGAAATCCATTACTGCCTGGATTTCCTGTATCTCCTTTATCTCCCTTTGCTCCATTGTAGCCAGGTGCTCCATGATCTCCTTTTATACCTGGATACCCTGTATCTCCATGATCCCCTTTTACTCCAGGAGCACCAACAGGTCCTTGCATTCCCTTTTCTCCATGTGCACCTGAACTTCCAGTAGCTCCTACATCACCAGGTTCACCCTTTGCTCCTGAAATTCCTGGGGTACCAGGAAGTCCTGACTCCCCTTTATATCCTGGTGATCCAGTAAAACCAGGAGCTCCCACACTTCCTTTTTCTCCCACTCCTCCAGGTATTCCATTACTACCAGGAAAACCAGAATCCCCTTGTTCTCCTTTAGCTCCAGGGCTACCATTCACTCCAGGAACTCCAGTGTCCCCAACCTCTCCTTTTACTCCTTGAATACCAGGAGAACCAGTAGAGCCTTGCTTGCCCTTTTCTCCTTGAGCTCCAGGAATACCGTTGCTTCCTGGATAGCCGGATTCGCCAACAGCTCCCATTGCTCCGGGTATCCCATCACTTCCTGGATATCCAACAGCTCCTTGCTCTCCTTTTGCTCCTTGATACCCTGGACTCCCAAGAATTCCAGTATCTCCCTTTTCTCCTTTCTGCCCAGGTAATCCATTTATTCCAGAATATCCAGTATCTCCTTGTTCACCTTTGGCTCCAGGTATTCCATTACTTCCCGGAAATCCTAGTGGCCCCAAATCTCCTTTTTCTCCATTCACTCCTGGGCTACCAGAAGCACCAATATCTCCTTTTAGTCCTTGAATACCATCGTTTCCCCCTAGTCCAGATTGACCTGCATCTCCTTTGATGCCTTTGAGTCCAGTTGGACCATCGTAACCAGGAACTCCAGTATCTCCCTGTTCTCCTTTCGGTCCAGCTGGTCCCATTTGACCAGGAAATCCTGTATCCCCTGTTTCTCCTTTCACTCCAGGGTAGCCAGGACTTCCTACTTCTCCTTTCACTCCTGGTGGCCCTTTGGCTCCTGGATACCCTACTTGTCCTTTCATTCCTTTAGCTCCAGGAAATCCATCAGAACCAGGATATCCTTGATCTCCTTGTTCACCTTGTGCTCCAGGAAGGCCATTCAGTCCAGGATTTCCAGGTGGCCCTGTTTCTCCTTTAAATCCTGGTGCCCCAGGGATACCAGGATGTCCTGCATCTCCTTTTACTCCATAAGCTCCATTTAAGCCATGATCCCCCTTCTCTCCTATATTTCCTTTTTCTCCCTGCACTCCAGGAGAGCCTATGACTCCAGGGCTTCCTGCATTTCCCTTCTCTCCAGGAGCACCAACTGGTCCAGTAATACCTGTTGCACCCATATTTCCTTTTTCTCCATGAAGTCCAGCTGGTCCTGTAAAACCTGGAATTCCTACATCTCCTTTCTCCCCTTTTGCTCCAGGACATCCAGTGCTTCCAGGATAACCTGTATCCCCTTGTTCTCCCTTTAACCCTGGTAGTCCCATATCTCCTGTGATTCCTATAGTTCCCTTTGGCCCCTGCGGTCCAGGGTGTCCCTTTTCACCAGGTATTCCAGGTGGGCCAATAATTCCAGTTTGTCCTTTTGCTCCAGGATATCCAGGACTTCCAGTGTCCCCTTGATCTCCTTTTAATCCAGGAGCTCCTGGAAAACCAGTTCCTCCCAATTCACCTTTTTGTCCCTTTGGTGGGCTGTACCCAACTGGTCCTGTTTCTCCTTTGTCTCCCTTAATTCCATCAGTTCCAGGATATCCTGTGGAGCCAGGAATTCCTTGTTCTCCTTTAATTCCTGGAGGGCCGATACACCCTACATCACCTGGAATCCCTACCTTTCCCTTTTCCCCAAATAATCCTGGGGTTCCTCTTAGACCATGATCTCCTTTGTCACCAATTGGCCCGGGAGGACCAGGAAACCCCTTCTCTCCTTTGGATGCTGCTGTGCAAGGGATGTGTCGAGTTTTCCTTGTCAATGGTTTCAATATTGATAATGCCACTTCTTTCCCCATTGTGTTGTCGACCACTTCATGATTTTCACTCTTCAATGGGTCATTATCTGAGAAGTACAGCATTCCCAAACAATAATTAAAATCTAATTATAACAAATGTAGTTTTACCAAACACATAACAACTTAGCCTACACCAATAATATTATTAATATGCCAATAAAATGTTCTTTCTCTTGCTTACTCATGGAGCATGCATTCTGCAAACAAATAAATCAATCAATTGAATGAAGAATGAGTGAGCAATATGTGCTCTAAATTTATACGCAGTCCAAGTTCCACCTCTCTTCCAATGACCGGAGTGTTGTCCCACATGGTCATCAAACAACCCACCTATCTATTACCATGATCAGTAAGTGAGGGTTATAAAGAGCTTTATATATTTGAAAATGCAGGGGGTCCAAACTTAATAAACGCAAAATGGTTAAAAGTTATAAAATAGAACTATTGTTTACATTGTTATCAGTTGCTAGGCAATGCTAAGAGGCAGAGTTTGTGATTCTAAGTTGAAGACAAACGTTAAGTGATGAAGCTTATGAACCATGAAGTCGAAAACGAACAGCGATCATTATATTCTTGTGGCCTTTCCCACATTGCATGTCGTTAAGAGCAGATCCAATTGTAGCTATCATCATGTCAAATTAGCATCTTCCCTTTTTGATGTGTTGTTTGAACTTAGATTAATAATGAATGTGTAATAGGTGACCACGGGTCACGACTACATTCTACCACTGTGTTGTCTGGTCTGGGTTCAATTACTGACCAGACAATAACACATTGGATCAGTGATCCACTCTATTATTATTTCCTTGCAAGTTGCAGCACAGCTGTGCCACTGATGCAGTCCTCCCTGTTTCCAGTAAGTTGGTACTCATTTTGCCGATCTTGGAAGGATGACAGGCTGAGTCAACCCACCTGGTGGTATTTAACGGAACGACAGGAGCTCAAACTCAAGACCCTAAGATTTTAAGCCAGCCACCTTAACCGTTAAGCCAACAGCAGGCTTGGTGAATAACTACAGGCAGGCCATTATTGTCTTTGGTCATGTGATGCTCAGTGAGCGGCAGCGAGGCTCCACCTGGGTGACCTTTCTTTACACATATATTCGTTTACCGACATTTACAGATGATTTTGTGATTTATTTTCCAGAATTGGAACTGCTAGTTACATCATTATGTAAAACTTCAACTTCATAACCGATGTAGAAAGTACTAACAGTGGTGAGAAAGAGCTAGAAATGCAGGAGTTCACATACCTGGTACGCAGGTACTCATGCGCAGTAAAAAAAACAACAACAAAAAAAAACAACGCATACTTCAAAGATGCTCCCAAAGCTCAAAAGCGAACTAGCACCACCATAGAGGATTTTGATCGGTTTTCTCAGCTCGTGCAGGTGAGATTCTTCTGTTATAATTCTGATAAATTGATATACTGTCCTGTGATTTCAAAATTTAAGTGCATAAAATTAAGTTTATAAATTATAACATTATAATTTATGTTATATTATAATTTATAAGATTTAAAAAAGATCTCAGGAGAACACATGTAGTGGGGCAACTTAGCTAAATATAGCATAACAATTGTGCATTTTGTGAGGAAAGCACCAAATTTGGCACACTAGTAGCCTATCATATTATGAACAGATTTGGATATTGGGCCATCTCAAAATTTTTGATGGCAGTGGAAAATGACTGCCACAGCCATCAGCGGCTGAATTTGAGATGGCCCAATATCCAAATCTGTTCATAATATGATAGGCTACTAGTGTGCCAAATTTGGTGCTTTCCTCACAAAATGCACAATTGTTATGCTAAGTTGCCCCACTAATGAGCGAAGATGAAGAAGAGGTTTTCTCAGTTGGTGAAGGTAAGATTGTTCTGTGATCATTCTGATAATTGATATACTGTGATTTCAAAATTAAGTTTATCAATGATAACATTATAATTTACAAGTTTTATTGTAGGTTTATAACTTATAAGATTAACAAAAAAAAAACATCTTAGGAGAACACATGAGCAAGGAGGAAGAAAAGGAGGTTCAGGAGTGTCCAGACCGAAAGAAATAAAGAGCGGCTTGTGAGTGTCTCGTCTGGAGCGGACGTTTTGAGAAAGCGCTTACAGAGGAGTGAGATACATACTCAGCTGAGAGACATTTTAAAAATCGGAATGGTGCTTGGGAAAGCAGACGAGCATGCTCGAAGCAGACATCTTTTTTTTTCTCATGAGTACCAAACCATTTCTGCTACTCATTGGAGAACCAAAAAAATTTTTTGTGAAAATTGTGTGAACCCCTAAATATATGTATAGTATTACGTAGTTTAATATGATGCTACAGTAAAACTGAACTTCATCCAAATTTTTGTGAAACAGCCTCCATTCGTTAGATGAATGCATCGTCTTTTAAATTTGTTTAGAAAAAATGTGTAAGTGGAAGGCGGTGGGGGGGGGGGTGGAGTAGAGTGTTATCCTTGTCATTGTCAGATGAAAACTTGTCATATCCAGATTTGAGGATTTTTATCCCAGCTAAGCATCTCGTCTCTAGAATTTGACAATACATATATTTAAAACTAAACTCGTTCATTTTAACCTTAAAAAAAAAAAATGTCGACAATATTTCATCTGGACTTCCCATTTTAGATTTTATATTGTTCTTCTTCTTTAGTGTGCAGCCAATGGTAATTCAGGTATCATCATTTTGCTGGGAGCATTGCTGTGCCACTGATGCTATGCCCTCTGTAGGTTGGAGCAGGAATACAGAATTTGTTCAGAGTGCCGGCAAAAACTCACCTACTCCTCACAAAGGACACCACAGGGTCCACCAATTAATGCCAACAGATGGGACTCCAGTTTAACGTCCATCCAAGAGATGGCACACCCATTGATGAATCACCCTGCCTGTGAAACACCAGGATGAGAGTTTATAGCTGGGTTGGGATTCGAACCCTGGCTATAGACAGCTCAGAGGTGAGTGCGCATACCACGAAGCTATCCTGCCAACCCCAAAAAAGAGACTTTGATGCTTTGAATGCTTTAAAAGTTATTATTGTATGTAATTAACGCTTGACATTTTAAACTGATCATCTCTAGACAGGCTATTACAAAGCATGCAAAATTAATGAGAGATTGAAGGAAATCGTGATAAACCACGACCTCAAGACCACTGCCCAAAACGGGTAGTGTGCATTGGATCACATCGACCGAAATAAGTTGATGTGTCGAGATAGGTCATGATGTGAAAATAAGGCATTAAAGCTTGGGGGCACTTTGAGTGCAAAGGTGCTGAAACCACAAACAACTTTATAAAGCAGCAAAGGCAGAACTAGAAGTGAAGAGAGAGAAAGAGTTAAGTTAGAAATTAAATAAGTGAAGATAGACAAAGAAAGAAGAAAGGCCAATAAACATAAATTACTATCATAATGAATGGATTAACCAATCACAAAGAAGGATGAATTCGGATGGGAGGAAAAAAAGACATCAACCAATATGCTGAGGAGCCGTTTATTTATTACGTACATATTAAAAATGGACGGGGAGAGGGGGGTTGGTATTTAAGCAACGGAATAATTACCTGATGTCGGGTTTGACATGCATTGAGGAATCAATGTGGGAGAGAGAGAGAGAGAGAGAGAGAGAGAGAGAGAGAGAGAGAGAGAGAGAGAGAGAGAGAGAGAGAGAGAGAGAGAGAGAGAGAGAGAGAGAGAGAGAGAGAGATGTTACGCCAGAGGACCCATCTGCCATCTCGTCGTTGGTGACCGTTTAAGATCTCATGGTCTTTCTTGAAGAGTTGGCGAGGTATTGCCAGCACCTCTAACAAATTCCTGTCCTAAGATGCAGGGGCACTGCATCGACGGCACAGCCACTTCTCAGGAATGATGCAACAAGCGGGCCAAATTAATTATTGAAACCCAGTCCAATACGCATTCACAATCAATATTAACACCTGAAGTCCTTAAATGATGTTATCTCCTGACCTGACGTCGTGACCTTGTCCATTGAGGCATCCGGCATGATAAAAGTAACTTTTTCAGGGGTTTCCTTAAACTACACAAGGGAAAAGGCAATTAATTTTACCTACCAAGACTACCTTACATCACACCCAGGACTAGATCATGACCTACAGCACAAGGGACAAAACATACAGACAAATCGCACACAATGTTTGTACAGATAACAAAAATTTATTGTTTATTATCATTATTATTATTATTATTATGAAAGGAGAGTGGGGAACATGAGGGGGGGGGGTAGTGGGGAGAGTTGACAGCTTTGATGATTATTCATGACTAATGGAGAGGATGAATATCCGAGAGAAGGAATAGGAGGATGGAAATAATTCCGACAAATGCTATTAATGGGTTATCATTTCGTCACATTGCTCGGTAATGCTGCAGATTGGGAATACATTTGAAGAGAAATGGCAATTTATCTTGTAGGAGAAACTATTAAGGATCTTGTTTTTATTTTTGTACCAGCGGAGTACCCACACTATGGGCGATCTTGTTCCATGCATGCAACACGTTCTTCCGACACATACCTTCATTTGGGTGGTGTATAGGCAACTGACAGCTGCTTCAAATGCCCGCGAAATTTATAAACTAACAAGCTCAAATGAGCTAAGATCCTCGTCCTCTTAATGATGACGTCATAAACGAATATGACTCATTGTGATGTATCAGGTTTGCGAAATTATCGTGCTAATGCCCGGCTTGATTCCCGCAAACAAAATTCAAACAGCTTGCCTAGTTTCGGAGATAATGGTATAGGCGATTTCCATTAGCGGCGATATTATGACGTCAACTTTTTTTCTAGGAAGAATTTCCAAAAATCGGAGATGGTTACTGCCTGCGCGTGGGCTTTCTGCATATACATGGCAAGTTTCACGAAGATCCGATGAAAACTCTGGGTTGTGAAACAAAAAAGTCAAAAAAATAGGAATGACGTCATAAAAATTGATATGACGTCATAGTGATGTGCGGTAATTAATCTTTGCTAATGCCTGTGCGATTCCCGTAAACAGAATTCAAAAAGCTTGCCAAGTTTCGGAGATAATTTTTTAGCCGATTTCCATTAGCGGAGATGTTTGACGTCACAACTTTTTTTCTAGGAGGAATTTTCAAAATCGGAGATCGTTACTGTCTGCGCAGAGTATTTTTACATATATACGCCAAGTTTCAGGAAGTTTCGATGAAAACTGGAGGCTGTGAAACAAAAAAGTCCACATTAAGAAGATGAAGAACAACAACGTGAGTAAGACTGAGAGATCCTCCACGAGGACCTAAAAATGACCCGGGTTGTGTACATGAAGGAAAAACATACCTAATGTTTGTAATTCAAGACACCTCGCTGCAATGGAAAATGTGGGGACATAATTACTGAACTGTAAATGGTGAATACTTGTAATACCCTCTCCCACCTGGACGAGGCACTCCACGACACACATTTACATAAATAATTTGTGTCCACCCCTCGTCCCCCTATCAAGATCATTAGCAAAGATAAAAGCACCCCTATATATGAATTGTATCATGTAGCTAATGGTGAAGGTTGTGTACCTCCACCATCGGTGAGACCAAGGAATACTCGACAAACCACTACATCACATGATTATTGTGTGACCATTGGCAACTCAAGGGTTGGCCGTTAAGATGTTTGTTTCTTCCCCTCCATTGCCAAAACTCTGGAACTCTTTACCTTCTCATGTCTTCCCAAACACTTATGACCTTCCCCTTTTCAAAAAGCAGATTTTTTTTTTACTTCCTCAAAAACTCTCTTTCCTTACTTTTCGATTCATGCAGTTCTTTTATTTAAGGCTTGGCCTCGATGAGGACTGTTCAGTCCATGACTGAAGCCTTCAACATAAAAAAATAATAATATAATAATAATTGGGGTCATACTGATCCTACGTAGCAAGTCTGGATGTAATCAGCCCAGAACTGTAGAAACAAGCAAACAAACACAAACACTGGTGGGTGAATTATAGTAAGGATGCACAGGAAAAGCACGGGGCCTGACATAACATTAAGATTGAGAAAAGCAAGAGAAGGGAGGGTGAGAGAGGAGAGAGAGAGGAGTGTAAAGGAGTGTGGGATGAGTGGGGTAGAGGAATGAAAGGAGTTTGTGAGAAGAGAGGAGAGTGGTGGGAAAGGAGAAGGCATCTGTACGTCACCATGTCTGGGGTGTTTGGGGGAACGAAGGCAGGGGAGAGAGGAGATGAAAAATTCCACCATATTTACAAAGGTAACAAACAAATGGCGCAGAACCTGATCCGAGATAGTCTTGATCCTCTTAAAGCAGAAAAAAGGCTGCTCGTTACGGGTTCACGCAGCCAGTCCAGATTTGATGTAGTAGGTCAGGGATGCTGGCACAAGGGCCAGCATAGTCTCCATCAATTAACAGCCATTACGCAGGATGTAACTTAGCTCTCCATGGCAAATATCAGTGGATAAATAAATAAATAAACGAATGAATAAGTGAATGTCAAAAAAGAAAAACTCGTTTAATTTCCAGCAAGAGGTTTTATGGCTGAGAGCTATAAAGTCATTGTGAAACGTATATGATAAAATGTGTTCGGTAAAATACAATAAAATTAATATTTTCTTCAGCAGTCCAATGAAGATATGGAACTGTTGGATACTTACCAATAACTACATTAGACTGTCCAGGCCTCCAGATAATAATGGAGTGGATGGTCAGCAACAGGCAGAGGTGACATAGCCGAGGTGTTCTGGACCCCATGGAGAGTCTACAAAAGCAACATCAGCAATTACCTTTGGATTATTGTAAAAAAAAATGAAAGAAAATTCCATTTACATGAAAAAGTAAATAATATGTTTCTAAATATTATTAATGCTCCGTAATGTGCTACAGTTAGTACATTGTGACGAATAATCACGAGGAAGCACTTTGGATGACTTGCTCTATGAATCCATCCAAACTCCTTACTTTGGAAGGTTTCACTTATGGGCAGTACCCCTTCAGTATTGTTAACTAAATACAAAATGCACAGGGGGTGGGGGTCGGTATTGTGCAACGACTTTGTTTAAGGTCTTCCGTGGACAAGCCAACAGTAACAAGCAGACCTGATGATGACACCCTTACCTCGGGGTAGTGGTACCTTCTCGTTCCTCAAGGTTCCTCCTCCCAGCCTGATGCATCTAGTGCTATGTGGCCTCACTGCCTTGATGCCGCTTTTATACCGTGAGAGGGCACGAGACCAGGATTTTATCAAGGTTGTTTTGCGTTCAGAAAGCGGGTCAAACAGCATCTCACAAATTGTTTGTTTGACTCGAAAGCATTTAATCGAAGCTTTCTGGGAGCCGCTTGCATTTTTGGCATTTGCCTGGTGGCGTCGCCTAAGTCGTATTCCCAAGTCCTATCTTCAGTAGCAATCCTGTCTGGGCTCACCCAGTGGGTACAATTATACGGGTGCAGTGATTGGCAATGGTTGTGATACCAATTGTTCAACTCTCTGCTCCGCAACCGCGCACTCACATTGCTTTTGCTATCAATTGATCCCGTTTCTTAGAGCTCATAGAACTCCATCCCAGTTTGTTGTATTTTATAAAGGTGATCACAGGATTATGAAGAACACAAATCTGGAGCAACGGTTGGTTCAACAATTGTTCTGTACATTAAAGGAAGTTATTGCACATCTATTTTGACATGCTCTTTGCATTAAACATTGTCTAAGCTGTTGCATGGATAATTCCTACAAGGAGTAGTAGTAGTAGTAGTAGTAGTAGTAATTACTACTATTTATTTAACATCCTCAATTATTCCCACTCATTCCCACCCTGGGATCTGCCAAGGAACATTTTGGCCCACGTCTTTCATGAACCAGCTGGCCAGGCCAGATATTCGACTGCAGCCAATTTACGGACAGAATTTTTCATTTGTTTAGGGTGTTAGCGATAACTCGTCCACTCTTCAAGGACAGCAAGGAATCTTTAACGTTCACCAACTCATGCCAGCGGACGGAACACCCAGCTTAACATCCCACCTGAAGGGTGGCATCCCTCATGACGTTAATTCAGTGTCCAACGGGGCTCAAACTCAGGACCCCAGGATCCCAAGCCACCACCCGAACCGCTGAGCCAACACCAGGCTAGAGCATTGTCATGATATAATTCCTTTGCTTTTGGGGAAAACATAAGAACTTTTTAGTTTTTTCCAAAATCAGCAGTTTATGATTAGACAAAATGCAAATAATACTTATTATTTAACAAATGCAATTTTCTTTAGTGACACTTGGGCTTTGAACAGCAGGCATTTAGCAGAGACTGTGGGAGACGTGGAAAGCATTCATTGAACAAGCCCACATCGAAACTTTAGATAAAAAGAGTGAAACAAAGATTGAAGATTTCATTTGTTCCGAACTTTTGCATAAATGAAACATGAACGAACCGTTATCTTATGCGGCTATTTGTTTGCCACTGAGGTATTGTGGAGCAAAGTTTAACTTTTCATGCTTTCATGAAAGATTTTATTCAACATGATAGAATCTCCATGATCTTTCCCAAGAGAATAGGACATTGTGTGATGGTGATACCGGCAAACTACTGGCCAAACCTGCATGATCTTGAGAAAGTTTTATGAAAAACTTTTCTGTATAAAGTTATATTTAAAAAATGCAGCAATCCGGATCTCCCCAAGATCCCTTTGGGTTGATATGCCATCCTTATGTCGACGCAATCAACCACTTTGGTACAAAACGTTTCTGTTCATGCTTTTTTAAAACCTAAAGGTATCCCCTTGATGGTATCACACTTTAACAATTGCAGTTTTAAATGTATTTTTTTCCAATTTTAACGATGACTGCTTCTGCTGCTGCTACTTCAACTACTCCCCGCCTTCTTGTGAAGTCGGACGGGGAAGGTTTTGGCCCATATTTCATGAACTTGACATATAACGAAAGAAAATTTGTGCAATATTTTTTCCCCATCACACTCTTGACGTCCACTGTCGACCACTGCTGATAGACGGGTCCTCCGGCCGGCTGAAGTATCCTTCCGAGAGAGGGCGCACTCTTTGATGTATCGCCCTGCACGCGAAACACCAAGGTGGCAGTTTATAGCTGAGCCGAGATTCAAACCTCGGTTGCTGGCAACTGATAGTTCCGTCAGTTGTATATCCCATCAAGTCCAGGAATGGTTATACAACTGACATAACTGTTTCTGTAGCAGGTATCTCCAAGGTACAACAACACTGATCACTGCATAAAAGAGGTAGTTTGTAAAAGTCATAAATGTGCAAATGTTTTCAATCAATGCCAATGCTTACAGTGCTGTTTTGAACGATTTCCTGATCAGCAAGAGAGACTGCTGGAAGGAGAATTAAAGGTGACAATTAAAATCCTTGCTCTGAACATCCATCAGAATCAAACAAAGTAAAGCGGTGACTGTGAGGTCTTACTAACCCAACCACCAAGCCACTGATACAACATAATGAACTTCCAAGATAAATTGCCCAATGAACATCTAACATCAGGATGACGACAAGGGTATGAGACCCAACAACCTTTCATGATAGCATAGTAAAAATATGAGGTCGAAATTATAATTCAAGTCAAGGCAGACAAAGAACGAAGAATGTGGGCTAGTGATGAGGCAAATGTATTTTACAACCTTCACATATCATGAGCTTTCATTCGTGGATTATGGGAAGGAGTTAAAATGTGTAAAAAGCCTCAAAAAAAAACATTAATCAACTCCAGGATCTTTTGAGGGGCAGCACCGTCCACTAGGGGCACCACCCAAAATAGGGAAATGAAGACAAATTTTCTCCTCTAATTCCACATTGGATAACTCCAACGTTCCAACACCCCCTGATGTACCCCTTACCAATCCAATGCCACTCCCTATAATCTCTTTTCATGAAGTTAATAAAGTACTTCTCTATCCGGACACAAGCAAGGCATATGCACAAGATGGCATTCTTCCTCGTATAGTGAAGAAGTGTGCTTCAGAACTTGCACCTGTGCTTGCTCGGTTATTTCACTTCTGTTTAAAAATCAAAACTTTTTCTTTTTCCTGGAAACATGCATTAGTGTAGCCTATTCGAAAGAAGAGTGATCGTTCAAACCCTTCCAACTACCGTCCTATTGCTCTGACTTCTACTCTTTCCAAAGTCTTTGAAGGTCTTCTCAATTCTCATTTCCTCGAGCGTCTTGCATCTCACAATCTTCTCTCTGACTATCAGCACTGCTTTCGCAAAATGTACCGGTGATATCTTTCCTATATTACGAATGTCTGGTCTTCTCCGAGAGACTTTGGGGGATCCTTTGTTGTAGCCATTGATATCTCGAAAGCTTTTGACAGAGTGTGGCATCGGGGTCTGATCTCCAAGGTTCCCTCTTTCGGGTTTCCTCCTTCACACTGCTCTCTCCTAACTAGCTTACTCTCAGGCCGTTCTCTCTCCATAATTGTTGATGCTCCAACCTCTCCCTCCTTCCCTACCAACAGTGGTGACCTTCAAGGTTCTGTCCTGTCTCCTACACTCTTCCTTCTTTTCATCAATGATCTTTCTTCCAACAAATAACCAAATGCATTCGTATGCTGATGACTCGACACATTAGATTCCTCGACGTTTTTCACATCTGCTCCATCTTGCTTGATCTACATCTCGGTTTATCATGACTATCTCAATAAATTCGGATTTAGACTCAATTTTTTCCTATTTCTATGTCTATAATGCCTCTCAACTTTTCAATCTCCTTTGAAGGCTCTACAAGTTTACCACTCAACACAGTCAACATACTTGGTATTACTGTTAATATGAAATCTATCTTAGAAACCACACATTCTACAAATAGCTAAAAAAAACTAGAAGTCCTGATAAGATGTCGAAGATTCTTCTCCTCTGAACAGTTGCTTTGAATAATTAAAGGATTGATTCGTCCTTGTATAGAGACTGCTCTCACATCTGGGGAGGCTCCAGCTCAAGATATTTACTCAGCAGAGTCGAGGCCAAAGCAATCCGACTTATCAACTCTCCCAATCTGACCTCAATACTCGAATACTGACCTCAATAATCCCGCTTGAATTACGCTGCAATGTTGGCTCTTGGGTTTCTGCTTCTGAGAAATGGCTGCTTATATACCTCTGCCACTAGCTCGACCACAAAATACCCGGCAAGCCACTACATGACGTGATTATTGTGTGGCCAGTGGTAACTCAAGGGTGGGCCATTATGTTTGGTTTTTTTCCTCCTTCACCGCTAAGCTCTGGAAATCTTCACCATCTCAGATCATTCCCAACAGTTATAACCTCAGAAGATCAGAAGATGAAGCCGCAAAGAAAGCAATAAAGCTTGTGTTAGAAAGAAGAAAGCTGAGAGGACAAACTAAAAGTCGTGGAATGAAACTGTCAAGAAAGATAAGGAATGTTTTGGTCAGCATAAAACTGACACAATGGATAGATCCCTATGGTCGAATGCCATCATTCGACGAACCCCCCCCCCCCCCCCCAAAAAAGGGAAATAGTCGTAAAAGGTTTGTTGCTCTTTGTTGTCATTGTCATCATCTTTGTTGGTGAGGAAGATGGTGAGGCAGTCTTGTGGTGAGTCAGTTGCTCTGAAACAACTTGCCTTCTCTTCCTGGAAAGCTAATCCAACTGCATGCAATCTCAGTGCTTTCAAAAAAGTCCGCAACAAGTGTGTGTCCACTCGCAAGAGAGCCAGAAAACAACATCCGTCCATCCTCAAAAATGAACTTTCAAACTTGTCTCCCTCTTCCAAAACCTGGTGGTGCCTTGTTAAGTTTGTCTCTGGAGCATGCTCCCCTTCCCTCTCTTCAAATAGCACCACAGCTGAATCTACTCATGAGAAGACTGAATACCTCAATTCTATGTTTACTTCCAAATCTTCTTTTCCAAATCCCTCACTCTCTTACCCATCCTTCCCTGTTATACCCAACTGCTCCTGAACGGCATCAGCTCACATGTCCTAAAAAGAGCTCTGCTGTTCTTTCCTATCCTCGCTCTGCCCTTTTCACCTTGGTCATTTGTGCGAGGTCATCTTCCATCTGCTTGGAAATCTGCCAACATCACTGCATTACATAAAAGAAGAGCAAAAACTGATCCCTTCATGATCAAAAAAAAAAACTGAGCAAGGTCATGGAATGCATCCATCATATGAAATCATATGTTCATATGAAATCCTCATTTTTCTCCAACAGCCTCATCTCAGATCATCATTTTGGGGCCAGACCAGGTCACTCCACCTTGGACATGTTGCTTCTTGTCACCCAACAATAGATGGAGGCCCTCAATGTCAGACATGAGATCATGACCATCTCTCTGTACATAACTCATGCTTTTGATACAGTCTGGCATCCTATCTTGCTCTCCAGACTCTCTGCCTATGGCATTCAAGGCCAACTCCACACGTGGCTTACTGACTTCTACTCCCGTAAACAACTTGTGTCACTCATTGGAATAGTTTCATCTCCTCTCACTACCAAGGCTGGAGTACCCCAAAGCAATTTTCTGGGCCCAGTTCTGTTCCTGATGTTCATCAATGATCTCTCTGAATCTCTGGAAAATCCTCTTTATCTATTTCCTGATGACTCCACCCTCTACCATGACATCCCTCCTCCTTCAGACAGGAAGGGTAAAGCCTCTTCCCTCTCTTCAGGCCTTGACAAAAATCACAAGATGGTCAAAAACTTAGAGTATATCTTTCAATCCTGAAAAATCTCACACTTTCATGATCTCTCTCTCAGAAAGGACTGTTTTGAAACCCACCCATACTCACCACCCCCCCCCTTTCCCCAATGTACTTTCTTCACAATCATCTTGAAGAAGTTCAATCACTCAAACTCCTGGGTCTCACTTTCAGCCATGAGCTTTCTTAAGCCAACCACGTATCAAAGTTAGCCTCCAAAGCTGCACTGTGCATCCTCCGTCGTACAAAGTCCTTCATTGGCACACCTGAACTCGTATCCACCTAAAGGCCTTTATCTGCAACTTGATGGAATATTGCACTCCCTTCTGCATTTGCTCCGCTGCCTCACATCTTGCTCGGCTTGGTGCCATGGAAACCAAGGCCTTCAAGATAATTGGAATCTCACACGATGAAGCAGAGTCTAATGGCCTACCACTTTGCCATCACAACCAGTTCGGTGGCCTTTGCTTTCTACCACCTCATTTCTGATCTTGCACACTCTTCTCTTTCGATACTTTGTCCCCCCATCCCCCATATTTCTGCAGGGCACACATGGTGTATCATAAACCCCCTTCTGGTTAAACTACCTAAATCCAGGATCACTGCCCAGCTCCACTCATTCACTCCTCTTTTTAACAACATGGTGGTGTTGGTAAACAGCCTGTGGAACCAACTTCCACATTCTGTTCAATCTCATTCTTCACTCCAGGTATTCACGACAGCTGTTCAACACCACCTTGATTTTTTTCTACCCTTGTTAACCCACCCCAATCCCCCCTCTTTCCAAATTTCCAGTTTTCCCTCCTGAGAGTCTTTCTGTATCCATCTTGCCCACCCATGCATCCTCTCCTGCCCCTCATTCCTCCCCACACCCATTGTTTGTCCAAGTCTGCCTCTATCTTGGCCTTCAAAAGTGCTGTTGGTGTTTCGCCCCTCTCTCAACTGTTTCTTGTCCTGTTGTGTCCTGATCATTCTTTCTCTGCATGACATGCATTTATCTGTCTTGTTCAAACTTGGCACACAGATAATGAATGTTGGCTTATATAAGCTTGGCATTTCTTTTGGAGATCAGATCCAAGATGGCCGACTGGCAGCCATTTTGTCTCTTAAATGTGTCCCCAACCATTTCTCAGACATACTTGATCCGATTTTGTTCAAACTTGACGCAAGCACAGTACACGATGCCATACACGTGCATCTACGTTAAGGAAGGAGAAGTTGCAGCAAATGTGCAGCAAAGCAAAATAATGTAAAAAAATGAATGATGGGTAAGTAATGGAAAGAAAAACACCACCACAAGTCCATTCAATGCATATTGTCCCATAAACCGAAATACACATAAGGGAAGGGCTATCTAAAAGAATACTAATGAAATACAGTAACTGTCTCAGGAACCACTATATGCCGTGTGCCATTGCCTCAGGGGAGTGCCGGTTTCGCAGAACCACAACGATATATAAAGAAAGCCCTTTGTCAAATTTGGTGTTTTTATCTGGCTGGTAACGATTATTTGGGAAAATCTCGCTAAGCCACTAGACATGAGCCTTATATGCATCATCAGTAAGGGTATGAAATCAATAATTTCACCACACCTCAGGGCCTACATCTTCTTTGACTATTTCATATAGATCACCAATTTGAGTTTAGTCCTTGTCGCGCTACTCAGATATGATCTTTCCGCTAACTTTGGGAGTGGGGAGGGGGGGGGTGGTAAAGCAAGCACAAATTATGGATCACGGAGCTTGTAACTCACAACATGTATGCAGAATAAGGACATTTATCAATTTGTGAAACATTTCATGACAAATGGACATTTAATTGTCACAGCCTCAGTTGAAAAGGACACAGTTTCCCACACTTATCATTTTGCTTTGAACAAGTGCGATTAAACAATTTATTGTAAAATACCATTCAGGAAACAAATCCACATACAGTCTACTTTAGAATGCTTTATAAAAAAAACACACCTAAAAACAAAAGTCAGTTTTGTGTAAAATATGCAAAGTAAATAGTAAATGGAAGTCTTCATAAATCAAGCAGCAGATATGGACACACAAGGATTAATTATCTTAAAAGTTACAAGGCAAAAGTTCAAACCTCCCAGATTGAAGTGACTATAATATTTTTGCTTTGGAGACCAGAAGCATCCTGGAACCAACCATCATGAACATTAATTTCCAACATTATACTGAATGCGATCATATTCGAGCCGGAAGATTCTGCAAATCTTCTCGAGAGAAACAAAATACATCAGAACTGTATTACACCAAAAAGTGCTAATTTAACGTTGAAGGAGGAACTGGAGGGTTGAGGGGGAACGATTCTTGAACGTGGGATGAACTTCCACTGTGCATAGTCCAAGGAGGATTCCCAGAACCACCTGCAGAGAATTGGAGGGGAAAGTGAACCAAGACAATAAAAAAAGGTAAAAGTTGCAAACTATGGGCACAGTAAGAGGATGCTGGAAGAATAAAAATTCTGGTTATTGGGAGCAAGCATTCAAACTGATTAATATTCTATGTTTTTGGAGAGTGCAGTGCATGAGTCATTATAAAGGATGAATCAAAATAAAATAGATGAAATGGTTGACATTAGAGAATCTGTGACACGCGGTGGTACTGTCTTGCTTGCATGAAAGTAAAAAATGATCCAACCTTCTACTCAATGGCAGAGACCCAAGAACTAGAGGCAGACGCAAGGGACCTGATATCACTATTTTTTGATGTCAAGGTTTGTGGAGGACTTATAACATAGAAAGTAACAGAACAAAAGGGGCAATATAAAGAGAGGGCGAGAGGGGGGGGGGCATGGAACACACCAATAGCAATGCCGAGGGACAAAATAGAGGGAGACTTCTAGAAATAAGGGATGTGGTGAAGAATGAGAAAGGCACACGTGGGTGAACAAGATGATGACATGGGGGGGTGAACTAGATGGATACAGCCACAAACTCTCATGAAGGAAAAACTGGAAACTTGGAAAGAGGTGTGCTTCGGGAGGGTTAACATGGGCAGAAAAGATCATGGTTTTGGATGGGGGATGATCTGAGATGGTGGTGACCAACTGTCTTGAAGACCTGGAGGGAAGAATGAGATTGAAGAGAATGTGGTCGTTGGTTCCACAGGTGGGAAACAAGAGGAACGTATAAGTGGAGGTGAGCACTGAAACTAGATTTGAGGAATTTCACCAGAAGGGGAGGTTGATGGTGGGTTGCATGCGCCCTGGTGGTAGAAGGTGGTAGAAGACAGACAGACCACAGACCTATCTAAAATGTAAAAGTGATAGGCACAGAGACAGCTTCATCACAGAAGATTCCAATGATCTTGAAGGGCTTGGTTTCCACGGTCTCAAGCTGAGCAAGATGTGAGGCAGGGAAGCCAGCCCAGAGGGGAGAGCAGAACTATAAAAACAAACAAACTGAAAGCTCTCTACTGAAGCTCCCCGAGCCTGCAAGAGCTTCAGAAAACCTTTCAGGCAGAAAACGTTAGCGATGATAAATACCCAGCAACAAGGAAGCAGGAAACCGAATATGGATTTGCCTCAAAATCAAGTTCACTTCATGGTTCAAGCGCCCTCTGGTGGGCAGTAAATGTTTTTTTCCCCCCCAAAAAATGTTTCACTCACCAAAGCAGCAGCCTGGTGTTGGCTTAGTGGTTACGGTGGCAGCTTGGGATCCTAGGGTCCTGAGTTCAAGCCCCGTTGGCTGCTGAACTAATACACCAGGGGGTTGACTCAGCTTGTCATCCTTCCGAGGTCAGCGAAATGAGTACCAGTGTGTACTGGTAGAGGGGCACTGCATCAGCGACACAGTCGCACTTCCGAGAAATGATAGCTACCCTGGCAGCTAAGCTGCCATACACAAGAAGAAGAAGACCAAAGCAGCACACTTACCTCACTTACCACAATATCATGCTAGTTGTGATGACTAGCGGGTGATACCTACATTAAATTAGCTACATCAGATTAGCTGATAGAAGAAATCAAAAGTTTGCACAAGCTGGATAAAATTAAATAAATTGAAGCTTGGATTACAGCCTTAATAAAGGGTTGTCTTTATCAAAGCAGGCAATTGGTGTATCCAAAAACTTACCGTCTTGACAAAAAAATAAAAAGACAAGACAGATCAGCTCTTAAATGCATGCAAATTGAGCTGGAGGGCAAAGCATCTATCGACTTCAAAGCATTGATCAAGCAAATGCTTCCTGCGGTTAACGAATGTTGAACAATCTTTGGTACATCACGGGTGATGAAGTTGTGGTCAAGTTTCATCTAAATTGTGTGTGTAGTTTGAGAACAAAGCAAATACACATTTTTTTTTTTTTTTTTTTTTTTTTTTTTTTTTTTTTTTTTTTTTTTTTTTTTTTTTTTTTTTTTTTTTTTTTTTTTTTTTTTTTTTTTTTTTTTTTTTTTTTTTTTTTTTTTTTTTTTTTTTTTTTTTTTTTTTTTTTTTTTTTTTTTTTTTTTTTTTTTTTTTTTTTTTTTTTTTTTTTTTATTTTTTTTTTTTTTTTTTTTTTTTTTTTTTTTTTTTTTTTTTTTTTTTTTTTTTGTTTTTTTTTTTTTTTTTTTTTTTTTTTTTTTTTTTTTTTGTTTTTTTTTTTTTTTTTTTTTTTTTTTTTTTTTGTTTTTTTTTTTTTTTTTTTTTTTTTTTTTTTTTTTTTTTTTTTTTTTTTTTTTTTTTTTTTTTTTTTTTTTTTTTTTTTTTTTTTTTTTTTTTTTTTTTTTATTTTTTTTTTTATTTTTTTTTTTATAATTATTTATTTTTTTTTTTTTTTTGTTTTTTTTTTTTTTATTTTTTTTTTTTTTTTTTTTTTTTTTTTTTTTTTTTTTTTTGTTTTTTTTTTTTTTTTTTTTTTTTTTTTTTTTTTTTTTTTTTTTTTTTTTTTTTAATTTTTTTTTTTTTTTTTTTTGTTTATTTTTTTTTTTTAATTTATTTTATTTTTTTTTTTTTTTTTTTTTTTTTTTTTTTTTTTTTAGTTTATTTATTTTTTTCTTATTTTTTTTTGGGGGGGGGGGGTCAAACCTGGACCCAATTTGACCCCCGGTAGATCCCCTTCGACCCAGATTTTGTTTTTCTTAATGCTGTGAACAAACTTGAGTTACAATATACCAAATATCATTTTAGCCAAGGTTGGTCACAATCCCATCGACACTTTCGGAGAAGAAATTGCAAGTGTTTACAGACGGACGAGCAGACGGACGACGCACCATCCCATATGCTCCCTGGAACTATGTTCCAGATGAGCTAAAAATGAATATAAATAGAAATGTAAAGAGTGCTCAAAGATTAAATTTGACAATTTCATTGTAGGTAAAGAGCTCCACCATGTGGAGAACATTCAGAAACGAATCATTTCTCACCTTCGACCGATTGTTGATAGATCATGGCAAGTTGATCGTTTTGAATGGCACAGTAGCTACTCATACTCAACACCATTCCTAAAATCTGAAAAGGAGAGGCAGAAGAGGAGTAAATTACTAAGCATATGATTCGACTAAAGTAATATAATTTCAAAGTGGGAACATAAGACCGCTTCCACCTTTGGAGCCGTATCCGTATATACCGATTCATGGCTGGTGTTCGCTTTATGGTGGGCTTGGGATCCTAGGGTCCTGAGTTCAAATCCCGTTTTTCGTTGAATTAATACCAGTTGGGGTTGACTCAGCCTGTCATCCTTCTGAAGTTGGCAAAGTGAGCACCAGCTTTCTGAGATGGTTGAGCCATTCGAGTATCCTGTGTCGGAGTGGTGACCCGTCCAGGATTGTGCCCAATGGCCCAGGAGACTGCATCAGCAGCACTGACGCTCTGTACAGTGTCCGATCCCAATGGATGTATGGATGCTGATGATATGCACCAAAAATTAAAACTGAGAAAGGAAAGGGAAGGGTGGCCATGGCTATATAAAATGAAGGGAATGGGAGTTGCTGATGG
This sequence comes from Eptatretus atami, assembly GCA_035128595.1. Taxonomy (NCBI): domain Eukaryota; kingdom Metazoa; phylum Chordata; class Myxini; order Myxiniformes; family Myxinidae; genus Eptatretus; species Eptatretus atami. Next base: position 28,085,159 of record CM068968.1, read on the forward strand.
GGAGGGGAAAGTCACGTCACTTTTCCTTATTAATTTTATTCTTGGCAGAGCCTCATTGCTGCCGAAACAGTCTCTTCGCAAGAGTTATGCTTGGTGGTTTGTCATTCAAGTCAGTCAGGGCATGGATTTGTAATTTGTTGAGGGTACTGACGATAACTCGACTACCCTTCACGAACTACACCTTGGGAGCAACAATGGCCATTGCTGGCAGTCCTCTGGCTTAACATCCCCCTGATGGACTGAGGACACAATGATGCCTCACCCTTCATGTGAAACACCAGGTTTACAGTTTATATCTGGGTCGAGATTCAACCCCAGGCTAGACGGACGAAAGGCTGGACTAATTTCAACCAATGAATCCATTTTCAGTTTTGTACATCGCTCCCCATTGTTAATAAAATGTCACAGCACTTTCCAAAAAAATTAAGGGAAAGGGGAATGGGGAGATATGAGGGAACAAGTGGAAATCAAAAAAGAATTGAGTGGAAACTGCACAACGTACCAGGAAGATACCAATCGCAACACCCACACCTGCCATAATGAACATATATGCCGGGTACGCCTCATTGATGCGGGTGTGGCAATCCTGAGAAAGTAGGCAACTTGTTAGTGACCGTCTAATACAACATACCAAACACTTGAGGATGGAGAGGGATGTGGGTGCGGGTGTTCTGTGTCTGCATTTAAAAAATATATCTATATATATATATATTGACAAGCTCATGAATACATTAAGAAATACCCAGGGAGCCAAACCCTGCTTTTATGAGAAAATAGTTATGAAATGCTGTAAAAGGTTCACCTCCAGAAATCATATCTACTGTACATACAACTTGGATCACAACCTACAGCAGGTGGACAACCATACCAAAAAGCCACTGAACTATCCATGAACAGCTCTTAAAGAGGAACCCAAATGCTCAGAACGCCTAAATGCTATTCTATCCCTTGATACTCTTCAAGATAGATATGATGCGTCTTTTTCTCCGACTTGCAATTTATAAAGTCAGTAATTTTGCCAAAGTCGAAATCTTCTTCTTCTTCTTCTTCTCACTTAGCCATGACGTCACAAACGGGAGACGACTGCCATTATTCGTATTGTCTGAAGGTTACATCGCAGTACGATTGAACTCAAACAGCGAATAATTTTCAGTTTTTCAAAAATATTCCGAGTCGATGCGTCCTTGGTGGTTGTCTTAATGCAAACCGTGGCGGTTTCATTCCACACCAATGGCCGAAACACCTGGATTTGCCAATAGCCGAGTGTGGATCGGGCCAACAAAATGTTCGCTTTTGTGCTCGGAACATGTTACAGAGCACTGTTATAGAAACAACAGATGGCTAGATTCTGTAGTTATCCACCACGATTGAGAGAGGATGCCATCCCCACGATTAAGCGGAGGAAACAGCCAGAATCTGTTTCCTCCAATGACTGATATTCGAATAGTAAATACAACCCCACAGCTGCTTTACGTTCCCTTTGATTTGTTCATGGCATTAAGTAAAAATTGGGCCCTAAGTGGGTCTACGGGGGTTGCCCCCCCCCAAAAGAGGTGTTTGCTTTCTTCTTAGAAATGACACACACAATTCTGATGAAACTTGACTACAACCTTCATCACCCATGATGTACCAAAGTTTGGTCATGACATGAGAAAAATTGGGGTCTGAGGGGGTGTAATGGGGGGGGGTAAGGGGGAGTTGCCCCCAAAGATATGAATTTGCTTTCGTCTCCGAAACTACACACACAATTTTGATGAAACTTGACTTCAACCTTCATCACCTGTAAAGTACTAAAGTTTATTCATTCCATTAAAAAATTGAGATCTCAGAGGGTTTACGGGGGTTGCCCCCCCAAAAGAGGTATTTGCTTTCTTCTCAGAAACTACACACACAATTCCATTGAAACTTGACTACAACTTTCATCACCCGTGAATTAACAAGGATTCTTCACGGCATTAAAAAAAAGTCTGGGTTTAAGGTGGTGTATGGGGGAGGGTGGCCCCCCAAAATATGTATTTACTTTTTTCTCCGAAACTACACACACAGTTTTGATGAAACTTTACCGCAACATTCATCATCATGTATGTACCAAAGTTTGTTCATGGCATTAAAAAAATTGGGCCCAAAGAGGGTCTACGGGGGTGGCCCCCCAAAATAGGTATTTCCTTTCTTCTCAGAAACGACACAAACAATTCCGATGAAACTTGACCACAACCTTCATCACCCATAACGTACTAAAGTTTGTTCACGACATTAAAAAATATTGAGGTTCAAAGGGTTCTACAGGTAGGGGGGAGGAGTTGCCCCCCAAAATATGCATTTGCTTTCTTCTCCGAAACCACACACACAATTTCGATGAAACTTAACCACAACCTTCATCACCCGTGATGTACCAACGTTTGTTCACTGCATTGAAGAAAACATCCAAAGGTATTTAGTTTCTTCTCTGTCGCATATTTTGGGGTCATCCATGCCTACCAGTGGTTCCCTGGTTATCTTAGCCAGCCGCCACCAGGTGAGCACCCAGGGGTATTGCCCCTATTTTTTTATGTCGTGCAGTGATGTTGGACAGCTTTCCAAGCAGATGGAAGATGACCTCATGCAAATGATAAGGTGAAAAAGGGCACAGAGAGGATGTGCAAGAGCAGCAGAGCAGGTTTTTTTTTTTAAAGACATGTGAGCTGATGCCATCCGGTCCAGCAGCAGAGTCAGAGTCGAGGGTTGAAAGAACATTTTCTACCTTCTCAGGTGCAAAATATACCGAGTCCAGGAGCAGTTGGGTACAACAGGGAAGGGTGAGTACATTGAGTGAGGGTTTGTGGACACAATATTTGGAAGCAAACACAGAACTGAGGCATTTGGCCTCCTCATCATGTGTGGAGTCAGCTGTGGTGCCATTTGAAGTGAGGGAAGGGATGGAAGGGGAGCATACATACACCAGAGACAGACTTATCAAGGGACCACTAGGTTTGAGAGGGAGATAAGTTTGAAAGCTCATTCCTGAGGTTGGACAGATGTTACTTCTGGCTCTCCTGAGAGTGGACACACACTTGCTGAAGACATTTTGGAATGCACTGAGATTGCCTTCAGTGTTCAATACAGTATATAATTCAAATTTAAATAAAATTAAGATTGTAAAAGTCATAAAAACATAACAGAATTTACCGTTATTTTAATGCCATTGACACAGTGTCTATTACATCACCCTCTCTAACATCTCATTTCATCACAGCCATCTCTTTAAATTCGGATTTGGACAAGATCTCCCAGTTGGGCAAATGTAATCAAGTTAAGTTTAATGCTTCAAAACCCAATTTCTTCCAAATTCTCTCTCTAAAACTCCTCTAAACTATCCAATATCCTTTGAATGCTCCATAATCACACCATGTGATACAATAAACCCACTAGGTATAATCCGAACATCACATTTATCTTGGAATCCACACATTACGCAAAGAGCTAAGTCTGCCTCAAAGACACGAGAAGTTCTGTTCAGATGTCGAAGATTCTTCTCCTCTGAACAGTTGCTTCAACTATATAAAGGATCTATTTGTCCTTGTATAGAGTGCTGCTCTCACATCTGGGGAGGTTCTAGCTCCAAATACGTCCTGGACATAATTGAATCCAAAGTAATCCGACTTATCAGCTCTCGTAAATGCCTGGTGTTGGCTTAATGGTTAGGGTGGTGTGCTTGGGGTCCTAGAGTCCTGAGTTCAAATACCAGGTGGGGTTGACTCAGCTTGTCATCCTTCTGAGGTTGGCAAAATGAGTACCAGCTTGCTGGGATGATTGAGCCAAAAGAGTATCCTGTGTTGGAGTGGCAACCTGTTGAGGATTGTGCCCCGAAGCCCAGGAGACTGCTTTGGCAGCACCAACACTGTCCAGAGTATGGTCCCAATTAATTTGGACTAGCATAACCCACGCTCTGCGCGACATGTTGGGGTGGGTGTGTTTGAGAAAGGAACTGATGCAGAGTATCAGTAGTAATTTTACTTTAATGCAGTAAGTGGAATACGATTTCACTGTTTCAGAACCATTTTATTTACTTTTTTTGTACCATGCACCTCATATGGTCTTTGAGATAATGTAAGCCGAATATCACGTTACTCGAGCGCAGAACAAAGTCGAAGATAGCGCGACATGAAACCACAAACTCGGAAATAATATATAAGATTTGTAACTCTCCCAATCTGACCTCAAAACTTGACCTACTTGAATTATGCTGCAAAGTTGGCTCTCTTTTTTATTTTCGACAGATATTACTTTGGTGTATGGTCCTAAAACCCTGTTGCTTGTGCGCCTCCGTACCTCCAGCATTAGTGAGACCATGAAATACATTGACATGCTGCTCCATTGCAGGGGTTATTGCATGGCTATTGACAACTCAAGGGTGGGCCATTGTGATGTTTGTTTCTTCCCCTCCATTGCCAAACTCTGGAACTCTTTACCTTCTCATGTCTTTCCTAACACTTATGACCTTCCCCTTTTCAAAAAGATTTTTTTTTACTTCCTCAAACACTCTGAGACTATTCTCTCTTTCTTCACTCTTCTATCTATGCAGTTCTTTTATTTAAGGCCTAGCCTCGATGAGGACTCATCGTCCGTGACTAGAACCTTTAACATAAAAAAACATGTTACATTAGTTATCCATGCCTGTAGTATGTATCCTTCATGACATCCTTAAAAACAGTAAGTTTCCTGTTTGGAATGATTTTCAATTTTGTTTGACTGCCAGCAGGCAGACAACCGCAATTGACGCAGTGTTTTTCCAACAGATGGCAGAGGTGTGCAAGGCGGGTCTCTGGTGCCTGAAAACCAGATTTCTCTGGGCGGGTGGGGCCCGTCAGCCTTGGATGGCAGCCCACCGAGGAGAAAGACGACTCCGATTTAAAATCCACAGCTATGGGTTAAATAACCCGGCACCTGGCAGCAGCGATGATTTGAGCCACTCATTAGCGACGGAATCCCTGTTGGGATCAACGGCACTGTCTGACATAGGTAGAGGCAAATTATTCAACTTTATGAAGAACTGGCTCCATCTACTGTGCTTCACGTTCCCCCTGTCCCAAGGAATCAAAGTATTAAGGGGCAACCCCAAATACCGTACTATGATGGCAAACCTTGACCGCACCAGGGTTAGAACCCCTGACTACCTAGGACCCGTAGGACTACCTGGCGCTGGTTTTCCATCAAGTATGATGCCTACCACTCAAACTCCTTTTAGGGGAGCTAGCTGGGAGGCTGAGATCCGTGCATCCTTGACTCTACCAATTCCTGATCTTCAGCATACCACACATATCGCCACATGGAACGTATTATCATTATCCCAATTAGGATATCTGGAAGCCATGGCGCGTCAAATGACAAGACTCCGAATATCAGAAGCAGGCTTGTCCGAAGCAAGAGTGCCTGACAGTGGACAGCAGTAAGTAGGTAACTACACCCTCATCCATTCAGGAGAGTCACAGTACACCCATGAAGTCGCCCTACTACTGCCAACTGATATGAGCGGCTCATTGATGTCATGGCACCCTGTTTCAGGCCATTTCCTTGTGGCTCGTCTAAAACAATGACATGGCGCCCTCTCTCTGATTGTGGCATATGCCCCTACCAACATCTCTGCGAGTTCAGAGAAAGACATATTCTATGAGCAATTGGAGTCTCTTGTGGCATCGGTCTCCTCCCCATGACCAATTTTGATTCTCGGTGACCTGAACGCATCCTCTGGCACAGAACGTACAGGATTTGAAGGTGTTATCGGGAACTGCGGATCAGGTTATATGATCTCCCTCTCCTTCTGAACCAAGACCCCATGATGAATAGGTTATGGGAGGAGCAGAGATACACCAATACACCTGCATTTCTAATGATGCTTATATGCATAAAGAACTGGATCACATTTTATCTTGAGATCGTTTAATTTAAAAATCATATCAGGTTTTTAGAGATACCGAAGCTCCAGCAAACATGGACCACAGATTAGTTCTGGCTGATGTCTGCCTACCCTCTGTATACCATCGTCAAGCAAGACCTGGGCGGTGCTTGAATATTGAAGCTATGGTTCATGACCCAGAGCTGTTTGATCAATATAACATCTCCATCCAGAACCGTTTGGATGCTCTGGCGAACTATCAGATGACATTGAGACTTCTTGGGCTCTTGTCTGTGACACTATCCTCTCTACAGCATCCGAAACAGTCAGATTTAGTCGGCCACAGAAATGGCCCTGGCTGTCGACTGATACCTAGCCATTATTGATCTGAAGAGGCAGGCACGACTTCAAGGAAGCATCCAAGAAAGAAGGCGCCTTTGAGGTGTCCATCGGGCAAAGGCTAGGCAAGACCATGGTATGGGCACCTGGCCAATGAAGGTGAGGAGGGTATCCACCAAAATGACCTTTGACCTACTTTCCGGTCAATCCAGCACATGCGTGCTGGTCAATATTCAAATAAAACCAAAACAGGATTCCGATCATGAAAGCAGGCAGGACACCCTGCCACACCAATATGAGGAAACCCTCAACTGTTGGAAAGAACTTTTTGAGCAGGCTTTTAACTTCCCCCCTGCTCCACACTTCCCAGACTTGGAGGAAGAGGCACCCATAGCTGGCGATGACGTCACTGTGTGCGTGGATACTTCATCCCTGTCTGAGGTTCATTGTGCAGTGAGGAAACTCAAAAATGGTCAAGCAGTTGGGTGTGACAACATCACCGCAGAATTCCTGAAATGTGCTGAGACTTCTATTTGTAAGGTGTTACACTGCTTTTTCATAAATGTCTCAAATTCTGAGCATGTTCCAAAAGAGTGGGAAAATGGCATCATAATCCCTATCTACAAAGGTAAAAGCCCCCAGTCTAACTGCAGTAGGTATTACCTAATCACCTTGCTCTCAGTTCCTGGGAAGGTATTTGCTCATGTTCTTCTGAACCATATTTACCCCCTCCTGCTACAACATCGACATGCCCAGCAATCTGGTTTTACCCCAAACAGGTCCACGACAGATGCCAGACTAGCCCGCCACATTCTTGCAGAACTTCATCGGGAATTTCAGTGCCAATTAAATGTGGCATATGTCAACATCAAGGCCACATTTGGTTTGGTTGATCAGACATCCCTATGGAAGGTGTTGAGAGGAAATAGAGTTCTGTTATCACTTTTCAACCTGATCCGGAACCTCCACGAAAATGCAATAGCTTGCATTAGAGTGGACACTAACTTATTACAACCTTTCCCCTCATTCTTCTAGCGCAGGCGCTTCCCCAACCTGTGGTACGCGTACCACAGGTGGTACATTTGGACTTTCTCGGTGGTACACGGCGTGTACGGCAGCTGTTTTTTGTTTTTTTAAACGCAGTTTTTATTTTACTTCTCTCTCAGCAGCTTGTGCACAATAATTAAATTTATATCGAAAGCGGCTGTACACTGACAGCTGTTTTGTATCGGCCATTGTGCACAAGTCTTATTATTCGTTTTGTCTCTACACGCCACACTGTCATCATTGCTTATGCCCGGCTTATTGTTACCGTTATCGTTCACCAGCATCATGTCAATGCGAAAATATTCGGAGAGTTATCTCAAGTTGGCTTCACTTCCATCCAAAAAGGTGAATTAGAAACTCCACAATGTGTGATTTGTGGAAAAGTTCTCGGCAATCAATCTATGAAGCCAAGTCTATTGAAGCGCCATTTTGATTCTGTTCATCCTGAACACAGCGACAAGGACCATGATTTTTTTCGTCGGAGAAAATGCCATGAAAAGAGCACGCTTCACGGCAGCGGCAGTTTTCAACAGCAGTCCACGGCAGCCGTAAAGGCATCCTACTTAGTTGCACTGGGAATTGCAGAACAGAAAAAACCTCACACCGTCAGTGAAAGCCTCATCCTTCCCCCACAAAGGATATGTACGTCTCATGCTGGGAGAACAAAGCGCCAAGAAGCTCAATTCTCTTTCGTTGTCAAACAATACAGTTCAGAGGCGCATTGAAGAAATGTCAACCAATATTCGTGACCAGGTGGTGGCAGAAATCAAGGCATCTCCATGCGGATTTTTCATGCAATTGGATGAGTCAACTGACGTGGCAAATTGTGCCCAACTGTTAGCGTTCGTTCGGTACGTGCATAAAGCCAAGTTCAAGATGAAATACTATTTTGCCGCCGCTTAAAACCACAAGAAAGCAAAGGACATTTTCGAAGAGGTGTCTTCCGTCTTTGATCAAGTTGGGCTGTCATGGGTTGATCTGAAAGGCTGTACTACAGATGGTGCTCCAGCTATGTTGGGGTGCAGATCAGGTTTCCAAACGCTTGTAAGGGCAGTTGCTCCTGAAGTGTGCGGCCTACACTGTACGATCCACGCCACGCACTCGCAGCCAAGGCGCTCCCCAAGCCATTGACTGAGTTCTCTCAACCATGATCAAAATTGTGAACCATGTGAAATCCCAGGCTCTCAATTCGCGACTTTTCAAAAAACTTTGCGAGGATTTCGACTCAGACCATAAAGTTCTCTTATTCCACACTGAGGTGAGATGGTTATCCCATGGAAAAATGGCGGAGCGCGTGTTTGAACTGCGAGCTGAGCTTCGTGAATTCTTCGAAAACGATGGAAAACCAAAGACTGTCGATTTCTCGCTGCTTTGAACGACCCCGACTGGGCATTGCACCTGGCTTATTTGGTCGACATTTTCTCTCAGTTAAACGCCCTGAACAAGTCTCTTCAGGGGACTGGCGCGACTATCATTGACTTCATAGACAAGGTCAAGGGATTTCAGGAAAAACTCCGTCTGTGGAAGACGAAGTCGAAGGGGAGTGGTGGTCATGTTTTCTTGCACGGCCGATATTCTTCAGAAGCATGAAAAGAATCCCCAAGGGAGTTCATACAACTGGTAAAAGATCACCTCGCTTATTTGGATGAGGAATAAATTCCTATTTTCCGGATCTCAAGGAACTGGATCTGAAAATGATTCGCAACCCATTTCGCATGAATGCATTGATTTGCCACCGGAACAGGACTGCAGGAAAGCTTGATTGATCTCCAGAACGACTCCACAGCCGAGATCAGTTTGACGAGATGAATCTTGCGGACTTCTGTGTGGAATGTTGGGTCTTACCCTAAGCTAGCTGCCCTGGCTGTTCATTCCTCATAATATTCCCATCTACATGGCTGTGTGAACTGGGTTCTCGTCAGTCGTTATTCTAAAAACAAAACAAAGATCCCTACTGGATGTTGAACATATGTTCGGTGCGCTTATCCAAAACAAAGCCTGACATCGACCTGCTTGTGAGCAAGAAGCAGGCTCAACCATCCCATTGACTGGACATTTTACACAATCAAATAGGTACTACTGTATCATTCTTTGTTCAGATCAGATTGCTCAATGTCATAGTGTTGAATTGTTAGTATTGTTTAACTCCCATTGTCGTATCTGTATCGCAAATAAACACTATTTTAGGTGAATTTTGGTACAGTGGTACTCGGTGGACCACGAACATGTGAAAGGTACCCAGTAAAAAAAGGTTGGGAACCCCTGTTCTAGAGTTCGTCAGGGCTGCGTTCTTACTCACTTCCTTCGTCTGCTTCGACATGGAATGGATAATGTCAAGGTGTGCAAATAAGCTTGGAATCGATGTCGGTAGAGAAGTCATCGCCGATCTACTCTATGCAGATGATACTGCCCTATATGTGAGAGAGAGAGCCTGTCCACTGACTGGCCGTGTTCAAGCACTTTGAATTGGTTGCTAAAAGCCTAGGACTTAAGCCTTCATGGCAAAAAAACCAAGGTACAGAATGTTGCCATTGGTTCCTCCCCATTACCAGTACAAATCTCGATGTAGTTGTGGAGTCAGTGGACCACTTTACTCCAATTCTATAAAAGGAATGCAGCTTCGATAAAAGAAGTTGGCCATGGCAGCATTCGCCAAGGTTTGCATCAAATTACAAATTATTATAATTAATAGCACGACCATCGTGCCTTCATCCCGAAGATAACATGGGACCCACACGAATTGAGAACAAAGTAAAAAAATTTACAAAAAAATTCCTAAAATAATTTCTGCAGCATTTACTGCCACAATGATATCAAAACACCAAACCTAGTTTCCCCATCATATAAGTTCTCTTGATCAACATACGATACGAGGCACAAGTTAAATGCATCAAAATGTCAAAAGCACAATTCAGTGGTTTAAACACACAGATGAGATATGCCAGAGCATTTCAAACTCCTCACCTTTAGGGCATTTGAAATGATGCTCACAAGTCCAATCTCATTTGGACAAACATCATTGACAAAGGTTTCAATGACAGCAGATAAAGTATTGCTGCCACAGCAATCCAGCTGCAAGCAGATGTTAAGACAGATCAACACTTGCTTGAAAAGAAAAATCAATAATGATACAAAAGAGGGCTAAAAGGGAAATATCAGGAAGATAGATAACAGGTTATAAAGGATAACATACCGTCTTGTGAATGATAATTAAAATGATTTTGGAAGAAGAGGATCGTGTCTTCCAATATTCGGAATAGAGGTGGTCATAGAAACTTTTCAGCCCGTTTGAGACCTGAACAAAAGTGAAACAAAACACATCATCAAGATAATTAACGGACTTATTTAATTACATCCTTCATCAGGCGATCCTCGGTCACCTTACTCTCTGGGGTCTTAAGGCGTTTCCTGGGTAACCTCGCTGAGGTCTGACGCCGCCATGTTTTTTGGCCTGCTCAACCATGCCTTGACTTGGAACAGGCCGCAACAATTTCTTCATGACAAAGTTTTCTTTTCACTTTCCTCACTCATATTATCGAATGCCTGTTCATCATAGCTTTGAATCGCTGTATGCATCACTTTTTTAAAGTTCCATCGTTTTCAAATTAGGAGCTTGGAGCGATTTCATGCATTATATGTGATATGATTTTCCACGATCTACTCTCACTGACTAATTAAAGTAGATCATCGAAATATTATTTCAGTTTTGAGGATCGGATATCGTCCGGACTAAATAAGTGTCAAAATCTGTTGTGAAATCTGGTGATTTAAAGAAATAATGAGTCGTATAACTAAGCCTATATACCTATTAATTTAAGCAAACAAGGCTATGTTCTCTCCTTCTCCAGATACACAAGAAAATGTGAAATTTCTAAAACATGAAACTTATCTTTTTCTACTGTTTGGAGAATTATATTGAGTGAACAAATAATTTAGGAATGTAACAAAATTAACCAGCTTCATTGAGCTGAATGATTGAATCCATTCACTGCTAGACCGTGCACCCTGTCCTTCAGAGGGACTCCCTATCCATAGCGTCTGCCAGATATGTCTATATTTTCGGAGGTTTCATGAGGTGTTCTACAAGGAATCAAAGCAAATCTGGTTGAAAAAAAGAAAAAAAAACGGACGTTATTTTTTAAAAAGTTATAATGTTTGCGCAGGCCCCGAACCGATGTACCACATGACACATGAACAGACGAGCAGGCAAAATGCCAGATTTTCTGCAGTTTATTTCATGGATGATTGAACCTTGCGATGTCTCAAGGTTAGTTCTACACTAAGCAGCAACTCTTTTATGGATAAAGTCACTTTATTCATTAATTTATTTTCTTTCATTCACTGCTGCATGCACGGTGAAGACGGACTTGAAAGTTAAAGGGATCCTTTATGGGATGCAGCGACAGTCTGGACAACCGTACCGTATCAACCATTGAATTGGAGTGCTTGCATGAGTGCTTAAGCCACTTGCCGAGCACTCATTGTTGATCGCGGTACCGAGCTACGTCATTCTGAGCAAATCGTTCACTCACTGCGGATGCTTTTACCACGCCACGTCATTCAGAGCGAGTGATTCGTGCTCCGTCACCCAGCATGAGTGGTTCGTGCTCCGTCACCCTGCATGAGTGGTTCGTACTCCATCACCCTGAGCGAGTGGTTCATGCTCTGTCAACCTGAGTGAATAGTTCGTGCTCCGTCTCCCTGAGCGAGTGGTTCGTGCTCCGTCACCTTGAGTGAGTGGTCCGTGCTCCGTCACCCTGAGCGAGTGGTTCGTGCTCAATCACCCTGAGAGAGTGATTCGTGCGCCGTCACCCTGAGCGAGTGGTTCATTTTCCGTCACCCTGAGGGAGTGGGTTCGTGCTCCGTCACCCTGAGCAAGTGGTTCGTCACCCTGAGAGATTGGTTCATGCTCCATCACCTGAAAGAGCGGTTCGTGCTCCGTCACCCTGAGTGAGCGGTTCGTGCTCCGTCACCCTGAGAGAGTGGTTCATTCTCCGTCAACCTGGGCAAATGGTTTGTGCTCCGTCACCCTGAGCAAATCGTTCATGCTCTGTCAACCTGAGCGAATGGTTCCTGCTCCGTCTCCCTGGGCGAGTGGTTCGTGCTCCATCACCTTGAGCGAGTGGTCTGTGCTCAGTCACCCTGAGCGAGTGGTTCGTGCTCCATCACCCTGAGAGAGTGGTTCGTGCTCTGTCACACTGAGCAAGTGGTTCATGCTCCGTCACCCTGAGAGAGCGGTTTGTGCTCCGTCAGCCTGAGCGGGTGGTCTGTGCTCCGTCACCCTGAGCAAGTGGTTCATGATCCGTCAACCTGAGCGAATGGTTCGTGCTCCGTTCCCTGAGCGAGTGGCTCATGCTCTGTCACCTTGAGCGAGTGGTCCGTGCACCGTCACCCTGAGTGAGTGGTTCGTGCTCAATCACTGTGAGAGAGCGGTTCGTGCTCCGTCACCCTGAGCAAGTGGTTCATGCTCCGTCAACCTGAACAAATGGTTCGTGCTCCATCTCCCTGAGCGAGTGGTTCGTGCTCCTCACCTTGAGCGAGTGGTCAGTGCTCCATCACCTGAGCGAGTGATTCGTGCTCCATTACCCTGAGAGAGTGATTCGTGCTCCATCAACCCTGAGCGAGTGGTTCGTGTTCTGTCACCCTGAGCGAGTGGTTCATGCTCCATCACCCTAAGCGAGTGGTTCATGCACTGTCACCCTGAATGAGTGGTTTGTGCTCCATCACCCTGAGTGATTGGTTCGTGCTCTGACACGCCTGAGCGAGTGGTTCATGCTCCGACACCGTGAGCGAGTGGTTCATGCTCGGTCACCCTGAGTGAGTGGTTCCTGCTCCTCACCCTGAGCGAATGGTTCATGCTCCATCATTCTGAGCGAGTTGTGAAATAACACCCGATTTCTGAGCTATTTGTCATATTAACATGTTTTCTAAATTTATGAGCCAAATTTTTTTTCTACCCATCACACCCAGCTGCTTATAAAGAATAATGTTAGTGAACATATCCCTGAAACGTCTATATAAATGGAACGTTGTTTTGCGGAGAAAGCTGCTCAAGGTCTCTGGGTTGTATACAGCAAGTACTGTAGTTGGTAATCACACTGACTCCAAACCTGCCGATTCGTGAAAATTGCCCATATCAGCCAAGCGTGTGTGTGTGTGTGTGTGTGTGTGTGTGTTGTGTGTGTGTGTGTGTGTGTGTGTGTGTGTGTGTGTGTGTGTGTGTTGGTGTGTGTTGTATGCATTCCTCAAGCACTAGACAGAATACATTGAGATTTGATGGTTGTACTTGGGGTGTGCCCGGGAAGGATATTGGCATTTGTAATCGTGGGGGTTTGGGAGTGGGGCACGGTGCAATTTCTCTATGTAAGTGGGTGCAGTACAACACCCGGTGGTGGTGAGAGAGGGTGTTACAAGTACTTTACTGACCCCTGCCAGATATTAAGAGTGTGCGTATTACGCTCCCACAGCCAGGCCCGGGTTTCTTGTTTATCCAACTAAAGAAATAAAGCAATGCATAAAACCTTATCCTGAAGTCAGAATTTCATTTGGGAAATTGAAAGAAGGGAAATATAAAAAAGAGATCTTACACTATTATGTACAAACAGTGAAATGAGAAGAAATGTTCATGCTCCATCACCCCGCCGTCACCCAGAATAAATATCCCAGCCACTGTGGTTGTACAAGTTAGTGCACACTCAGCACCGGTCCCAAGCCCGGATAAATGGGGAGGGTTGCGTCAGGAAGGGCATCCG